>JANAVB010033617.1:1081114-1507043 GCA_029216955.1 Iris pallida
AAAATCCAATTAAGTTTCTAATTACATTATTAGGCTTCTAATAAAGGTTGACTAAGGTTATACCACCTTCTACTACCAAAACACCAATCAAAGCCACACACCAATTAATTCAATTAATAAAAATTCAAATTAGTACACAATTACTAAAATACCCCTAATTAGAAAAAGTGAGTGACATTCTCTCACCTTCTTTCGAAGCCACATTCCCTAGTTTGACTACGTTTGGCCCTGGCGAGCGACACACGACAAGGTGTTCAGGTTGAAACCAATTATGAAGTACTGCTGTTCGTACAACCTTGCGAGGCCCCACGATAGCAAGTAAACCTTTGGTAATGTTTCTAACACCTTCCTCTATCACTCCATTTTGTCTAATATTCATCTCACTAAGTCTTGTGCATATTCGCTTGCATCTTTGTAATTTACATCGTCCTAATCCATTGAATCTCAATAGGAGGTTTATGCTAGTTTGTGCCCAACTTGTCGTATCATGACTTGATGTTTAAAACCATAAATTCTATGTTATTAATATCTGAATAATTATTTTCTTTATGTTAAATCATAATATATATTTATTTATTTGTATTATTTTAGATAGGTTCAATAATCTGTTATTTGGCGAATATTGTACCTATACAATGTATAGTTTTCGATAGGTGTAACTATGCTCCCGTGTTTTATATAATTAGAATTTATCTTAAATTATATTTTTGCAGATTTATGAAAATTTTAGGAATGATTAATTGGTTTTACATACAGACTAGTTGAACATTGAAATCTAAACCCAAACTTCCATAACATTATCCTATGATGTAAATCATGTACTCCTTGATATGTACCCATAATTATCATTATTCTTCTGATTTATTTCAGAATTAAAACCATTAATTTTTTCTATTATAAATTGGTTCCAATCAACCCAATAAGTTGGCTAAATTATACTACTAGTTAAATGTATTAATTAGATACTTCTTTTCTTGTAAATGATATAAGTAAAAAATGTTCAAAATTATTTTTTTAAAATTTCAGAATTAATATATTATATTTTAAGTTGATAAAATTATTATTTTATCAAAGTAGCATGATACTATATGTAGTAAATAGTTATATTTGATTATAGACTAGTTTAGCTAGATTATGATCAAATTGAGATTATATATGGTATTGTTATAAGTGGTATTTGATATGCCATTGAGCCATAGTTAATTGTAGTTTTATTATGTTTTAGGAGTTCGTGACAATACTATTGAGATTGTTTGAGCCGGCCCATTGTTGTATACTTATTACGAGATTCCAGGCAAGTGTACATTGCCATCGCTTTATATTATTTTTTCATTACTGTTGTCACTATTTTTGTCTATCATGGCGTAGGATTTAGTCGATATTTATGTCCAGATTTGATTCGAATGTCGATGTCAATTTATTGACATTGTATATCGACATTAGGCATTGCGTACATTATGTCGTGTTTGTTGACACGATTGACCATAGGACACTGACACATTCATGATGTGAGGTTTACATGATTAGTCATGCATTGATTTCGTAGTAGATTACTAGACTTGTTGTGTTCTTGTTACTTGATAGTATAAACTTGACTTGCTAGATTCTAGACATTGGGTAGAGAGAACATGTAAAACCCAGTTTTCTAAAATGAGGGTAATTTTTGAAATTTTATATTTTAATTTATTTAATTATAATATTTAAATGATAATATAATTTTTGGTGATTTTTAATCATTTAAAACTATTTTAAGTTATGGCTTATGATTTTGGTGGTTGACTAGTGTAACCTTAGAGCCTAGCCATATGATTAGGATATTTGACTAGTACATTTTAGCCTAGAGGGTATTTTGGGCATTTTAGGATTTATTTGAATTTATTACGATTTATGGGAATTTGTGTGATTTTGATATCAATTAAATATGGCTATCTGTTATGTTAGTCATGACTAGTGAGACTTGTAGACTAACCTAGAACTAATCCTAGTTGGTGACCCTAGTCTAACTCTAGTCAACCTACTTTTAGTCATTAGAGATTGGTCTTAAGGTAGGAAGGATCACTTAAGTAAAACTAGTTCATGACTTATGGCATAAGTCAATGACTTATAATTTATAAATTTTGAGACTTGTGATTAAGCCATAGGCCCATGACTTAGGCCCAAACCCAAATTAAACCCACCCATGGCAGCCAACCTAGGGATTCCCACCCCCATTTAATGCCTCCTTCATTTAGGGTTAGCCTCTCTAGGAAATAGATCTCAAGTTTAGAAGGAGGTAAATCCCCAACCTTAGAAATTCCTAATTAATTCATTTTAGCTCCTTTTTAGTCCTAGTCTTTTGCAATAGGATCTAATTTATGTTTATATACTAATTTTGGAGGAGCACATCAGTTTACATGCAATTTGGAGATTTGGAGTTGCCATTTGGAATCCACTCTTTGAAGCTTTTCTTGAGTTTTGATACTCAATAGGTAAATTATTTAAACTCATAGTTTTTCCTAATTTCTTTGCATATAAGGTTAGGTTTTAGGGTTTCGTAGCTGTCCCCAAAATTTGGGCACAATTCGTGTCCATTTCGTGTCCATATCGGACACGTATCATAGTGATACACTAGGTGTTTGTAGAAATGCCACATAGGAATTTATTTTCATATTTTTGAAATAAAATTACATGGATTTGTTGATCTTGATGTGTACATTAACTTTTGTGAAGGTATCCTAGTGTTTTGTGTCCTATTTTTGTACGTGGACACGCTGCACGAGCCACACACCTGTGTCCTGCCTATCGGGGGCTAGAACACGAGACACAGGACATGTCGTGTCCTAATTTTTGGCGTGAGCCTAGGGGCAATGACTGTCACCGTGCTCCCAAAATTTGGGAGAACCTCGTGGAGTGTGCGTGGCGTAATCGTCCCCGCACTGGCCGCGGGCTGTCGCACGCGAGCTACTGTGCGCGTGCACAGGCACGACTGACACGCGTGTCGTGTCGTATCTGTGGGACACGTGGACCCAGTGCAGTGTGTGTCAGACCTAGGGCTAACCTAGGTGAACCTCTGGACACGAGCACGTGTCGTGTCGTGTCGTGCGTCGCGTGTTACACGCGCGTGTACGCGTGCACGACGATTGTGGTGCACTGTCAGTGTCTGTGTTTGTGCATTGTTTGGAACACGATTCGTGTCCAATTTCTGGACACGAATACACTCTATAGTACACTCACATATATAACACTAATTCCCAACCTATAATTTATCATCTTAATGTGTTTCGATTATTCAAATTGGAGTTTCTGTTGTGACTGATACACAGTGCATGTTCTGATTCCCTGTGTTCAATTCCATTTCTTTTTTTTACTGTTAAATTAATGACTAAATTGCCATTTTAATTCCTGAACATATGTATTAGGTTCATGTTAGTTTGATTTCAAGTTAAGAATAGTTTTGCATTGAGATTTTGGGAATTCGACTTATGGTTTGGACTTTCGAGATTGGACTGATACAGTCCTGACATTTAAACATTTTTGGAACTCTCAATTCCTAATTAAACTGATTTTTGTGATTTAATTCCATGTTTAAATCCTTACACAAGAGTATTAGCTACTGAGGGTTGGGATTCATTGAGGTTTTGGATTCGAATTACTGAAATGGGTTCGAATGAGGTTTTCTTTCCTATTTTTTTTTCTGATACAATGTACCAGGTTTCCTGAGTTCCATTCAAAGTTTCTATGAGGAATTAATCTTGATTCTCAATTTTTTTCTGAGATATATATATATATATATATATATATATATATATATATATATATATATATATATATATATATATATATCGATGTTGATTTCATAATTAGATTTTGAACTAAGTTTTAGGATTCGAAATGGTTTAAATGTAGAAAACCTGGGAATAGCTGACTGAAACCAAGTTTAATCCAATGTTAAACTAGAACTTTTCATATATTATTGATAGGATTTCAGTTATGGTCTTCTGAGGTTCTAGTTAGAAATGATATCAGAGTTTTGATTGGTGTGTAACTGAGAATGGCATTGGTTTAAACTTGCATTGTAGGTTTTGGTTCCCTATGAACTTCTATGGGTTCATTTCAGTTTACCAAAACTGAAATTGAATTCCAGTTTTCCCTCACAATCTACTCACCCCCTCACAAATCCTGAAAACATTCTCATTTTCAGTTTTCCCTCACACCACCCTACAATAACTGATATGTCACAGTCCTATGAATCACATTGCCTCCACAATCACCCACACATCACTAAATTCCTAACTAATCCTCACACACTCATGGGTAAACAACACACACACATGACATTGTTCCCTGTCACACATTCCTACACACACACCATATACATTTACATGTACCCACCAAACACTCACACACACATGGCCTCCTACCAAACACACACAAGACACTCAAATCTGAAAACTGTTTTCCTAATTGACCCTCACACAGTCATTCACACA
This sequence comes from Iris pallida, assembly GCA_029216955.1. Classification (NCBI taxonomy): domain Eukaryota; kingdom Viridiplantae; phylum Streptophyta; class Magnoliopsida; order Asparagales; family Iridaceae; genus Iris; species Iris pallida. The sequence continues at coordinate 1,085,584 of JANAVB010033617.1, forward strand.
TTATATCACACACACACAAACATGCTCTGCTTTACCCTCTCTTTTCCCTCCTTATGCATATATGAGAATATATATGTTATAATGTATATAATATAGGTACCATAAACCTATATGTATTTATGCATATATGTATGCAATGTATACATGAATACAATGCATGTCCTAAAACCTCCTAAATTTCTGAACACATTGCCTACATGAACACCTTACATACCCTTTTCTATCTCTCTCTCTCTCTGTATATAGTGCTATATATATATATATGTTGTATATCTATAGGTGTAAGCCTATATTCATGTATATATATATAAAATTCATGATAGAAGTGGTTATGTGATGTTGCCTATAATGTGTGGCTTGTATTTGGCTTGTATAGCCTTGGAATAATGGGTGTTGTCTAGTAGAGGCTTGATAGAGCCTAGAATGACTTGTTAGACCTAGTTAGTTGAGTTTAGACTATTTTGACCATAGTTGACCTAGGGTTGACTCAGCGTTGACCAGAGTTGACCAGAGTTGACTTTTTGACCAAAAGTCAACTGTAAGTCAACCCTTGACCCAGATTGACCTAGTATGACCTTGATTGTTCTAGTGTGACTCAGTATGACCTAGTATAACCTAGTTTAGCTTGGTGTGACTTAGATTTGACCTAGATTGACCTAGATTCATTTAGAATGCATTGTAATGCATCTTTTTATCATTTTTGGACTCATAGTGACTTGTATTGTTCTATAGGAGACAGACACCACTCCTCGGACAGTATATTCTTTTCAGACACTCAGGCTATCAGGCGAGTACATTCTCTGACCGTTTCATACTTGTATGGATTTACATTCTTGCTCTAGATTACTGTACTTGATGCTGAGACGATCATTATCACGGATTGGTACTATATGGATCTTATTCTGAGATGTTATCTCCTTGTATTCACTAAGTACATATTATGATGTACATTTCACTTACATGTTGTATTTATTGAATACCCTTATCATTGTACACTCATTGTGCATATTGTACTCTCAGTATCACATTGAGCCATTGTACAAGCCATTGTACAAGCCATTGTATAAGGTAGCGTAACTGAATTGGATCCTTGTTTATTGATTGGGGAGGGGAAGTAGAAATGGTTATGTGATCAATCCTATTGTATAAGAAATTGTATATGTCCATTGTACACCCACGTACAAAGGAGTCCCATTTTATTGTATAACCTAACCCGTTTACATAACCATATTGTGCTCTAAAATCACATGTTCCTTACAGTTCTTATTTATCATATTTAGATATTTCCTGTTATCAAATCTCTGCTGTTTTTCATATATCTTCTTCTTTCAGCGTTTCATGTACTTTACTCTATTGCATGCTTTATATTTCCTAACTCGATATGAACTGCGTGAGATATTTTGTGCTCGCTCCCGTCCTGACTGGACCTGTTGAAAATATTACAGAGGATGAGGAGGAGGCCTGCGTAGACACCTACTATGGGGCAGCTGTAGACGCCATGTGTGACCCAAAATTCCAGCCTAATCCACTAGCTTAGAGACTGAGGCTCCCTAGTCTAGGTTTTCTATTTCTGTCATTTGAGATCTAGATTGTATATATTCTTTCATTTCAGTGTTAGAGTCTTGTATTGAGCTGGATGTTCTGATTTGTTATGTCAGTAGACACTTAGACTCTCTGGTTGAATTTATGTGGTTTTTCCTTCATTCCAGTATTTATCTATCTATCTTCCTATCTTTCATTCTGCTTTAGATGTGGTTGAGACTGTATATTGCTATGTCACCTCCATTCGGAGTGTATATACTGTACAGGTACCTTTATATTGTTAGATGATTGACCTAGGACAACGTTCTACCGCCGACACTGCGGCGTAGGCTGGGCGTTGTTACGTTCTCGTACCCTCACAGTGGGTGCGGGTCGTGACACATTTTTAGTGGTGGCCCATGCAGGTCGAGTTTATGTAGTGGTATTCGAACTAGAGTATCACTACAGCCTACAATAGGATTAGAATATTTTGAAGGTACTCAATCACACTAGGAAAAACTCATATCAAATTTATACCATCTCAGTTCTTGCAGATATTGTTCTCCTTGAATATAACTGTCCTCCTTTGCTATTTCGATTCATTCTCAGTAATTGTTTGTTTGATCTGTCTTCAGGATGGTGGAGACGTGATTACAGCGTGCCATTCATGGAGATACTGTAGAGGGGACTGCTACCTCTCAGCCAGTACAGCAGGGTCGGAAGGCTACAGCTCCTGCCACCTCTGCTCATATTGGGACTTCAGCAGCAGCAGCAGCTGAGGGTATGCCTTCACCAGTTCGGAGGCAGGACCCAGTCATTCCAGAGGTACCGTTCTAGCAGCCGCCGCCTACAGGAAACGTGGACGCAGCTCAGATATTCGCGTATTTCCAGCAGTTCATGGACCGACAGCAGGCTCGACAGGACAGAGGCATGGAGTTGGTCATTTCGACAGTTGCAGCCCGACCAGTGGTGCAGCAGCCAAAGACACCGAGGATCGAGCAGTTTCAGAAGATGAGCCCCAGAGACTTTCTGGGGACAGAGGGGATCCTATATGCTGATGAGTGGATCGAGCATATAGAGGAGATCTTCCGCTTGGCCAAGATTCCAGCAGATCTTCAGATCGAGGCCGCAGCTAGTCGGATGCGCGATCTTGCTCGCACCTGGTATCAGTCGGACCCCAGGGTGGGGGTAGCTGGGCAGACTTGGAAGGAGTTCAAGGGCTTCTTCAAGAAGAAATTCTTCCCAGATTCAGCGCTCAGAGCCTTAGAGTCGCAGTTTGAGAGCCTAGTTCAGAGGAGCCTGTCAGTGGAGGAGTACGCTGGGGAGTTCGGTCGCCTCGGCAGGTTCGTAGAGGGCTTGAGCGAGACGGCGAATGCCCAGAGGTTCCGAAAGGGTCTGATCAAGGAAGTCAAGTCCTTGACCAAGGGCAACAGGGATGCCACTTTTGAGGAGGGAGCCTTATTGGCAGAGGATGATCTTGAGCTCAGGCTCAAGAGGGGGCGAGACCCAGTTGGAGGCAGCAGCAGCGGAGGACCGGCCAAGAGGCCATACATTCAGCAGCAGTTTCAGCAGCAGTACCAGCAGCCGAGGGCTCAGATACATCAGCTACAGCAGAGGCCTGTTCAGTATCAGGGACAGAGACAGGTACAGTATTAGCAGGACACCGTGTGCAACTTCTGCAAGAAGCCAGGCCATTGGTGGAACGATTGTAGGAAGAGGCTGGGTATGTGTTTACTTTGCGGTTCAGCGGAGCATCAGTGTAGAGAGTGTCCCAAGAACCTGACACCGTTGGCTCAGATAGCACCAGGAGCTAGGGCTCCGGCAGGGCAGCAGAGGGGACCACCATTGCAGACTCAGCAGGAGAGGTTCGTACAGCATCAGCAGCAGGCCAGGGAAGGCCAGCCAGGACGAGCTTTCGCCATGACAGCCGAGGATGCTCAGGCCGTTGGAGATCTAGTTGCAGGTTCCGTTCTTGATTCAAATTCTACAATTACTGCCTTGAACTTCGATTCTCTCTGTTCCTTATTGGTTGATCAATTCTGTCTTGTTGTTTTTGTGTTATGATTAATTTTCTTCTGAGATGAATCATATGGGCTAGGTCACCTAGTTATGGAATTTAGAATCTTCGATGGTCGTGTTTAGCTGGCATAGTGAGGACATATAGTCAGATTTAGGACGTATTTCTCGGGTGTGGGAATTTAAGGTTTTTGCTGCCAAGCATGCGGCAATGCGAAAATCTTAAATACCATGATTCTAGAGGTATGTGCCTTAGTCGAGGACTCTGTGATTATCGTAGCCTTGCTCACTAGCACGACGAAGATTCTGAGTATCATGATTTTGGACAGACGCATATGATTATCTGACGGTATGTTTGAGACCTTGATTGTAGGGTGTTTGACCTAGAAGGACTACTACCATTTTAATTTCGAGGACGAAATTTTTCTAAGGTGGGTAGACTTGTAACACCCAGTTTTCTAAAATGAGGGTAATTTTTGAAATTTTGTATTTTAATTTATTTAATTATGATATTTAAATGATAATATAATTTTTGGTGATTTTTAATCATTTAAAACTATTTTAAGTTATGGCTTATGATTTTGGTGGTTGACTAGTGTAACCATAGAGCCTAGCCATATGATTAGGATGTTTGACTAGTACATTTTAGCCTAGAGGATATTTTGGGCATTTTAGGATTTATTTGAATTTATTATGATTTATAGGAATTTGTGTGATTTTGATATTAATTAAATATGGCTATGTGTTATGTTAGTCATGACTAGTGAGACTTGTAGACTAACCTAGAACTAATCCTAGTTGGTGACCCTAGTATAACTCTAGTCAACCTACTTTTAGTCATTAGAGATTGGTCTTAAGGTAGGAAGGATCACTTAAGTAAAACTAGTTCATGACTTATGGCATAAGTCAATGACTTATGATTTATCAATTTTGAGACTTGTGATTAAGCCATAGGCCCATGACTTAGGCCCAAACCCAAATGAAACCCACCCATGGCAGCCAACCTAGGGATTCTTACCCCTATTTAATGCCTCCTTCATTTAGGGTTAGCCTCTCTAGGAAATAGATCTCAAGTTTAGAAAGAGGTAAATCTCCAACCTTAGAAATTCCTAATTAATTCATTTTAGCTCCTTTTTAGTCCTAGTCTTTTGCAATAGGATCTAATTTATGTTTATATACTGATTTTGGAAGAGCACATCAGTTTACATGCAATTTGGAGATTTGGAGTTGCCATTTGGAATCCCCTCTTTGAAGCTTTTCTTGAGTTTTGATACTCAATAGGTAAATCATCTAAACTCATAGTTTTTCCTGATTTCTTTGCATATAAGGTTAGGTTTTAGGGTTTCCTAGCTGTCCCCGAAATTTGGGCACAATTCGTGTCCATTTCGTGTCCATATCGGACACATATCATAGTGATACACTAGGTGTTTGTAGAAATGCCACATAGGAATTTATTTTCATATTTTTGAAATATAATTACATGGATTTGTAGATCTTGATGTGTACATTAACTTTTGTGAAGGTGTCCCAGTGTTTTGTGTTCTTTTGTGTCCTGTTTTTGCACGTGGACACGCTGCACGAGCCACACACCTGTGTCCTGCCTATCGGGGGCTAGAACATGAGACACAGGACATGTCGTGTCCTAATTTTTGGTGTGAGCCTAGGGGCAACGACTGTCACCGTGCTCCCAAAATTTGGGAGAACCTCGTAGAGTGTGCGTGGCGCAATCGTCCCCGCACTGGCCGCGGGCTGTCGCGCGCGAGCTACTGTGCGCGTGCACAGGCACGACTGACACGCGTGTCGTGTCGTGTCGTGTCTGTGGGACACGTGGACCCAGTGCAGTGTGTGTCAGACCTAGGGCTAACCTAGGTGAACCTCTGGACACGAGCACGTGTCGTGCGTCACGTGTTACACGCGCGTGCACGCGTGTACGACGATTGTGGTGCACTGTCAGTGTCTGTGTTTGTGCATTGTTTGGGACACGATTCGTGTCCAATTTTTGGACACGAGTACACTTTATAGTACACTCACATATATAACACTAATTCCCAACCTATAATTTATCATCTTAATGTGTTTCGATTATTCAAATTGGAGTTTCTGTTGTGACTGATACACAGTGCATGTTCTGATTCCCTGTGTTCAATTCCATTTCTTTTTTTTTACTGTTAAATTAATGACTAAATTGCCATTTTAATTCCTGAACATATGTATTAGGTTTATGTTAGTTTGATTTCAAGTTAAGAATAGTTTTGCATTGAGATTTTGGGAATTCGACTTATGATTTGGACTTTCGAGATTGGACTGATACAGTCCTGACATTTCAACATTTTTGGAACTCTCAATTCCTAATTAAACTGATTTTTGTGATTTAATTCCATGTTTAAATCCTTACACAAGAGTATTAGCTACTGAGGGTTGGGATTCATTGAGGTTTTGGATTCGAATTACTGAAATGGGTTCGAATGAGGTTTTCCTTCCTTTTTTTTTTCTGATACAATGTACCAGGTTTCCTGAGTTCCATTCAAAGTTTCTATGAGGAATTAATCTTGATTCTCAATTTTTTTCTGAGTATATATATATATATATATATATATATATATATATATATATATATATATATATATATGTTGATGTTGATTTCATAATTGGATTTTGAACTAAGTTTTAGGATTCGAAATAGTTTAAATGTAAAAAACCTGGGAATAGCTAACTGAAACCAAGTTTAATCCAAAGTTAAACTAGAACTTTTCATATATTATTGATAGGATTTCAGTTATGGTCTTCTGAGGTTCTAGTTAGAAATGATATCAGAGTTTTGATTGGTGTGTAACTGAGAATGGCATTGGTTTAAACTTGCATTGTAGGTTTTGGTTCCCTATGAACTTCTATGGGTTCATTTCAGTTTACCAAAACTGAAATTGAATTCCAGTTTTCCCTTACAATCTACTCACCCCCTCACAAATCCTAAAAACATTCTTATTTTCAGTTTTCCCTCACACCACCCTACAATAACTGATATGTCACAGTCCTATGAATCACATTGCCTCCACAATCACCCACACATCACTAAATTCCAACTAATCCTCACACACTCATGGGTAAACAACACACACACATGACATTGTTCCCTGTCACACATTCCTACACACACACCACATAAATTTACATGTACCCACCAAACACTCACACACACATGGCCTCCTACCAAACACACACAAGACACTCAAATCTGAAAACTGTTTTCCCAATTGACCCTCACACAGTCATTCACACATTATATCACACACACACACATGCTCTGCTTTACCCTCTCTTTTTCCTCCTTATGCATATATGAGAATATATATGTTATAATGTATATAATATAGGTACCATAAACCTATATGTATTTATGCATATATGTATGCAATGTATACATGAATACAATGCATGTCCTAAAACCTCCTAAATTTCTGAACACATTGCCTACATGAACACCTTACATACCCTTTTCTATCTCTCTCTCTGTATATAGTGCTCTATATATATATATATATGTTGTATATCTATAGGTGTAAGCCTATATTCATGTATATATATATGAAATTCATGATAGAAGTGGTTATGTGATGTTGCCTATAATGTGTGGCTTGTATTTGGCTTGTATAGCCTTGGAATGATGGGTGTTGTCTAGTAGAGGCTTGATAGAGCCTAATATGACTTGTTAGACCTAGTTAGTTGAGTTTAGACTATTTTGACCATAGTTGACCTAGGGTTGACTCAGCGTTGACCAGAGTTGACTTTTTGACCAAAAGTCAACTGTAAGTCAACCCTTGACCCAGATTGACCTAGTTTTGACTCAGTATAACCTAGTATAACCTAGTTTAGCTTGGTGTGATTTAGATTTAACTTAGATTTGACCTAGATTGACCTAGATTCATTTAGAATGCATTGTAATGCATCTTATTATTATTTTTGGACTCATAGTGACTTGTACTGTTCTATAGGAGACAGACACCACTCCTCGGACAGTATATTCTCTTCAGACACTCAGGCTATCAGGCGAGTACATTCTCTGACCGTTTCATACTTGTATGGATTTATATTCTTGCTCTAGATTACTGTACTTGATGCTGACACGATCATTATCACAGATTGGTACTATATAGATCTTCTTCTGAGATATTATCTCCTTATATTCACTAAATACATATTATGATGTGCGTTTCACTTACATGTTGTATTTATTGAATACCCTTATCATTGTACACTCATTGTGCATATTGTACTCTCAGTATCACATTAAGCTATTATACAAGCCATTGTACAAGCCATTGTACAAGCCATTGTATAAGGTAACATAACTGAATTGGATCCTTGTGTATTGATTGGGGAGGGGGAGTAGAAATGGTTATGTAATCAATCCTATTATATAAGAAATTGTATATGTCCATTGTATACCCACGTACAAAGGAGTCCTATTTTATTGTATAACCTAACCCATTTACATAACCATATTGTGCTCTAAAATCACATGTTCCTTACAGTTCTTATTTATCATATTTAGATATTTCCTGTTATCAAATCTCTACTGTTTTTCATATATCTTCTTCTTTCAGCATTTCATGTACTTTACTCTATTGCATGCTTTATATTTCCTAACTCGATATGAACTGCGTGAGATGTTTTGTGCTCGCTCCCGTCCTGACTGGACCTGTTGAAAATATTACAGAGGATGAGGAGGAGGCCTGCGTAGACACCTACTATGGGGCAGCTGTAGATGCCATGTGTGACCCAGATTTCCAGCCTGATCTACTAGCTTAGAGACTGAGGCTCCCTAGTCTAGGTTTTCTATTTCTGTTATTTGAGATCTAGATTGTATATATTCTTTTATTTCAGTGTTAGAGTCTTGTATTGAGCTGGATGTTCTGATTTGTTATGTCAGTAGACACTTAGACTCTCTGGTTGAATTTATGTGGTTTTTCCTTCATTCCAGTATTTATCTATCTATCTTCCTATCTTTCATTCTACTTTATATGTGATTGAGACTGTATATTGCTATGTCACCTCCATTTGGAGTATATATACTGTACAGGTATCTTTATATTGTTAGATGATTGACCTAGGACAGCGTTCTACCGCCAACACTGCGGCGTAGGCTGGGCGTTGTTACGTTCTTGTACCCTTACAGTGGGTGCGGGTCGTGACAGAACATTACCGTTATATCAGGCTATGTATATACATATATTTTTTTGAAGGAAAATTTTATTGATGTATCAGGCGGAAAATGTCGATGCCTATACAAGTAAAAGCGCCATGCGCCCAGAAAGAAAGAAAGAACGACAGAAGGATGCAAAGCGTCAACCCAAAAACCGTGCTTAGAAGGGCTAAGGCTAGGTCTAGGTAGCCCAAAAGCTGTCCTCGGAGTGAGTGCAGCGCCACCTGGCACGCTGGACCTGACGGAGGACTTCTCCAAGAAGCTGGTGAGGAAGGATTTGACGCCCCTCGTACCTTTACTTGTTTTAATTTTTCTACAGAACCCAAATACCTGCGACTGCGACTATCTGACGGCCGTGGGAGCGACCCCAGTAGGCAAGGAGATCATTGAAGCCTCCGGAATGGTGAGCTTGTCGAAGCTTTGGGTTGAGGCTAGACCACAACTGCGATGCCAGGTCTCCAAAATGTAGGACGTGCTCCACCGACTCCTCGTGGGGAGAGGAACAGCAGTGGCATCTCGATGCGAGGCTGTAGCCGAAAGAGGTGATAGAGTTGTCAGTAGAAAGTTTCTGTCTCTGAGCTCTCTAGATCAGGATCGACCATTTGTTTGGGATGCATGATTGCCAGTATGGGACGATGAAGGGGGACGTGGTACCGGTCCCTTTAGCAACAATCTTGGCCGATGCCAGCGTGAAAGAGCCGTTTGGATTTGGGGTCCACCGTAGGGAGTCCGGTTCGTGGGAGATTTGCAAATTAGCGGCTGTGAGACTATCGGCCGCCTCATGTCCGAGCCAGTCACTGACTCTGTTCCTGATCCATCCCGAAGTTTAGTCCCACAGGTGACAAATCTCTCCGTTGAGAGGGTTGTGGACGGTGTGGAGCGAGTCTCCCAGCCAACGCTCGTGACTCACCGAAGAATGACCGTTGCCCAGCTGCAGTCGGATAAGGGGTTCAGCGAGCTTACGACCTCAGAAGATACGACGCCAGGTGGCCGAGGACCTATTGTTCACTAAGGCCATCGTCGGGTGAGAAAATCTAAAGTATCTAGCCTTCATAAACCTGGTCCAGAGAGAGTGGTCTGTGCGCAGCTTCTACCATAACTTTATGGAGAGTGCGTTCACTAAGTGCTCCAATCTACTAAATCTAAGTCCGCCCTCCTCGGTGGGTTTGGCAATGGTCATCCAACTAGTCCAGTGGTGCTTGTCCTCACCATTAGTGTGGCCCAAGAAGAATCTGGCAAAGATGGATTCGAGCGATGAGAGAACCTTCTTGGGGGGGGCGCAGGCTGCCAGGATGTGGATGGGGATGGAGGAGAGGACGTGCTTGATCAAAATCTTCTTCCCGCCAGAAAAAAGGGTCATATTGTGCCAGCCCGCAATCTTCTTCCTGATAGAGGTTACTAGGGACTCTAAAATGCTGGAGTTGGACTTGCCGTACACTAACGGGCAGCCTAAGTAGAAGAACGGAGGGTATAAGGTGGCAATAAAAGTCAAATTAGAGATCCTTATTGAGTAGTTCTTGTACGCTTTATGGTGGGTATAGATGATGCTTTTGTTGTTATTTACACGCTAACCTGAGCATGTGGCGTATCTCTCCAGCATTCTGTGGACTACCTCAACAGATCCGATGTCGCCTGAGGAGAAAATGAGGACATCATCAGTGTAAGCGAGGTGAGTGATGATGGGACAACCAGTGGTGGTGTGAAAGTGGTGGAATTGAGGGTTGTTGATCATTCTTTTGAGATTTTCTACTGAGGGCTTCGGCAGCGATGATGAAGATGGTGGCTGACAGGGGGTCTCCCTGGCGTACGCTGCAGCTGGAAGGAAAAAACCCTCCGTTTGGCCATTGATGACAGTGGAAAACCAGGAGTTACTGACTGATCTGAAGACAATGTCAATCCAAGGTTCGGAGAAACCAAAAGCTCTGAGCACCCAAATCAAGAATTGCCAGTCCATGCGATCGTAAGCTTTCTCCATGTCAAGTTTGATGGTAACGTTACTACCTCTGGCAGGGAATTTTATGCAGGTAACCATTTCTTGAGCGATGAGGATGTTATCGATGATGTTCCGACCTTTGAAAAAGCTGTTCTGCTCTTCAGAGATGATCCTGGACAGGAGGTCAGACATTCGATTAGCGATGATCTTTGAGATAATCTTGTTAGTGAAGTTGCATAAGCTTATGGGCCGAAAGTCTCTGAAGGTCTCCGAATTTTCTTTTTTGGGAATGAGGATGAGGTTCGCCCTGGATATGTATTTCAGGTATCTCGCCCTTGGAAGAAAGCAGTGGTGGCTTCAAGCAGGTTTGGAGCGATGATGTCCCAGCAAGATCTGAAGAATTCCTCGGAAAACCCGTCCGGCCCGGGAGCACTGTGAACGTCAAGCGCCCACACCACAGACTTGACTTCTTTCGCTGAAGTAGTGACTAGAAGCTGATCGTTCTCTCTTTCAGTGATGATGTTGGGGACCTCGGAGAGAAATTTTTCATCCTTGACTATCACCTCTTTGGCGAAAAGAGATGAGTAGAATTGAGCTACAGCCTCCTGAATGCTCTTCTGGTCGAGAAGCTGAGTGCCGTTGTCGTCCAAGATATGGTGAAGATTGAGCTGTTGTCTATGCCCCTTGACACAAGCGTGGAAAATAGCAGAGTTGCGATCTCCCTCTAGGTCCCAGGCTAATCATGCTTTTTGCTTCCAGAATTCGATTTCGACCTTGAGTCGAGATTTGAGAATATCTCTGACAAGATTGAACGAAGCCTACGCCTCCGGAGTGTTGTCTGAGGCGACCCGGGTTTTTGCTCTGGTCATGTCATCATCTGCCGTTCTGATAGCCTGGAAGATGTTGTTGTAGGCGGCCTTGCTCCAAGCAGATAGCGTCATACTGGTAGCTTTAAGTTGGCCGCAACTCTAGCCAGGGGGTCGAGATCATCTGCGGAGCTCCAAGCAGCGGTCACAACTGATTTGAATTGGAAAGATGTCTCCACAAGTCCAAGAATCAGAATAATTTTTTGATGCACTAGGGATTACTTCTGATCACGATTAGGAGAGGTGAATGGTACGATTCCGTAGAGTTAAGATGAGAGAGGTTGGATACGAGGCCCATGTCTGACCAAAGGCCGTTGATCAGAGCTCGATCCAGACAGGAATATTGCCGACGGGCTCCTTTTTGCATGTTGCACCAGGTGAAAGAGTTGCCAAGAGAAGGGAGAGGGTTGAGTTGGGCGTTGAACATGAAGTTGTTGAAGTCTTCCATGGTCGGAAGCGGAGACGGGCAGCCTCTAGACTTCTCGGAACTGCAGGAAATCATGTTGAAGTCGCCGATGCATATCCACGAAAGGTTGCTGTGGGGGAGGTGAGAGGCAAAAAGGTGAGCCTAGAGGTGCCTGCGCTCGATAATGTCACAGCTGTCATGGACAGCTGATAGAAGAGAACGGGACCGAAGCTCCGGATGTTTCACCCAGTAAGAGAGCCTGACTCGAGTCCTGGATCAGGCCAAACTTGATTTCGGCTGCAAAGAAAATCCAGATGTCGTAGCATCCGGCAAAAGTGACATGGAATTCGAGTTTGAGCTGGATGCCTTTAATTCTTTTCTGAAGGATTTTGGGTTCGATGACTACTAAGATATCGATTTGGTAGGTTTTCTTGAGGCTAATAATTTTGTTCAGCATTGGTTTATTAGCTAGCCCTCTCACGTTCCACGAATGGATGTTAAGCATTAGGGATGGGGAGGGGGTCGAGGTTGTGGAGCTTTGCGGCTGACCTTGTGGTCCTTTTCGGGTGCTGTTCTTGGTTGTTCTTTTTCTTCTTCTTGTGAGATTTATTGGAGGTGTTGTTGCTATCACCAAAGGGGTCTGGCGTAGTTCCTGGGGGGACATAGGGGCTGTTCCGATGTCTTCTGTCTGGTCGGAGGCGACAACGCCTTCAGATTCTTTGGGTTCTGCTAGAGCGCACATGGGGTTGTTGGGGTCTAGAAAACCGACTTCCTCGGCGAGTCTTAGCCTTTCCATGACCTCTTTGTCTAAGTATGGCTGAAATGCTCTTCTGGGGTCTGCGGGGTTGGCGAGGAGGGGATTTTGATCTTAGGAGCTGCGGAATGCGTTTCTTTGGCCCCCCCTGAGGACTGAGGGTCATGGTGGTTGATGTTTAAACGGAGGTTTATCGTGATTTGCTGGGTGTTGTGATATTCTTCACTGCGTCGTTGTCTGGATTGTTAAGCGCTTGTGTTGTGATGATGGATGGTGGAATCTCATGTGCCTCACCTTCGTTAATAATGTCTTCCAAATTCAGAGCTTCGAACATGTTAGTGGTTGATATCGAATTAGGTTTTGGAAAGGTGGTATTGCCTTGTTCGGAGGGAGGGGGTGGTGGCCTGGATCTTGTCTGGCTATTATCGAATCTGAGGTGTGCGTTTGTGGTTGGTTGGGTGTGTTACAACTCCTCACGTTGCTTCTGCGGGGGGATTCTTGGGGGCCTGTTGTTTCTTTTATTTCAGCTCCGGGTGGGCTTTGTAGCAGAACTCTGTGAGATGTCCTCTGATGTGGCATTGATTGCAAAAGAGAACGTTGTTGTCGTAGATGAGAGGTTAGATATGGGTCTGGTTCCCTAACTCAATGTTAATTGATTTGGGAAGATCTTTAGAGATATCTAGTTCCATGCAGACTTTAGCATAGTTGGCTTTAGTGAGAATCCTGGTTTCCTCTGCCATTGCCACAAAAGTGCCAAACGAGTTCACGATTCTTTTGAGAGCCGCTGGGATGAAGCAGATCAAAGGGGGTTTGGGGAGTGTGACCCAGGCTACCCCGATGGACGAGTACTCTCTTGGGTTGAGGGTCTGAGACCATCTGACCACTGTCATGGTTTTGGGCTCTACCTCGCTGGTGCCATGGGTCAGGGCAATCCTTTGGTCATCTACCGAGAAGAGATGGAGCAGAATGTTTTTGGGGTCCAGGGGGCGACTCTGTATGCCGATTGGAAGTGCCATTTGGCTATGGCTTCTTGAACTCTGGCAAGCTTGGGGCATCCCGCTGAGAATTGGAGTACAAAGGTGAAGAAGAACCGCTGGTATAGGGAGAACAGATCAGCTTCAAAGAAGGGGATCGTTAAAGGCTCTCCTGCTTCAGGCGAGGGATATTCTATCTCTGGGAGCGGGACATCAGGGAGGATCGGGGTCTGCTGGGCAACGCGATCGGGCCTTACCAGATCTGGGAACGAGACTGCAAGCGAGGTCCTTGGGGGAGCGGAAGCTCTCGGGGGGGTGGATGGAGGTGGGGCCGACAGGATTTGGAGGGGTCCTGACGATGCCAGGGGGCCGGGGCGGTGGCCCTGGAACCCCGTGATCGGTAGCGCTGGAGGAGGATCCGCGAAGGATGGACGGGCCTAGAGAGGAAGTCACAATACCTCTGGACACACTTCCGGCCGTGGAAAGGGGGGAGACCACGCCTTGGGAGGCTGCCTACCGCATAGGAGGGGCGCATGAGGCGGACGAAAGAACGGAGGAGTCAAGCGCTTGTGCGCATGAGACGTGGATGAGAACGGGGGGGACGCCAACGGAGGATGAGTCCTGCATATGTCGCTAACACCCGGGAGGGCTCCTGGCTCGCAGCGACGGAGGAGCTGAGCGAGAGGCTCCCCGGGGGACCTGCGAGAGCTAAGAGGGTAGCGCCTAGCGCATAGGCTGCCCCACTCCCGAGGGGCGCCAACGGTCCCGCTTGGGAAGCAGGCGCATAGAGGGGATGGGCTGGCACATTGGTAGCCCCTGGCGGCGCATAGCTGGGCTGCGAAGCTGTCGCGAGGGGGGAGGCATCGCTAGGTCCACTCGCGAAGCGGGCGGTAAAAGGTGGAGGGGTTGGCTCATAGTTCACCCCTGATGGCGCATGTCCCTGCGGCTGAGCAAGCGCATAGTGGAGGTACGGCACCGCTTGATGTGGGGGATGGGATAGGCGCATAGGTTGCCCCTGATGGCGCATGACCCAGCGGCTGAGCAGGCACATGGGGGAGGTGCGGTACCGCTTGATGCCATATGGGAGCATGTCCCTCACAGTGGGCGCTGTTTGCAAAAACAAAAGTATAAAACTTTATTGATACAAACTGTAATAAAGATTACAAGAATTCTGGGAAAATTACAACTATAGGAATCCAATCTTGATGACGATTGCTTTATCCCTTAGACGATGTGAACTGTGAAGACGAAGCCTTTGAAGTTGAAAATAACTCTGGAAACTGAAGGCAAAAGCCTCTGAAATTGAAGACAAAAGTCTCGGAAGAATGCAGCAGCACTTTGGCAAGAACTCCTGAACTCTCTGATTTCTGATCTCTGATCTTGATCCCCCTTAAAATGAAGACTTGAAACTCTATTTATAGAGTTCTGAAAATAACTAACTTTCAGTTATTTTGGACTGCGCAGGATGATTTGCGCAGCATTGGTTTGCGCAACATTGATTTGCGCAGACAGTTACTGGATCGTGGGCCAACTATCATGGACACATGACATCATCTGATAGAAATGCGTATGGTCGTGCATAAACAGTTGCCACGTAATGAGCAATCGATGGCATGAATGCCACGTATAACTTATCAATTATATTGATGGAGTGCGCAGAGTTGAATTGCGCATACATGGTTTGCGCAGACTCAAATTGCGCAGGATTGGTTTGCGCTGCCAGCTGTCAGCCGTCCTCGAGCACTGTGCGGCGCAGGAAACGAACAGATTCCTTGTTATTCGTGCTGTCAGTTGTCAGAAAAGATTTGATTTGATTTGGTAATGATGACTTCTGCCACGTCAGTCTGCACAGTTGGAAGTGTGCGCAAAGCAGTATGCGCAATCGGATTGCTGCGCAATCTATTGTCTGCGCAATTCATCCAAATGATGGGTTTCTTGATTTTTTGACTTTGTTGATGTGTGCAACTTAATTTTTTTAGGACCTACAAGACCCCCTTCAAAGTTTTCGAAAGTTGAACTTATTCAAAATTTTAAAATACTTTGAATTTTGAAATTTTAAATCAAGTTGCGCATGTGTTGAGCTGTCTGCAACTTCTGAAGCAACAAATCGCTGGCTTGATGACACCTCCCTCTTAGTAGAAAGATATCTTGTATCTTCTTGTCTTTCTTTATGATTGTAATGTCTTAAATTTTGATCAATAAAAGACATTTTGTTGTGGCTCTATTATTTATTGCATATCTTGTTCAGATACAAATAATAGAGATAGAAAATATATTCAGAGGTACAGGACATGATATATTTATTTATTCTAGAAAATAATTATATTCAAGTATATTTGCTCAGAGGTAATATGGACGTGGCAAATATAATTTATTGAATATCATTATTTCAATAGACAACTTAATCGAGAATGATAAGTTGCTGATGTGGATAAATGAACAAAATAAATCTTCAAAAAGATGGGAACGAAATAAATCGTCAAAATGTGTGAACGAAGTGAATCGTCGGGATGAACGGATGAACCGTCAAATGAGTAATGAACGGATGAACCGTCAGATGATGGTAATGAACGGACGAACCGTCAGATGATAATAATAAACGGATGAACCGTCAGATGATGATAACGAACGGACGAACCGTCAGATGATGATAATGAACGGGTGAACCGTCAGATGATGATAATGAACGGGCGAACCGTCAGATAATGATGATTATGTTATTTCGTTGTCTTGAGAATCTCTGCCTATAAATAGAACAGAAATCTGGAAGGAATGATCATTTCCACTTTTCAACATAAAGATGTCGTCCGGAGATGCATCCAAGAAGGCTGAACTCGCCCCGAAGGTTGAAGAAAGCGTTGAAGAACGTCCGGCCGAACTGATTCAACCAAAGCAGACAGAGGCAGGCGAAGGTTCGTCTGCACCAAAACCACCACGAGATATTCTGGACTTCTTGCTTGAACCAGGAAAGACTGAAGAAGAAGAGGCCTTGAGGCTAGCTGCTTACAAGTTCCTGTTGGGTTCTAGCAAGAATGTCCTCGGCTCTTTTGCTGATTATGTCTTTGATAAGGACGGCAGTGGCCCGCGCCCCAATATTGAGAAGGATGATAGTGACCTTCATTTATACATAGTACTTCTTGAGGAATTTGCCATTGATAGGCATCATTGCAATTCGACCGTCTAACTCTGAAAGTTGATAGGCTCCATTTGAAAAGACTTTGCTGACAACATAAGGACCTTCCCATTTTGCGTCAAATTTGCCTTTGCTCATATGAGTCATAGTCATAGGACGTCTGACTATTAAAACAAGTTCTCCTTGCTGAAAGGCTCTGACCTTCACTTTACGGTTGAAAGTCTTAGAAATACGAGCTTGGTATAACTCAATATGTTGTTGAGCCATTAATCGCTTCTCATCAAGTGCCTCCAGTTCTTGAAGTCGAAGAAGATCATTATTCTCCATAGTGAGCTCATTAGCAATGGCAATCCTTAAAGAAGGAATTTGAAGTTCCAGAGGAAGAACAACTTCACAGCCATATACCAAAGAGAAAGATGTAAAACCTGTAGGGTTGCGGACCGTAGTTCGGTAGGCCCAAAGACATTCGCCAAGTTTCTCGCTCCAATTCCGTTTGTTAGTGGATACAAACTTCTTAAGGAGCTTAATAATGGTTTTCTTAAAGGCTTCAGCTAAACCATTAGCGGCAGGATTGTACGCTGTCGAAGCAACATTGTTAATCCGATGATCATCGCAGAATCTAGTGAACTTCTGACTAATGAATTGAGGTCCATTGTCATGAATGATTCTGCGAGGTACACCGAATCTATATATGACATGGTGTTTAACGAAATTGATGACACTGCTAGTCTTGACTTCAGCCAGAGGTATAGCTTCGGCCCACTTGGAGAAGTAATCGGTTATCGCCAATATGAACCGATGTCCTCTAGAAGAAGGAGGATTAATAGGACCTATGATGTCCATACCCCAAGCTTCAAAAGGCCATGAAGCAGCAGTCGGGTGTAAGAACTCCGAGGGTTGATGAATGAAGTCTGCATGGATTTGACAAGCACGACATTTTCTTGCATATTCAATGGCATCTGATACCATAGAGGGCCAATCTTGGAATTGAGTAGATCCCGTCCACATACTGATAATAGGCAAAAGATTTGCCTTACAAGTATCAATAGTGACAGCAGCTGGAGTCCCTGGAGGCATTTTCAAAGCTTCACGACGGAACCGTTCAATAAAGCTCTCAGCAGTTTCATTATGTTTTTGTTTGATTTTGTTGAGAGCTGACATCGTCATATCATTAAATCCTTCATAGAACTGTTCCAGAAAGATTTGTTTGAGACCTGAAAAAGAAGTAATGCAACCATCGGGCAAACTTCTGTACCAGTCGTATGCTACGCCGGCTAAACAACCGACGAACACTCTGGTAAGAAGAGCGTCATTTGGCTGAAGTTGAACAGTCATTACCTCAAAATGATTGATGAATTGACTCGGAGAAGTACTGCCATCGAACAGAGAGATTGTAGGGATTTTGTACTTTAGAGGAAACGGGACGTCATTCTATTCAACCGAATAGGGCTGTTTAATCCCCAACCTTTGTAGATTGTCTTTCTCTTTAAATGCTTCAAACTGGGTTCGTAAGAGTTTGACAGCTTCATTGGCGTCTTCTGATGAAGAAGAAGGAGCAGGTTGAATTGTAGTGGTAGGAGGAGGAACAGCGTTGTAAGTACTACCCCCAGCTCCTGAATGGCTAGGCGTAGTTGGTACTTGTACTTGTACAGGAGGCATTTGGGGAGGCACTACCCCCAGCCCAGTATTGGCAGGTATTGAAGACGTTATGATCTCTGGACTAGTAATAGGTGTTGTTGGTGGTGTAACATGCTGTGCTACAATGATGGAATGCATACTAGCGACCATTTCAGCCATGGTCTTTAGCTTATCTTCAAGTGCAGCAATTCGCTGTTCTTGATTTGCGGAGGTTGAAGCATCTGGATCATCGGTGACAACATAAGCCGTCACTTCTCTTGGCACAGTGGAAGATACTGTTTGTTCAGAACTTTTACTGTATGCATCATAATCAGAAAACGAATCATCTCCTGACTGAGAAACAGGAAGATGACTTGAAGGATTTTGAGGAAGATTCCTTTGACCGATTGTATCTCGGCTTCGGGAACGGGTATGTTGAAATACTCCTTCTGAAGATTCTTGAAGTAATTCCAAATACCGTTGGCTTGGCTTGCGGAGTCTACCATGCTTAGAGCATCTTTTACCCCCAGTGTCTCGGGAAGTCATGTTAACAGAAGCATACAAAACTTCATCTTCTTCTGACATAGGTTCAGATTTAGCAAAAGTTAAACGATCGAAGACAGATCGTTTTGTCGTTTGACAACAGCATTGGATGATGACTTTATGATTACAGTGATGATCAGATGATTGAACTGGAGGAGTTGAGGCATTATCCCGTTTTTGTCTGAGATGTTCTCGGAGATCAGAAACCATGCCAGGACGAGGAAAGGTTCGAGGAATATGTTCTTTAACAATATTCGGAACATGGTTCCGATTCTTCAAATGTTTAGTCCCTTGAGTATACAGGGAAGTACTCACTTCATTGGCATAGGTATCAGGATTTTTGTTCCTGGAGGTTTGTCTTTGAGGCTTGACCTTCGGCATAGGTTGCTTACGTTTTGCCGAAGTTGGCCTGTTAAGATATGTTCTTAGATCTGCAAATTCACCCCCAGGAGTTTCTGTTTGAGACACTAACAGTTTTCCTTGTCTAGAATGACAAATTTGGAGAGTCGGGAGGTCCTGGAATTCTGCTATCGGAGTAGGCAGAATACCTCTTTGATTAGTACAAGTACTCTTGTTATAAAGGAAAGAAGAATCCTTGTTTGCCAGAGTTCTTGAATTGATTGGAGCCGAGACACATTGAGATGGATCTTCTTCAGTAAAGACTGAAGAAGACTGAGAAAAGACTAAAGGGCCTTTTCCTTTGTTTTGAGATGAAGGTTAGCTAAAGAGCGTTTCCCTCTGTTATTTTCCAAGTCATGAGACAAGGAAGTTTGAGAAAAGACCAATGGACCTTTTCCTTTGCTTTGAAGAGAAGGAGGAATAGTCAAAGGACTACCTTCAATGGATTGCGCAGGGGCAATAGGGTGTTTGGGAAGAGGAGTAGAATCTCTTATTTTATTGTGAGAAGCCGGAAATTTAGCCGAAAGACTATTTTTCTTGGATTGCGCAGACTTGGTTTGTGCATGGGTGGAAGGTGCACTAGTCATTTGTGCATTAGAAGCTTTGGTAGGAAGTGCATCAGGAGTTCTTGTCTTAGAGTGCTTGGGAAGCACTTTAGTTACTGGAGTGCTATTTTGCGCAGGAAAAGCCACTGCCAATTGTGCTAGAGTCATAGGAGTCTTCTGTTTTGACAAGGCAGCATATGAAGTAGCTTGCGCAACAGTTGCAACAGATTGTGCAGTCTTGACTGCAACAGATTGTGCAGCAGTTGCTGAGACAGACTGTGCAACAGTTGGCACAGCAGTTTGTGCAGCAGTCTGACTAGCAGATTGTGCAACAATTGGTACAGCATCCTTGGTGGCAAAAATGTCAGATTGTGCAGACTTGGAGACCCAAACTGAGCGTATTTTGCTCTTAGCAGAAGCGGCTACAGTACGGGGAGTGGTCTTGGAGTTGAGCATCGCCTCGTAGGCTGTCTGATTGACCTTAACAACCAGCGTCTTCTGCGTCTTCCCGATAGACGCCACGTCACATTGAGTTGCTACTTCCTCGTCGGAGGAGAAAGTTGTCCCCAGCAGAGTCGCCATTTTGTTTGCAAAAACAAAAGTATAGAACTTTATTGATACAAACTGTAATAAAGATTACAAGAATTCTGGGAAAATTACAACTATAGGAATCCA
Source organism: Iris pallida (assembly GCA_029216955.1). Classification (NCBI taxonomy): domain Eukaryota; kingdom Viridiplantae; phylum Streptophyta; class Magnoliopsida; order Asparagales; family Iridaceae; genus Iris; species Iris pallida. Next base: position 1,106,166 of record JANAVB010033617.1, read on the forward strand.
ATCTTGATGACGATTGCTTTATCCCTTAGACGATGTGAACTGTGAAGACGAAGCCTTTGAAGTTGAAAATAACTCTGGAAACTGAAGGCAAAAGCCTCTGAAATTGAAGACAAAAGTCTCGGAAGAATGCAGCAGCACTTTGGCAAGAACTCCTGAACTCTCTGATTTCTGATCTCTGATCTTGATCCCCCTTAAAATGAAGACTTGAAACTCTATTTATAGAGTTCTGAAAATAACTAACTTTCAGTTATTTTGGACTGCGCAGGATGATTTGTGCAGCATTGGTTTGTACAACATTGATTTGCGCAGACAGTTACTGGATCGTGGGCCAACTATCATGGACACATGGCATCATCTGATAGAAATGCGCATGGTCGTGCATAAACAGTTGCCACGTAATGAGCAATCGATGGCATGAATGCCACGTATAACTTATCAATTATATTGATGGAGTGCGCAGAGTTGAATTGCGCATACATGGTTTGTGCAGACTCAAACTGCGCAGGATTGGTTTGCGCTGCCAGCTGTCAGCCGCCCTCGAGCACTGTGTGGCGCAGGAAACGAACAGATTCCTTGTTATTCGTGCTGTCAGTTGTCAGAAAAGATTTGATTTGATTTGGTAATGATGACTTCTGCCACGTCAGTCTGCGCAGTTGGAAGTGTGCGCAAAGCAGTATGCGCAATCTATTGTCTGCGCAATTCATCCAAATGATGGGTTTCTTAATTTTCTAACTTTGTTGATGTGTGCAACTTAATTTTTTTAGGACCTACAGGCGCACGCCCCGAGGGAAAGGGGGGAGAGGGCGTATGGCCTGGGAGATGAGGGGGCGCATGGCCCGGGCATCACAGAGCCCGTGGGCGAGAGTGACGGATTCAAAATTCAAACCACATCTGAGGACGAGCGAGAAAGATCTGGCCCTCCGTCCGGCCTGACGAGGGGGGTCGCACGTCTCCTGTACGGGGCTGCTGTACGGTTGAGGACAGGGAGGCTGGGCCGGTGGCCTCTGCCGGTCCGTCGCCTGAGGGCGAGGGGGCCACCGTTGCTAGGTTGTTCCCAACGAGCGACAACTGTGCAGTGGTCCAGGCGAGAGGGGGTAGGGCTCTGAGGACAGACGGGAGGCCCACGCCGGTGCAGGACCTACCGAGGGAGTCTCGCGTCCCACCGGGAGGCTGAGGAGGAGGGGGTAGCGGATAGCACGCCGAGGACGACGGGGGGCATGTGGCGAGTGCGCATGGCTGTCGCGAGCCTGCGGCAGAGTGCCTCCTCGGCGGAGAGGCCGAGGGGGCGGGCCGAAGAATGGCGAGGAGGAGGCATTAGCGGGAAGGGGAGGGGGAAGGAGGGGCTTCCGGTCCACTAATGGTGGCGAGGAGGAAGCCATGAAGGGAAGGGGCTGAAGGGAGGGCTGGGAAGATCGGAAGCATGGTGAGAAAAAAAAATCATATCAAGCTATATATATATATATATATATATATATATATATATATATATATATACTATAAGGTTGTTAGGCATGTGGCTGGGCTCTCTCCCGCCCCCCTCGGCGGGAGCTCCTCTGCTCCCTGCCCCGTCGCTTGCGGCCGGTTGGGTGATTTGGCCGGTTGGCCTCCTCGGCCCGGCCGGCCCCCTTTGTCTGCTCTTCCTCCTCGGCCCCCCATCTCGGGAGGCCAGATCCCGCATGGCCCCCCGGTGGGGGGCCTCCTCCGCGTGGAACCCTCCTCTTTGGGGTCTCTCCCGTCCCCCCTCCGGCTTCCGTAAGCCTCGACGCCGTCGTCCTCGGAGGCGTCGACGTCATCGGACTAGGCCAGTGCCTGCGCCGCCGGATGTCGCTCCGCTAGCCGCGTCCCGTCCCGCCGCGGAGCCCCCTCCTTCCGCCGCCTCTCTTGCCGTGCCCCCCTCGTCGGCGCCTGGCATCCTCCCCCTGCGGTGGCCCCCTGCCCTCCCGGCAGGGTCCGCCCTGCGCTTCCAAGGCTCTGACCCTCCCCCCGGTGGCTCCGAAGAGACACTTCCCCCTTCTCCGGTCTCGGCGCCACCCCCGGCGCTCTCATCACCGGTGGACCCCTTCCCCTCCGCGTGTGATGAGTTTTCCTCGGGAGTGCCTCTCTCCGCGCTTTGGGCCTGGGTGTGCTCGGTCTCTCCCGTTCCGGCGTCGATCGGCCGGTCGTCGCCGGCCCCGCAGCCCCCCCTCGCCGCCCTCCCCACCTCCAGCGTCGTCCTTCGTCGTTCCCTCCGCCGCTGGCTATGGGACAACCCTCCCCCCTGCAGGTGGTAGCCCCCCTCGGCCGAGGTGCGGTCGTGCCCCCCGCCGCTCCCTCCTCCCTCCCCTCTCCCTCCCCCCTCTCGGTGTTTCCCCTCCGCCGCTCCCGTCCCCGCCCTCCCTTCCCTCTCTCTCCCACCCTCACTGCTCCCCCCTCTCGCCGAGGCCCCCCTCCATGGCCCCCTTCCCCTCCCGTATGTCGTGGCGCGCCCTTGCTGTAGTCACCCGAGGTCGTTCCCCGCCTCGTGGCCGCGTTCGCCGGAGAACCCCCCGGCTCCTCACTCCCAATGTCGGAGCGTTGGCCTCGGTCGGCACGTTGGGGCGGGGCTCGAGAAACCCCCTTGCGGACTGCACCTGCATCGGGCCGCGTGTCCTTTCTTTGGGCAGCGTGCCCATCGCGCATGGGGCAGTGCCCCGAATTTCAAATTTGGAATCTCTTTCAAATTTTGAATTCCGTAGGGAAAAAACCCTAGGGCCGACTGCCCTCACCCGTCCAACCTATTTCATTTCTAATTTCGATATTTTTCAAAATTTCGCAATTTATACCTTATGTATTTTCTACTTTGCTTACCAGGGTCTTTGTTTTGTGTGTTTCGGACCCAGGCACCTGTACTGTTCGTTAGGAGCCTCTTTTAATATTCAATAAAATGTTGTTTGGTTTTATATATATATATATATATATATATATATATATATATATATATATATATATACTCAAATATCCTCGTTTCCATATAGGGACTTGGATGGTATTCTACTCGTATACCTTCGTCTCTGTAGCAGATCTTGGGTGGTTATATACTTTAACTACTCGTATGTCCTTGGTCCCACGACACAGTGTCTTAGGACAATAGACTCCTGAGGAGCTTGTGAGCCTTATAGTTGAAGCCTGATATCTGAAAAAATATTCTTATGTTCATATTAGTTAGACTGGTTAGAGTAGTTACCCTTTAGTTCATATTTTTCTTTACTGTTATATTGGCAAGTTTTTTTGTACCTTGCTATGTCCCCCGAGGACCTGGTGATCTCTCCAGGTAGATGGTCATGCAGAGATAGTTCGCTGATCATGAAGGTATTATTGTATCTAGCTCAGGTATTTTATCGTGCTTTTACATTGATTCATTATTTCTATTCGACTATTTGTCTTATTTTGTAGACCTATATTGTTTCTCGAGTTTAATCGAACATATATGTTATTGGCCTGCAGACCATGGCATATACTGTTCATTCTTGATGTTACTTGTCCTGTGGATTGAGATAGATATATTTATAGTTGATTGATCGATAGAATTAGAACACCAAGATAGCTTATACGTATTCGAGCTGGGCTGGAGTCCACTCGATACGTAGCTGGTGTGTATACGTACTCTTGGTCCTACATAATTTTGGAATGGGGCGTTAAATATTTTTTTGGTGGCCCATACAGGTCAGAGCATATCGTTTCGATTACGTTATTATACTGAACGAGCGTGCAATAGGATAGTGTATTAGGATCTCAATCCATAACTGCTATGGAACTTTCTTTGAATTCTATTATCGCCCTTGAACCTCGTGTTTGTATTCGATTATACCTATCTTGAACTCCTTGTATCAAATTCTCGTCTTTTCTTATTTAGGAAAGGCGAACGTCTGTGCTTGATAAATTATTTTAATTATATAGTGTAATAGAAGTAAGATGGTAGAATATTTTAGGGAGTGATTGTCTAAAGACGAGAAGGGTAGAGATAGACACCTATATTAGATGGACCGACTAGATAGAAGTGACATTTTTTTCTATAGAATTTTTTTGGAGGATATATGAATCTATGCTTGATAAGACTAGGTAAATAGCTAAGATTGGTAGAATTTATAGATATTCTCCTAAGATGGAAGTTAGAATATAGTACAGTATAGTACTTAACCGTAACGAGAGACCCTAAGATCACTAGACTAATCCATGCTATCCTTTTGTCTGAGATAGAACCTTGAATAGAAATACTAGAGTGATTATTATCGAGGGATAATATCACAATAATTGGTGACCTAGGAGTATTAGATAAAGTAGGAGACTAGCCTTGAAATGATCAAATAAAAGACCAAGACTAGAAGATTTATCAATAGATGTATGTATTTGTTTAGCTCTGCCTCGACCTATACCTAGAAGATATGTGTAAGATGGTTAGGGGTACTTGTAAGAATTGTATAGTATGTTGATGGTTGAAGGAGTAGGGTATAGTTTTTCTTCTATCTTGTTGAAAACCTGGCCTATATAGGAATAGTATTGAATTGATCTACCTTCAAAGACTGCATCTGATGTACCACCCGGTATACAATCAGTTCTGACACAGGGGTCTTAAGGGAGGGAAAGAGACTCTTCCATATCAGAAATGCCTGCTGACACCTAGCTTTCTTTTGCCTAGCTACGTGCCTTGCTTTCCTGAGGGAGTCACGACTTCCAGCTTTCGGCACTCCCAGATCGGTTACGTCGATCGGCCATAGAACCCATTATAGACATCCCTCTGGAAGATTGAGAGTATATCGGCAATCTGTCATCTTGAAAAGCCTGAGCCCGAGAGAGATATAGCGTGATTTCCCCCAACAACCTTGCAGACCTGTCAAAGAAGAGAAAATCAAGATCAAAAAAGAAGTTCTTTGAGATTAGAGGTAGTAGAGGTGCTGGCTTCCGTGAAGATCATAAAGTCATCAACAAACAAGTTGTGTATGACCAGATTGGCATCATTCGGGAAAGCAGTACTAGGAGCCGGTGGACCACCAGGACAGTCCTCCATTAGTGCCTGTCTCTGGGATCTAGGTCCCTAAAGCATCTGACATATAAGAACTAGCCTACCTAGAATCAAATGATCGGAATGAGGGAAGCCGGTGTCCTGGACTGTCAACCCAGAAATTCGGACTCATCTAACAGAGTCAAACAGTACTTTCGCTGAGAGAGAAGGAGACAGCCATCCTTGCGGGCAACCTCGATGCCCAGAAAGTACCGTAAGGGACCAAGGTTCGTCGTGTGGAAGTGGCTGGAAAGGTGGGCCTTGACCTTGGAGATACCAGCACAGTCATTGCCAGTAATGAGAATGTCATCGACATAAACCAGAAGGATAACGATGCCTTGAGTCCGACGATCAATGAAGAGAGAGGAGTCCGCAGCACTACGATGGAAGTCAATCTGCTGAACGACCTGGCTGAACTTGTCGAACCAGGCCCGAGGAGATGAGGCCTTATAGGGAATTGACCGTTCTTGACATTGACCTCGTTTATGTCATCGTATAAGTTAGGATAGATCTAGAACTAAGGGTACATTATTTCTTGGTAGGTTATATAAACTTAGAATCCCGTTAGTAGCAGCGTCCTCTAGGAAACTTGTTCGACTAGTTTTATTTATGCCATATTAATTAAGTTTTGAGGACAACATGGAAGACCAATTAGACATCCAGAAGTGCATCTTCAGCAGAGGGTTGCCCGTACCCTACAAAGGAACCCTCGACTTGTCACTTTGGTGGCAAGAAGGGACAAGTTCAGAAAGATTGCAGGAAGAAGTTAGTACTATGCCATTTACTATCTATTATTATTAATATTACGTGTTGATATATTATTGTATGTCTAATTTTGAGGATAACTTTTAAGGTGGGTAGATTGCAAGTACCCTAATTTTTGGGGATTTTTTTTAAATTTTATATGATTATTATTTATTAAACCATATATTATTTTTAATAACATTGATTATAAAGGTACTTTACCATAGCTTTGATTTTTGAAGCATAACATTGGCCAATTTTCCAAAATAAATTCCATATTCGTATTCTAGATGAGTCCACCTTCATTTTAGAATATCATATCCCACTTAGACACATCTCCTTGTGCATTATTTTTTAATTACACAACATTCGTGCATAATTTCTAACTCAAACCTAAGCTTTGCACTTATGCCCGTTCCAATCAAAAATTTGAGACACAACTTCGACCAGTTACTAACAATCATGACTATGAAATTCTATTAAGCTTACAACATCTATGTCATTTATGTCACACCCAATTAGACTTTTACATACTTTCTATTTATGCAAATCCCAATGACAAAATCTCTAGTCCTAATGAGCTATCGGTTTGACTTAGCCCAAACCTAGTGTAGACTCAACCTAGACACTTATACCCTCACATGGTCCATGCCAAACACCATACACCATTATCCTTTCTACAAAACGCCAAACTCCAAGGTTCACCACTCAAAACCTTACATCTAAACTTTTAGAAAATAATTTCAGCTTTGCACCCTTTAGAATAGACCCAACTCTACACCTCATCGCTGAAACCTAATGGATGACTTAAGTGTGGTCAAACACACTTAGTGGGCAGCCATAACCCCTTACTTTTCTTATTCCTTCATCTTATAATCCCCTACCTCTTCACTTCCTCCCCCATGCATAACCCCAATCCTTTATGACAATTCAACTCAACTCTTCACACCCTCCTTAGTAAATGGCCACCACATGACCTCCCCTTCACTTATTACCTCAAATCACCAGAAAAACTTCTTCCTAACCCTATTCCAAACAACTTCTCTTCATAAACTATTTTCCAAAACCTTCTCCATCTCCGTTCACACCTTCATCTATCCACCCTATCTAGGCTGAATCTGAATTCGGCTAGTCTCTACCAATCCGGCCATATCTCCCTCTATACTAAGAATTTATCTTTAAAATTCAGTACACTTTTTCCTTTCCTTGTCCTCAACACTTCCTCTGCACAAACTTTTCATCAAAACTCACTCTAACTTCCTTAAAACAGTCTTACAAGCTACCCAATTCCATAAAACTACTGCAATACCATCTTCCTCGCTGTGTTCTGCTATTTTTATCATCTAAATGTCTTTTACACCAACCCTAAATTGTACCTCTACGTGTCCCCCACCTTCTTTCAAAGCCACAGCCCCCTGTTTGACTCTGTTGGGCCGTGACGAGCGACGCATGACAAGGTGTCCAGGTTGAAACCAATTCTGAAGTACTCCTGTTAGTACAACCTTGCAAGCTCCCACGACAGCGAGTAAACCCTTGGTAATGTTTCTAACACCTTCCTCTATCACCCCATTATGCCCAAAATTCATCTCACTAATTCTTGTGTATATACTCGCTTGCATCTTCGTAATTTATGGCGTCATAATCCATTGAATCTCAATAGGAGGATTATGCTAGTTTGTGCCCAAATTGTCTTATCATGACTTGAAGTTTAAAACCATAAAATCTATGTTATTAATCTCTGAATAATTATTATTTTTATGTTAAATCAGAATATATATTTATTTATTTGCATAATTTTAGATAGGTTCAATAATCGATTATTTGGCGAATATTGTACCTATGCATTGTATAGTTTCCGATAGGTATAACCATGTCCTCCTTATTTTATACAATTAGAATTCATCTTAAATTATATTTTTCTAGATTTATATATAAATAATTATTATCATGATTTATGGAAAATTTAAGAATGATTAATTGGTTTTACATGCATATAGTTTGTGTTGAAACCCAAACTTCTGTAAATTTATCCTATGATGTAAATCGTGTACTCCTTGATATGTACCCATAATTATTATTATTTTTCTGATTAATTTCAGAATTAAAATCATTAACTTTTTCATTATAAATTGGTTCCAAAAAAACCTGATAAGTTGGCTAAATTATTTTACTAGTGAAATGTATTAATTAAGTACTTATTTTCTTGTAAATGATATAGGTAAATAATGTTCAAAATTATTTTTATAAAAAATTCAGAATTGATATATTATATTTTACGTTGATAAAAATATTATTTTATCGAAGTAGCATGATACTATATGTAGTAAATATTATATTTGATTATAGACTAGTTTAGCTTGATAATGATCTAATTGAGATTATATATGGTATTGTTATAAGTAGTATTTTTTATGCCATTGAGCCATAGTTGATTGTAGTTTTATTATTTTTAGGAGTTCGTGACAATACGATTTAGATTGTTGGAGCCGGACCGTTGTTGTATACTCATTACGAGATTCCAGGCAAGTGTACCTTACCATCTTTACATATTATTTCTTTCTTATTGGTGTCTCTATTTTTTTTATCATGACGGAGGATTTAGTCAATATTTAGCGTTTGGATTGGATTTGGGTACCGATGTCTATTTATTGATGTCATGCTCCGACCAGGAAATCGCTCGTCCTAGCTAGATTCATTCGAATTAATTTTCCTCGTTGGGGCGTGATGCTGCACGAGCCGGGAGTTACGATCATGCAAGGCAAGATGACAGGTTCAGATAGTGTTTATCTCAAATTGATAACATTCGCAGAAGAAGAAAACATAATATATAATTAGAATCTCTTTATTGAAAATTGAATTGAGGTTACAAAGGTGCTTAATGGCCCAACTCATAAACAATGCTAATTTGGCTTACAACACTCGTGAAATCTCCAGCTCACAAATGATTTCATTGTTCCATACATTATGCCTTTTTATAACCAACAAGTAGTCTTCGCCCGAACATTTTCATGTTGCAAGTCCGAACACCAATGCGGTAGCTCGCCTTGAAACGCTAAGGACTCCAACCCCAGCGCGTCCAAATCAAGCCCCGCTACGAGCCGAACATAACCTGAACCTGCAAGCAAATTGGTGGGGATGGCGGGGATCAATACTTATCTTCCTCGCTGTACCGATCGAGACCCACTCGTCTAAACCAACACTAAGTAATTTAGTGAAGAATACAGATTATTTGGTGATCTTTCTATTAGCCTTAGGATCAGTTTCAGGACAACAAAAGTAGTAAAATATGTATTCAATTCTCAATGGCAATTGGAAGATAATGTGTCAAGTAACGTGTCCCTGCAATAGATACTGTTAGCCGCATAATATCGATAAACATAGTGATCGTGTACATCTTTCCATCGTCCAAGGTCTAAGCCAACAATCCGACAACATCAACGTAATCGTAAGAACTTATCAATGCATCGTTTTATCACTCATCCTCGCCTGATACAAGGTGAACGTTACAATTATTCATGTTATGCCAAAGGCAAATCATTTTATCATTCAAGGTACTAGGATTCGCGTTTATGCACTTGATTCCATTTAGCCTACCGATCTCATCCATATGAATACACCCACCTTCACTTACCGAAACGAGACGATACACCTGTTGTCTCGCATTCGACATTCGACTGTGTGTGCGCTTATCTATATGAAGGTCACTGGCATTCCAAGCCATAATGGACTATATATCACCCAAGATGTACGACCGTCCCGCGGGCTGCAGCAAGCTACCCGAAGGTCCGTACCATCCGTATTGCGGTTGCCCGATCCAGTCGAGGTAGCAAGCCTCACTGGTGGTCCTGCAATACACCATCTCAATTCGCTCCTACGTCGAACAGACCGGGTGCCCGACAGTAACTCGTTCATGAGATACCAAAACCCGTACATAGGTATCCAAGTCCAATGACCATGCAATTCACAAGACCGTTACGAAGTCATCTTATTTCCAACCGATCTCAAGTTCTCAATATATAATTCATCTCAATCAATCTTATCTCAAGTTCCATTGGTGTTATGTCCCAACACATCCGTATTGATGCACAATGCCCCAATATGTCGGCCAAAAGTCCCAAAATGTTATCCGATGCGCAAGTCATATGAATACAATATAAGCCCTTTTGCGATAGATAGTTCCGTAGCAATTGTGGCACAACTACATACTTCGAAGCACGAAGTATATCTTTTAATGCTTTATGACAGTTTGATGGCGTTGCGCCCCAACTGCCCTCTTCGCATACAAACCGTGTTTCATGAGCCCCATTCACATTTGCAGGCCTCGATATTCTCTTTCAATGTTCTAGGCCTAATGTTCAAAGATTCTCTGAGTCGTGCACTTAATGCACGCCTCAGTGTTTCGTTTCAATGTTCTACCATTAACACCCTACCGTAACTCGCGCACTTGATGCACGTCGCCTCAATGGTTCATTGTTCTACTCTTAGTGTTCGACACGTACTATAAATTTGACTTAGCCGAGCCTCATACATTGAAATCACTAGAAATATAGCATGAGATATTATTTATTTATTAGGCATGAAGGAGTAAGGAAAAAGGGTCTGAACCCGCCCACCTTAAGCTGATACGCCTTGTCGTTTTGTCGAACCGATGCAGCTCAATTTCATAACTTCATTGCACGACCAACTCTTCTGACTTAGCCATTCCGTTGATCTACTCGACTGATTCGGCCTACCATGTCCATGCCTTAGTTCATTGTAAGGCGATATTTTAGTTTTGCGGACAACATTACAAAGTAGGCAAAATGTTAACCTCTTATAATTCAGCATAAAAGCGTAGCCTGCATTCGAAATCAACTAAAATCAATACTTGTTCAAACTGGACTTATGATTTGCATCGATTCAATTTATTGGGTCTTCGAACCGACTCAAAGCTTCCTCTTTCGGCCAACGTAACTCTTTGAGTCATCAACTCAGCATAATGTACCGTATGGTGCGGGCTATTACATAATATACTACTCAGAACAAGGTTTATCCTTGAATCAAATCTAATGCTAAATCCACTCATTTCTCTTTACCGTTCGAATTTTCGATCCATGTGGTCTACTTATCACCGATTTACTATCGTGGTTCCGTCTCTAGCGTTCGCACGATTTCTATAACACTTCTCGATTCATCCCTCCAGTATCAAATGAATTCAATATACCATCGAGTTTGGATCGTGCACATATTTTAGGCGTCCCACCAATATATGCATTTCAGCCAAGCGCAATGGTAGAGAATTCGAGCGAAGCTAAAATGTTCAACTTAAATCCTCAAACACAAGCCATTCCATACTCGACTTGGTCAAACCTTAGCATCTATTCCCAAAAATTTGTCCCCATATGCAACATTCTAAAATTTGTGATCATCCATCCAACATTTAAGCATACAATATAACTCAAACCAAAATTTGATTTTCGTAAGTTTCTTATCGACCATCTAATGTACGCGTTGCATCGAATCGTTGCACATCCGATCGCAACAAATTCTAAGGTCCCGTCTCAGTGGCGCGAACTAAGTTCAACATGCCCAAGTCTTGTCACGACCATATAGTTTTGTAACTTTTACGTTCTCAAACTATCTACGAATTACGTCTGGGGTTACCCCCATTAGGCAACTTACCCAGATATTGTGCTTAATCCTCCCAACACAAGAGGTCAACTTGAGTCTATGATGCTCAAAGGCAACAATCTTTCCGACCCAAGGCATCTTACGATACGTTTATCTCCGATTCTCGATTGAGTACGAATTCTCTCCTTTTTACCCAGTTTTAAATCAATCCCATTAGTACGTTTCGCAACATAGATTACTTACTTAACGTATGCAAGTCTAACCGTTACCTGAGTTACAATCTATGACACAATCTTTAGGGTCATTTCCCTATCTCTCGCACTCATACGTGGCAAGATTTCTCACAATCGTCCATCCGCGTCGCTATACTAAGTCCGTCCGTCCGTCCATCTATTTATCTGATCGTCGACCAACCCAATCTATTTATATACTCATTCGATTTATCATCAATCTCTGACTGTATCGAACTAGTCGAAGGCTGCTTCGCTAAATTTTGATACGCGATATTCAATTGCCTAGGCTTATCCTCAACATGCACTACATCATCATTATTTGATCCTCGACACAATTCCTTATGCGACTTTGTTAGGGTCATCCTACGGTCTCTGACTTTTACTTTGATTTGGCGGTGAAGTCTTAGGGTCAGCTGCCGCAAAACTACGCTCGATAATTATCGGTCATCAACGAGGAACAGTTAGTACGAACCATGCTATATCCTATCTCGGAGCCAAATCAATTCCCGATGACTTCTATGGGGATTCTACCCAATCTGACATAATTCTTTAATCCAAAATACCTTTGCCTACCTGCGCAACAGATGTGTCATTTTTGTTCAAATTATTATTATTCGAGTCATTCATGCACTACCGTTTATGATTCTAGCTAACCAATACGCATCCACAAATCGTGCCATATTTATCCCGTATCCATCCTGATCCATTTGATAGCGAGGATCGACTTCAAGGTCTCAAACTTTAACATGTGCCGCATTCGCCAAAAAAATATAAGGTCCAACATTGTTTCCGTTCATCTAATAAGAGTATCCCCGAGTTATTGCATATCCTCTTTGATACGCCTTAATACCATTAACGACATGCATAACCTGAACATCTTCTTTTCACATGAATTCCAACTCTTTGCAACTACTATCCTTATTCGATCTGAATGAACGATGAAGCCTCTCTCGTATTCCCATTTTGACATGTTACGTCCTATTGGTATCGCGAGCGTTACTTTCAAATATTAGCACCTAACTCTGATGCGTATCTATCATCCAACAACAACGTCCAACCTAAATTTTGCTCATCTAGTTAGAGTATCTCCGGGTTATCGTATATCGTCTTTGATATGCCTCAATATCGTCGACGATATACTTAACCTGAACACCTTCCTTTCTTACGAACTCAAATTCATTACAATCATCGTAACCATTCAGACTGAATACGCATTCATGTTTCGTACGTTCCTCAAATAAACTTTCGATCGCACTACCAAGTCTTTGACTTGTACTTAGCAAATTCTCGTTCGACTCATCATCCATTGATGCGAGTCCACGCCTGATCGTTCTAACCAATTCCATTGAAGCATGTTTGCATCAATTTCTATCTTACTGTTTCCATTCGAGTCTCGGCACCACCCCGTTTGACGCAGACAAATTTATCACGATACACATATTCGTCTTGACGTAATCTATTACAAATCATCAAACGGTCAGACATAGCTGTTGCTAAGTGGTATTGCATATACCACTAAAAAATTAAACATATCATTATCGATACAAATATTTTGATGCATTGATCGTTTAATTGGTATTACATATACCACTCAAATTTGAGTCACTACTCGGCGTTGCACTCCGTACGGGTCCAATATCTATTTCAAATTAACTGTCCCATGGTGATCCTTTCTATCACGCCCCAGAACCAGAATACTGGATAGCAAGGGCAAAACAAAGCCATCTACGTATGTCAGAGTATGCCAGTACCCAAAATACGATCGCGGCTATCTAGAAGACAAGTGGGTGGACTCTAGCATGCCACTGATGACTCCTATGGTCGAACAAATCCTATCTAAATCCAACAACAACAAGTATCAAGAGTATATCAAATATGAAAGTAAAGAGGCATCCCAAAATACTATATCATACATGATCATGAAGATAGTGAATACAAAATACTACACTAGCAAAGTACCGATATACATGATCACTATATCAGTCCATATCTAATATAATACATCATGTTGACCGAAGTCTGACAAAGTCTCAAAATAATAGGGCTAACACATGCCCTAGCTAACACCACCCAAAATGAAATGAACCGCAAGTGATAAAAAAGGGAAATCCACTCATGGGGAGGAACAACCACAGATCTAAGCAGGCAGAGGGTCATCCAGAAAAAGGTAGAGAAAATCCTCGGGCTCCAGTGGTAAATCTGGCCAAATAAAACCAGTGGGGTAGACCCCCAAATAGCAAGTACCACAAGGAAGCTCAAGGTGAACAACAAAACCCAACAATAACACAACAGCACAATGACATAAATAAATAAAGGCGGGTCGAGACTAGTGCGATACCAATACACGTATCTCAAGAATATAAATAACTAAATGAAAATAGTAGCAATATAGCTATGGAACATAATAAGCCGATGAGCAATAGGAAACTTAGGAACTAGAGGAAATCAGAGCCGAAACCCTTCAACAAAACAAGGACCAGGGTTGCAGAACTTTTTCTAAGCAGAACTTAGCCTCTGGCCACTCACCGACACGAGCATATAAAGTAACGCACAACCAAAAGTGCACGGCCAATCATTGTCTATGGCTTGCTATCATTAGCAAGCTAGGGTTATCACAATCCTAATTACTAGTATGCAAGTTGAGGAACTTCACTACCACCTACGCTGCAGTAACTCGGGTGGCCGAGGGGACGACGATGGTAGAAAGAAAAGAAATACAACCAATCAATAATCTCCATCAATAGTAGACAAACAACATCTACTCAAAAAACAAACATATCAATAGTAGATAAACATCTACTCAAAACCATATCAATAGTAGATAAACATCTACCCAATCAATAGAGGTCAGTGGCCCACGCCAATCGGGATTATCCCTGCCACTGTGGGGGCCCATAGCAACCCGAGTCGTGGTAGCATGAAGTGTCCTCCCCTCCCAATGATCTATTTGACTTTACTAGTCAACTAACAATAAGATTTATTTTCAATTCTCAAGTCGTGGACACTCAAGAATAGTCCTATAATGATGAGCCATGGGTACAAGTTATTTGCGAGATATCTTTGGCAAATGTTCTCAATACACACTACACGCGATACAATAGACAATCCTCACGCTCGATTGTCCATTGCCAAGATGCAAATAGATTAGACATATAACAAGTTAAATCTACGGTGTCAATAAACAACATGCATTCAATTTCAATTTAGAAGTCAATCGGGAAATCAATACGGGAGTGCGCTACTACGAGCCACTATCTTGACGGTAGAACAATACCTAAACTTAAGCATGTGTATATATATTGTGTACGATCACTTTCAATCTATACAATAATACTAGAGCATGCTAAGATATCATTTCAATCGAAGAGATTTGCAAAAACGAACAAAAATGGGCTAAAATGGGCAAAAATAGCTCAAATCAGCCTAAAACAGCCAAATTCGGCATACCGACGGTACACTGCAGTATATTGGCGGTATTCCGGCTAGAAGATAGTAAGTTTCTGGGCAAATAATTCGTATTTCGTCGGTATACAACGGTATTCCGTTGGAATGCCGTTTATCTAAACAGCAACAAAACTTGAAAAATGATAAAACTTGTTTCGGCCATAAAAATCTCATTTTAAATTGAAATTTGGATTTTCAAAAGTCAAAATTGTATAGAATTGAATTTCCTACAACATGTAAGTATTATTGTTTTATAAATTAAAGCATTTGATAGATGAATACCTCAAAATACTCGAAAATCACATCTATAAACTCAGATCTAAGCTATACCACCAATCAAAACCAAAAGTGCTATATACTAAACATGTTAAAAATTTAGAGAAGCATATAATAGAATAACAAAACTTTATTTTCTATGGAAAATCAAAAATAAATCATGTTCATATCACTTTTGAGCAAGATATACTTGCCTAGGTTTTAGCAATCAACCCTAATCTTTCACTCCACCACCAAGACGGATTTCGAAACAACACTCTAGGCCTCAAGGCAAAGCTTTTCCAAGCTTGAGGAAGAGGAAGGAGAGTGAAGAGGAAATGAAGAAGGAAAGAAAACAGAGAGGAGATAGAAACTCAATAGGTATATATAGAAGGAAGAATTAATCGTGACCGTTGGATCGTGATCCATGTCACAATCTAAGTCAATCCTAGCCATTGAAAGAAAACCAATTGTCCAATGTATAATAGGATGCATCTATACTATTCACGAAAAATATCTAAACACTATTTATCAAAATATATAAAACATAATTTACAAAAATATCGAAAACACTATTCATAAAATATCTAAAATCGAAAACATGTAAAATATGGAAAATCTGTCTGGGCGGTATGCCGTCGGTATACAGCGGTACACTGTCGATATGCAGGTCCAGGAGAAAATCTATAATTTAAAAAAATTTCAAAGCATTCCAAAACCAAGATAATACGAAATACAGAACAAAATATGTATCCATATATAAATACCGATACTGTGAGACGAGTCTCACAACTCTCCACAACTTAGAAAAATTTTATCCTCGAAATTTTCTAAAGCCAGTCGAGCAAAAATACACATGCTAAAACAATGTAAAATCATAACTCATCGAAAGAAAATATTTCGTGTACAAGTAATAATTGAGATACATAATTTAAATAAATACGAAAATAATAAATACATACATATATAATATAAGAAAGAAGAGAACTATGAGACATATGAAATAATATACCCCTGAGTCGGTTGAGTAGGGATTCGTACTCGCTTGCCTATGCTGACTCACAAAGTGGATAAGAGTCAAGTCTCGAAGTAAGTCGATAACCACGAATCAGTCAAAGACGTGACTCTAATCCAGGACGCACCTATGTAGTCGAGATATAAAATAGATATAGCGTATTACGAGATACGAAGGCAGAAGAGTGGTACGAAAAACTCACCTTTACTCGCCGAATATGTCGAGGCGACCATTGTATTCCGAATATAGGTGGAATTCAAGACCGTCTACAAAACCCAAGTGTAAGATAAACTGAAGGAAATGCTCAAAAGCTCACCTATAATCTGACCGCCCTCGGCCAACATCTCCTGCAAGCTCATGTTAAAAGCCTGCCCACGCATCAGGGGTACTCGTGTAGTCCGCGGCTGGCTTGGTCCTGCGAGCTGGGCTTGGGCATATTATGCTGGACGCTGGTGCTGAAATTGCTGAGACTGTATCAAAAGCGGGCATTGAACATAGGATCGTGCTGACTCTGTTGGTCCCCTTTGACTCTCAATCACCGATGGAACTGTGACAACTAATGAAGCCTCTGGACGTCTACGGGGATAAGATCCAATCATATGATCAGATGCCCCACATCCGAGATACTGACCATCGGCCCTCCTACACTGGGCTCAGGTGTGTCCTGGCTTTCCACAGTAATCACATCCGAAATGATCTGACTTCCTAGACTGCTGTACTGATGCCACCGTTGGGGCTGATAATATAGTTTGACGAGGAGGTCGGTGATCTGGAGCTCTGACTGCTGGGGCGGGGGTTGAGGATTGAATGGTAATGCCCCTTATTTTTGAGTATGAACTTTTATGACCTCCGATCCTCTCTGCTATCCTCTGACTGGTCATCTCTGTAATGCCTGTGGTTCATATTACGTATCTTAGTATACGTATACGTAATTTGATCTGTATTGCAAGTCTTACTGCTTGATTTATTCTAGAATTTCATTGATTGGTTTATTCTTGGGTTGGTTCGGCTTGGCTTGGTTTGCTTGGTTCATCATGAACCAAAGAAAAGCCCCTACCTACCATCCCTATCATCATTTATTAACCCCACCCTCTTTCTCTCTCATCATTCACTCTTCTTCTTCCTCACCGTTGCTCTCCACCTACCAAGAGGTTTAGGCAAGTGCAACTTGCTTCACGATGGATTTCAAGTTTTATTGTTCCATTCTCTTCTTTACATGATTATAAGCCTCTTTAGAACTTGGGGTTTTTAATTTTGATGGATAGATTCTTCTAGATTTACTTTATAACTTTTAGTTCATGGAGTTTTCTTGGTTTTGATCTACTAAAACTTGTTATTTTTGAAAACTAATAGTTCCATGAGCAAGAGCACAAAATTTTGTATGAATTTGGTTTTTGATTCACCTCATTTCGAGTTAAAATGAAGTTTTTATGGCCAAAACATGTTTTCTGAATTTTCATGTCGGCTGGAGAATGTGGTGCTGGCGTAAAATAAGATTTTACGCAGGAAAGCTAGCGTAAAATCAAATTTTACGCAAGAAGGCTTGCGTAAAAATGAAATTTTACGCTGGGAACCCTGAAATTGCGTATTTTACGCTGGATTGTATCCAGAATGTGAAATTTTACGTTAGGAACCCTGAAATTGTGTATTTTACGCTGGATTGCATCCAGAATGTGAAATTTTATGCTGGGAACCCTCAAATTGCGTATTTTACGCTGGATTGTATCCAGAATGTGAAATTTTACGCTAGGAACCCTGAAATTGCGTATTTTACGCTGGAAGGTACCCAGAATGTGAAATTTTACGCTGGAACCCTCTCCTTTTACATATTTTACGCAGAATTAAATTTTTGGCATAAAAAATGCACAGAATGACTGTTTTGCCAAGTTAAGCTATTTTCTAGCCAGAATTTCGAAAAACTTAAAACATAAAAGTTTTAGATCTTTGTCTTGCCTTTCCGAATATCTCTGGAGCACCTCATTTTAAGTTCGTATGTGGAAGTTATGCCCCATCTCCCTGAGCCGCATGATTCCTCCACAACTCTTGTACCCTGTTTATATTTAGTTATTGTATACCAGGTTAAATATTAATTTTAAATAATAACATGACATGATAGTGACCCGTCGTGGCGCACTCTTGACAGTGTATTTGACATGATATATATCTCGAATGCTGTTGCAACGGCTAGCATGTCATGGCAGAATTGAATGGCCTGGACACCGTGGGTGAATGTGTTTGTACTAAATGAACCGGTAATATTTGCATCATGTCTAAGGCAGGGATCCCTGAGTACCACGGTCAGGGATACCTACAGTAATTGACTAAGGCTAATAAACTAGAATAATTCAGTAGACATGAAGAGATTCCCAGCTACAGGCAATCTCGTTATCTAGGCGCATTAAGTAGACTTGAAGCCAACCGATGAGTAGGGCACATTTCTAGTACACAGTCACGTGTTGCATTCTCCATAAATGGACATTCGACCTCGATAATCGGATGGTCTGCAGGGCTTGTGGCTGTTGGGATAATCTCATTGCATCTTGCTAGTAACTAGGCCTGTGATAACCCTAGTTAGTTAAAAGTATCAAGCCGTACTCTTGATTGGCCTTGATTGATTGGATGGAGTTTATCCCAGCTTAGTCTTGTCCCGATCCTGTACAAGATTGTGACACGACATGATTATTGATGCTTGCCTTAACAATAACGATCGGGGGTCCAGTTCTGTTCAGGCGAAGGGTTACAACCCCGGTCCTTGTTTGGTTTAAGGGTTGTAACCTGGCTCCCGGAGCAGTTATGTGTCATCTCTTCGTTATTGTCTTATTGCAATCCCATGCCACGCTCGTCATGTTTTACGTTACTGCAACGACATAATTAATTCTTTATACTGGCCTTAACAATAAAGATCAGGGGTCCAGTTCTGTTCAGGCGAAGGGTTAAAACCCCGGTCCTTATTTGGTTTAAGGATTGTAACCTGGCTCCCGGAGCAGTTCTGAGTCCTCTCTTCGTTTATTGTCTTGTTACCTTACCATTAGTATTTGAGACGGGTTTCTATTCAGGTGAAGGGCTGCAACCCCGGTCTTTATTTGGTTTAAGGGTTGCAGTCTGGCTGCTTGAATGGTTTCCTCGTACTCAATTTATTATTGTTATCTCTATTATTATTATGATCAGTTCTTTTATAAGCTCTCTTTAATTATTCTATTATGATATGCTGGTTTTAGTTCCTAAGTGAAGCCTCCTTTGTGGCACTTGCTCTTTCTGGGGTCTGACCCAGCTGGTTTTGTATGGCCAGATATCGGAGCAGTCCCAGAGGATCTACCTAACCTCCAGCCAGATGGTGAACACCAAGCGTAACCCTGGCAATCAGTGGGTTTCTTTTTGTCCTCCCACTTTATTGTAAAAATTATTCTTTTGAGGCGTTTAGCCGACGAGCACGTGTTAGCTCGATTGCACCTTTACTTATTGTCTGCTTACGGGCTGTAACATGATTGACAGATCCTAGGGTTGATCATGTATGACTTAACTCCTGCTAGTCTTAACATTTTGTACGACTAGCTTCATGATCATCCAATATGTAATGTATGGGACGCCTTGCTATTATATATTTGGTGCTCTGACATCTTATAACTATTATTGCTTGCTTGAGATTGAGACAATAGGCTTGTTCATGACCATAGGAGACTGTTGGCTTGTAGTTAAACCCTCATATATCTAGACAGCCGTGACCGTATAGCGAGGTGGGTTACACTTTAATATACGTAGCTGGCTATGTACACCTCCGCTCTCTAGTATTCTGGTTCTGGGGCATTACATGGTTTTAGTGGTGGCCCATGCAGGTCTTGTGAATCAAGATATGTGAGGGTTTACCGAATAGATGTCTCAATCAGCACCCGCCCTTGATCTCTGCTCGTATCTTTTAATCCCTGAGATTCTCGACGTGATCACATGCTTGTATCGTTGATCTGTCTTGGTCCTTCCTTATTGTTTCCTGTGTCGTCTTCTTCAGCGGCATTGTTCCCGGACATACCGATCAGCAAGGCGAAGCACCTCCCGTGGACCAGCAGGAACCCGGAGATCAAGTCCAACATTCAGGAGTAGCCTCCAGAGTCATGCCTACTGGAGGAGAGCCACCAGTTCATCCCGTCCAGCCCGCAGAGCCTGATGATGGCACTTTGATGGGTCTCATCAGGTCACTATTAGCCTTCCAGGATCGTCGATGAGATGCCTTGCACCAGACGGTGGTAGACGCTTTGACCAGAGGAGGTCGTCAGGGTAATAGCACGGCCAACAGCTTCAAGCGCTTAAATCCTTCCTTCTTCGACGGCAGTGAAGATGCGATCGCTGCAGATGCATGGCTTCAGGACACAGAGGTGATTCTAGAAGCAGCCAGGACTCCAGAGAACGAGAAGGTGGCCGTGGTGCGCCTACAGTTACTAGATCTTACCCGCAGCTGGTGGGCAGCGCAGGTCGATGGTTTAGTGGCCCCTATTTCATGGGCAGTATTCAGGAAGAGATTCCAGACCAAGTATTTTGATGTTGTAGCTCGGTACGATCTACAGACGAGGTTCACCAATCTGAAGCAGATGGGCAGGACGGTCGACGGATATGCGGTCGAGTTTTTGAGACTTAGTCGGTTTGCTCCCACCTTGGTAGCAACCGAGTTCGATAGAGCCCAGCAGTTCCAGCAGGGGCTCCACTTAGAGATTTTGTTGGCAGTAGAGCAGTTTGAGCATCAGACCTTTGATTCAGTACTAAGGGCAGCTCGGAGGCATGAGTATACCTCCCAGAGGATTGTGGACAGGACCGGAGGTCGAAAGTGATCTCACGGCCAGATGAATCAGTCATCAGCACCAGCCCCGGCAGCCAGGGCTTTGACTATTGGAGCTCCGAGGCGGGCGGCCTCAGTGACGTCGGTTCAGCATTCCACCCAGACGCACCCTCAGCAGCAGAAGCAGAAGCAGTCTTCCGCAGTGGGATGTTCACACTGCGGGAAGCCAGGGCATGTGGTATCAGAGTGTCACAGAGCACAGGATTTATGCTTGGTTTATGGTGCCCCGGACCACAGGGTTGGGAACTGCCCGAACAGGGGGAGTTCATCGGCCTTCTCTAGTCCTTCAGTTAGAGGACCCGTACCAGTCCAGCAGCAGCAACAGCAGCATCAGCTGTAGTACCCGTTTTCGAGGCCATTGCCGACGCAGGCCCAGACATTCCAGCAGCAGAGACCACAGCAGTATGCCCAAGCCCAAGCCCTAATCCAGAGCAGGCAGAGGAATTTTCAGCAGAGGGGACCCACACCCAGAGGGCATGGTCAAGTGCTGGCCTTGACCATGGAAGAGGAAGGAATAGCACCCGGTGAGGTAGTGGCAGGTACTATTCTCGTCAACACCTTTCCAGCTTCAGTATTATTTGATTCTGGTGCCTCGCATTCATTTATGTCTGCACGATTTGCGACACGGATAGGACTAGAACCCGAGTCATTATCAGTAAGGTTTAATATACTTACTGGTAACGGTCTTGTGGGAGTAGATAGAGTATTTTCCTTGTGTCGGATCGTAGTTAGCGGTAGAGAGTTTCCCGCTAGGTTAATAGAATTCCCGATGGCCGATTATGATGTGGTCTTAGGGATGGATTGCTTGAGGGACCATTATGCGAGGATAGATTGCCATATTGGCAGGGTTATTTTTAGCATCCCAGGCGAGCCGGAGTTTTCCTTTTTCTGAGGTAAAGTTGAACCTTCTCCTCCCGTATTGCGGATGGCAGTAGCAGCAGTGCAGTTATCCCGGATCGTCGAAGACTTTCCAGATATTTTCCCAGAAGAGCTTCCAGGAATGCCGTCAGAGCGAGAGATCGAGTTCACCATAGACTTGATCCCCGGGACTGTACCTGTGTCAGAGAGAGTTTACAGGATGGCGCCATCAGAATTGGAGATATTGTACGAAATGATTGAAGAACTCAGGACCAAGGGATTCATTCGTACTAGTGGATCGCCTTGGGGAGCCCCGATACTTCTTGTGAAAAAGAAGGATGGTACGTCCAGATTATGTATTGACTATCGTACCTTGAACTCAGTAACAATCAAGAACAGATATCCTCTCCCAATGATAGATGACTTGTTTGATCAACTCAGAGGAGCAGCAGTATTCTCGAAGATAGATTTGCGGTCAGGGTACCACCAGATCAGAGTCAGAGAGCAGGACATCCCGAAGACGGCATTCAGATCTAGATATGGACATTAGGAGTTCCTTGTTATGCCATTTAGAGCAACCAATGCGCCAGCTGTATTCATGGACCTCATGAATCGCATCTTCATGCCTTATTTGGATCAGTTCGTGATTGTGTTCATAGACGACATCCTGGTCAATAGCAAGAGTGAAGCAGAGCATGAGCAGCATCTCAGAGTTGTCCTCCAGATTCTCAGAGAGCACCAGTTGTATGCCAAGTTCAGTAAATACGAGTTCTGGCTCGATCGCATTTCGTACTTAGGTCATATCATTACCAGAAGAGGAGTAGAAGTGGATCCCCAGAAGATCGTGGCTATCGAGACGTGGCCAGTGCCCAGCACAGTTGCAGAAGTTTGCAGTTTTCTTGGATTGGCCGGCTACTACCGGCGATTTATTTCGGACTTCGCTCGGATTTCAGCACCGCTAACGCAGTTAACCCGCAAGGATGTGCAGTTTTCTTGGACATCAGAATGTCAGGATTCTTTTGAGAAGTTGAAGCGAGGCTTGATGACGGCACCCATTCTTACACTTCCAGATGGGACCGGAGGATTCTCAGTGTATTGTGATGCTTCAGGCCGAGGTTTAGGATGCGTTTTGATGCAACATGGGAAGGTAATAGCTTATGCATCACGACAACTTCGTGATCATGAGAGGAATTACCCAACCCACGACTTGGAGCTGGCAGCCGTGGTGTTTGCACTAAAGCTTTAAAGACACTACTTGTATGGAGATAGGATGGAGATTTTCACCGATCACAAGAGCCTGAAGTATGTGTTCACTCAAAAGGATCTTAACATGCGTCAGAGGAGATGGCTAGAGCTGCTTGTGGATTATGATATCAACCTGCAGTATCATCCTGGGAAGGCCAATATTGTTACAGATGCATTGAGCAGGAGAGCCGGAGTTTATTTCCTGACAGCGCAACCAGAGTTGTTAGCAGATCTTCTGAAGATGGGTATAGAAGTTGTCATCCCCACTAATGTGGCATTGATGGCCAACATACAAGTTCAATCCAGTATAGTTGAGAGGATCAAGATAGCTCAGTCATCAGATTCTAAGCTTCAGCGGCTTAGGACAGAATGTGTAGCAGGACGAAGACCAGAATTATACATTCATGAGGACGGTACACTTCGACATGGTAAGCGTCTTTGTGTACCCAGTGGAGATATCAGATAGGAAGTCATGACCGAAGCTCATAGTTCTCAGTATTTGATTCATCCCGGTGGCACGAAGATGTACCGAGATATCCGTCAGCACTTTTGGTGGAATGGCATGAAGAGGGAGATAGCTCGGTTTGTCTCTCGGTGTTTGGTTTGCCAACAGGTTAAAGCTGAACATCAGAGGCCAACTGGACTACTTCAGCCCTTGCCAATTCCAGAATGGAAGTGGGAGCATATAACCATGGATTTTGTGACTGGATTGCCTAGATCCCCAGCTGGTAGAGATGTTATCTGGGTGATAGTTGACAGGCTCACGAAGGTGGCTCACTTTTTCCCATTCAGAGTTGGTCAGTCGACGGCTCAGCTAGTGGAGATGTATCTTCGACAGATTGTCAGATTGTACGGAGTACCAGTCAGTATCACCTCGGACAGAGATTCGAGATTTACGTCGCACTTTTGGCGTAGTCTGTAAGAGAGTTTGGGAACTCACCTCCAGTTCAGCTCAGCTTATCACCCGCAGACAGATGGTCAGTCGGAGCGCACGATCCAGACTCTTGAGGATATGTTAAGATCTTGTACGCTCGACTTCGGTAGTTCGTGGGAAGATCACCTGCACCTAGTGGAGTTCTCGTACAACAACAGTTTTCAAGCTAGCATCCAGATGGCACCGTTCGAGGCACTGTATGGTAGGAAGTGCAGATCTCCACTAGCATGGGACGATGTTGGAGAAAGGCAGATGCTTGGTCCCGAGTTGATCACTCAGACAGTTGAGGTGGTCAGGAGAGTTAGAGATCATCTTCGCGTTGCACAAGATCGTCAGCGCCATTGGGTCGATTCTCATCGGCGTCCCCTTGAATTTTCTGTCGGCGACCATGTATTCCTGAGGATCTCGCCTAACCGTGGCGTCATTCGTTTCGGCGTACGAAGAAAGCTTAGTCCTAGGTATATAGGTTCGTTCGATATTTTGGAGCGAGTAGGTGATGTATTCTATCGTCTTGCTCTTCCACCGTCGCTACGTGAGGTACATGACGTGTTCCATGTATCTTAACTACGACGGTATATTCCGAACCCGAGCCACATTCTGGATCATTCAGAATTGGTTGTTGGTACCAACCTTTCGTATGAGGAGAGGCCCGTGTCTATATTGGACCGAAGAGAGAAGATACTCAAGAACAAGACTATCAAGTTAGTCCGAGTTGCTTGGGGTCAACACCCTTTGGGTGAGTCAACATGGGAGCGTGAGGATGATATCCGATCGCGATATTCCGACCTGTTTGACTCATGAGGTATAATATCTTTCTTATCCCTCATGCCTTCGATTCCTTGCTTGCATGAATAATTAATTGATTGCTTGATTAGTATAGCTTGCCTGTGAATAGTATAGCTTGTTCTTGTCCCTCTAGCCTCTTAATTAAATTTCGAAGACAGAATTCTTTTAAGATGGGTAGAGTGGTAATGCCTGTGGTTCGTATTACGTATCTTAGTATACGTATACGTAATTTGATCCGTATTGCAAGTCTTACTGCTTGATTTATTCTAGCATTTCATTGATTGGTTTATTCTTGGGTTGGTTCGGCTTGGCTTGGTTTGCTTGGTTCATCATGAACCAAAGGAAAACCCCTACCTACCACCCCCATCATCATTTATTAACCCCACTCTCTTTCTCCCTCATCATTCACTCTTCTTCTTCCTCACCGTTGCTCTCCACCTACCAAGAGGTTTAGGCAAGTGCAACTTCCTTCACGATGGATTTCAAGTTTTATTATTCCATTCTCTTCTTTACATGATTATAAGCCTCTTTTGAACTTGGAGTTTTTAATTTTGATGGATAGATTCTTCTAGATCTACTTTATAACTTTTAGTTCATGGAGTTTTCTTGGTTTTGATCCACTAAAACTTGTTATTTTTGAAAACTAATAGTTCCATGAACAAGAGCACGAAATTTCGTGTGAATTTGGTTTTTGATTCACCTCATTTCGAGTTAAAATGAAGTTTTTATGGCCAAAACAAGTTTTCTGAGTTTTCATGTCGGCTGGAGAATGTGGTGCTGGCGTAAAATAAGATTTTACGCAGGGAAGCTAGCGTAAAATCGAATTTTACGCAGGATAGCTTGCGTAAAAATGAAATTTTACGCTAGGAACCCTGAAATTGCGTATTTTATGCTGGATTGCATCCAAAATGTAAAATTTTACGCTGGGAACCCTGAAATTGCGTATTTTACGCTGGATTGTATCCAGAATGTGAAATTTTACGCTGAGAACCCTGAAATTGCGTATTTTACGCTGGATTGCATCCAGAATGTAAAATTTTACGCTGGGAACCCTAAAATTGCGTATTTTATGCTGGATTGTATCCAGAATGTGAAATTTTACGTTGGAAACCCTGAAATTGCGTATTTTACGCTGGATTGCATCCAGAGTGTAAAATTTTACGCTGGGAACCCTGAAATTGCGTATTTTACACTGGATTGTATCCAGAATGTAAAATTTTACGCTGGGAACCCTGAAATTGCGTATTTTACGCTGGAAGGTACCCAGAATGTGAAATTTTACGCTGGAACCCTCTCCTTTTACATATTTTACGCAGAATTAAATTTTTGGCATAAAAAAATGCACAGAATGACTGTTTTGCCAAGTTAAGCTATTTTCTAGCCAGAATTTCAAAAAACTTAAAACATGAAAGTTTTAGATATTTGTCTTGCCTTTCCGAATATCTCTGGAGAACCTCATTTTAAGTTCGTATGTGGAAGTTATGCCCTGACTCCCTGAGCCGTATGATTCTTCCACAACTCTTGTACCCTGTTTATATTTAGTTATTGCAAACACGCTTGTACCAGGTTAAATATTAACTTTAAATAATGACATGACATGATAGTGACCCATCGTGGCGCACTCTTGACAGTGTATTTGACATGATATATATCTCGAATACAGTTGCGACGGCTAGCATGTCATGGCAGAATTGAATGGCCTGGACACCGTGGGTGAATGTGTTTGTACTAAATAAACCGGTAATGTTTGCATCATGTCTAAGGCAGGGATCCCTTAGTACCACGGTCAGGGATACCTACAGTAATTGACTAAGGCTAATAAACTAGAATAATTCAGTAGACATGAAGAGATTCCCAGCTATAGGCAATCCCGTTATCTGGGCGCATTAAGTGGACTTGTAGCCTACCGATGAGTAGGGCACATTTCTAGCACACAGTCACGTGTTGCATTCTCCATAAACGAACATTCGACCTGGATAACCGGATGGTCTGCAGGGCTTGTAGCTGTTGGGATAATCTCATTGCATCTTGCTAGTAACTAGGCCTGTGATAACCCTAGTTAGTTAAAAGTATCAAGCCGTACTCTTGATTGGCCGTGATTGATTGGATGGAGTTTATCCCAGCTTAGTCTTGTCCCGATCCTGTACAAGATTGTGACACAACATGATTATTGATGCTTGCCTTAATAATAACGATCGGGGGTCCAGTTCTGTTCAGGCGAAGGGTTACAACCCCGGTCCTTGTTTGGTTTAAGGGTTGTAACCTGGCTCCCGGAGCAGTTTTGTGTCCTCTCTTCGTTATTATCTTATTGCAACCCCATGCCACGCTCGTCATGTTTTACGTTACTGCAACGACATAATTAATTCTTTATACTGGCCTTAACAATAAAGATCAGGGGTTCAGTTCTGTTCAGACGAAGGGTTACAACCCCGGTCCTTATTTGGTTTAAGGGTCGTAACCTGGCTCCCAGAGCAGTTCTGAGTCCTCTCTTCGTTTATTGTCTTGTTACCTTACCATTAGTATTTGAGACGGATTTCTATTCAGGTGAAGGGCTGCAACCCCGGTCCTTGTTTGGTTTAAGGGTTACAGTCTGGCTGCTTGAATGGTTTCCTCATACTTAATTTATTATTGTTATCTCTATTATTATTATGATCAGTTCTTTTATAAGCTCTCTTTAATTATTCTATTATGATATGCTAGTTTTAGTTCCTAAGTGAAGCCTCTTTTGTGGCACTTGCTCTTTCTGGGGTCTGACCCAGCTGATTTTGTATGGCCAGATATCGGAGCAGTCCCAGAGGATCTACCTAACCTCCAGCCAGATGGTGAACACCAGGCGTAACCCTGGCAATGAGTGGATTTCTTTTTGTCCTCCCACTTTATTGTAAAAATTATTCTTTTGAGGCATTTAGCCGACGAGCACGTGTTAGCTCGATTGCACCTTTACTTATTGTCTGCTTACGGGCTGTAACATGATTGACATATCCTAGGGTTGATCATGTATGAATTAACTCCAGCTAGTCTTGATATTTTGTACGACTAGCTTCATGATCATCCAATATGTAATGTATGGGACGCCTTGCTATTATATATTTGGTGCTCTGACATCTTGTAACTATTATTGCTTGTTTGAGATTGAGACAATAGGCTTGTTCATGACCATAGAAAACTGCTGGCTTGTAGTTAAACTATCATGTATCTAGACAGCCGTGACCGTATAGCGAGGTAGGTTGTACTTCAATATACGTAGCTGGCTATGTACGCCTCCGCTCTCCAGTATTCTGGTTCTGGGGCGTTACAATCTCTAAGGATCTGGCCGCTCTTAGTACTGTATTGAAGGTGTCATAAAAATGGCCTACCATGAGCTGCTGAAGCTCCAAGTGCAAGCCCCGCTCGAACCTCCAAGCTCTATCACTATCGGAAGCTACCATGTGCGATACAAATTCGACTAAGCCTACTGAACTCTGCCGTATACTGATCCACGGTCCTCGCCTGCTAACGAAGGTTGATGAACTATTGTCGGAGCTAGAACTTGGTTGAGGTATGGAAGAACTTCTCCTGGAAGTGCTCCTGAAATGTCTTCCAACTAATAGGCCTAGGAAGACCCATCTCCTGTGCTACGCACCAGTCACAGGCAATGTATGATAACTGCAACTTCACCACTGCTACCCTATCCTCTGTTGGAGTCCTAGCTACCTCTAAAATGGCCTCGGTGTCCTAAAGCCAAGAATCGACTGATGCTGCATCTTCGGTGCCGAAGAACTGAGCTGGACGCAGACGACTAAAGTCGGATGTTGAGTTGTCACCACGATGACCATTCGCCTCTAAAACTACTGTAACGCCCTGGTAGAGGGTGTTATTGGTATGGTCCTGGCCCTGCTACAACTGTTGGTACAACTAAACTACCTGCTACTAGATCTGAAGTTGATTCTTATATTGTTGTTGTTGTGCTACCATCATGCCCCTCATCATCTCGAGTAGGACATGCTGGTCTATCTGGGCTGGCTGTACTGAAGGGACTGACAGAGCTAGCTGAGCTGATTGAACAGGAACAGATTGAGCTGCCGACGAATGCTGAAATAGTGCTGGATTCTGACTATGTAGAGGCGGGATCTGATCATGACCTTCCATATGAGCTGCCAGAGATAGCGGAGGAACTGAACCTTCGAAAGAAGAAGCAGCCAGTGTGTTCCTGAAAGATAAGGACACGGGATATCAATAATAGACAGGAACAGAACAAGGATATGTCAATTATGTTTATAGTTCAAGAAAAATAAGAATGCAATAAGCAAAGGAAGATCAAACGAAGACAAATATAAGATTGAGATTCTAACAAGAGAATCCCCTACAAGTCTGAAGACAAACCTGCATGGGCCACTTAAAAACCCATATCATGCCCCAGAACTAGAATACTGGAGATCAGGGGCAAAACAAAGCCAACTACATATGTCAGAGTACGGGAGTACCCCAAAATACGATCACGGTTGTCTAGAAGACAAGTGGGTGGACTCTAGAATGCCACTGACGACTCCTATGGTCAAACAAATCCTATCTCAATCGAACAACAATAAGTATCAAGAGTATATCAAATATGAAAGTGAAGAGGCATCCCAAAATACTATATCATACATGATCATGAAGCTAGTGAATATAAAATGCTACACTAGCAAAGTACCAATATACATGATCACTATATCAGTCCAGATCTAATATAATACATCATGTTGACCGAAGTCTGAGAAAGTCTCAAATTAATAGGGCTAACACATGCCCTAGCTAACACCACCCAAAATAAAATGAACCGCAAGTGGTAAAAAAGGGAAACCCACTCACGAGGAGGAACAACCACATATCTAAGCAGGCAACGGGTCATCCAGAGAAAGGTAGGAAGAATCCTCGGGCTCCAGCGATAAATCTGGCCAAACAAAACTACTGGGTTAGACCCCCAAATAGCTAGTACCACAAGGAAGCTCAAGGTGAACGACAAAGCCCAACAATAACACAACACAATAACAGAAATAAATAAAGGCGGGTTGAGACTAATACGGTACCAACGCACGTATCTCGAGAATAAAAATGACTGAATGGAAATACTGAACAATATAGCTATGGAACATAATAAGCCAATGAGTAACAAGGAACTTAGAAACTACTAGAAATCGGAGCCACAACCCTTAAACCAAACAAGGACCTGGGTTGCAGAACTTTTTTCGAGCAGAACTTAGCCTCTGGCCACTCACCGACACAAGAACATATAAAGTAATGCACAACCAAAAGTGCATGGCCAATCATTTCCCACGGCTTGCTATCATTAGCTAGCTAGGGTTATCACAATCCTAATTACTAGTATACAAGTTGAGGAACTTCACTACCATCTACGCTGCAGTAACTCGGGTGGCCAAGGGGGCGACGACGGTAGAAAGAAAAAAAAATACAACCAATTAATAATCTCTATCAATAGTAGACAAACAACATCTACTAAAAAACAAACATATCTATAGTAGATAAACATCTACTTAAATCATATCAATAGTAGATAAACAACTACTCAATCAATAGAGGTCAGGGTCTCACGCCAATTGGGGTTATCCCTGCCACTGTGGGGGCCCATAGCGACCTGACTCATGGTAGCATGAAGTGTCCTCCCCTCCCAATGATCTATTTGAGTTTATTATTCAATTACCTATAAGATTCATTTTTAATTCTCAAGTCGTAGACACTCAAGAATCGTCCAATAATGATGAGCCATGGGTACAACTCATTTGCGAGATATCTCTGGCAAATGTTCTCAATACACACTACATGCGATATAATAGACAATACTTACACTCGATTATCCATTGCCAAGATGCAAAAAGATTAGACATATAACAAGTTAAATCCACGTTGTCAATAAATAACATACATTCAATTTTAATCTAGAAGTCAATCAGGAAATCAATATGGGAGTGCGCTACTACGAGCCACTATCGAGAATCTAAACGGTAGAACAATAAATAAAAGTAAGCTTGTGTATATATATGGTGTACAATCACTTTCAACTATACAATAATACTAGAGCATGCTAAGACATCATAGCAATCGAAGATACTTGCAAAAACGAACAAAAATGGGCTAAAATGGGCAAAAATAGCTCAAATCAGCCTAAAACAGACAAATTCGGCATACCAGCGGTATACTGCGGTATACCGGCCAGAAGACAGTAAGTTTCGGGGTAGAAAATCGATATTCCGTCGGTATACCTAGTATTTCGTCGGAATTCCATTTGTCTAACCAGCAACAAAAACTTAAAAAATGATAAAACTTGTTTTGGCCATAGAAATCTCATTGTAAATTAAAATTTAGATTCTCAAAAGTCAAAATTATATAGAATTGAATTTCCTACAACATGGAAGTATTATTTTTCACAAATTAAAACATTTGATAGATGAATACCTCAAGATACTCAAAAATCACATTTATAAACTTAGATCTACGCTATACCACCGATCAAAACCAAAGTGCTATATACTAAACATGTTAACAATTTAGAGAAGCATATTATAGAACAACAAAACTTTAGTTTCTATAGAAAATCAAAAATAAAGCATGGTCATATTACTTTTGAGCAAGATATACTTGCCTAGGTTTTAGCAACCAACCCTAATCTTCTACTCACCACCAAGAGGGGTTCTGAAACCACACTCTAGACCTCAAGGCCAAGCTTTCCCAAGCTTAAGGAAGAGGAAGGAGAGTGAAGAGGAAATGAAGAAGGAAAGAAAAGAGAGAGGAGAGAGAAACTCAATAGGTATATATAAAAGGGAAAATTAATCTTGACCGTTGGATCATGATCCATGTCACAATCTAAGTCAATCCTAGCCATTAAAAGAAAACCAATTATCAAATGGATATTAGAATGCATCTACACTATTCATAAAAATATCTAAATACTATTCATCAAAATATCTAAAATACTATTTATGAAAATATCGAAAACACTATTCACGAAAATATCTAAAATCAAAAACATCTAAAATATGGAAAATCTGTCTGGGCGGTATGCTGTCGGTATACACCGGTACAACGTCTGTATGCTGGTCCAAGAGAAAATCTATAATTTAAAAAAAATTCAAAGTATTCCAAAACCAAAAAAATACGAAATACAGAACAAAATACGTATCTGTATATAAATATCGATACTGTCAGGCGAGTCTCATACTTTTCGATCCCCAATCTAGCGTTCGCTTACTCAAGTTAAATACAACAACTTGGCCAACATGCATCATCGTTCACTTAAGTTCGACATTCATTTCGAGCTAAGCGTCCCTTGGTGATCATATCGATCACAACGTAACATTCGCTAACTCAAGGCTCGACCCAAAATTTTGGACAACGATAATGTTCACTCGCTCGAGTTTGCCACACAACCGAGCCGATTCGTTCCTATCATCTTATGATTTATCGATCCCATCATTGCATCACATGTAATAGTTCACTTCTCGTACTCGAAACCATTGCTCGATTTGATCACATATTGACGATTTATTCTCATAATCATATGCAATGCAATACTTACCGACTCATTAGACCAATGCAATGAACAACTCGTTACTTGCTGCACTCTTTACAACGAACAATGTGTAACTCATTACATTTCGTGCCATAAACTTCCCCTTATTCGTTGTACTTCGTGCAACCAACGTCTTATAACTCGTTGTACTTTGTGCAACTAACATTCTCTGATGGCACTCAGAGATAGCGTGATAGTCACGACATACTTGTGGCAGACGTATGCAACATAATACAAACTTATTGTATGGAACATCTAGTGTCGCATCGAGTAGATTCGTTCATGGTCCAAAGGATAGAACCGCTCAGATACCAACTTGTCACGCCACGACCCGAGAAATTGCTAGTCCTCATTAGATTTCACCCGAATCAATCTTCCTCTCTGCGGCGTGATATTGTACGAGCCTAGAGTTGTGCTCATGCAAGGCAAGATAACAGGTTCACATAGTGTTGATCTCAAATTGATAAAATTTACAGTAAAAGAAAATAGAATATATAATAAGAATCTCTTTATTGATAATTGAACTGATGTTACAAAGGAGTTGAATGGCCCAACTCATAAACAATGCCAATTTTGCTTACAACACTAATGATCTCTCTAGCTCACAAAGGATTACATTGTTCCATATATTATGTCTCTTTATAACCAACAAGTAGTCTTCGCCCGAACATCTCTATGTTGCATGACCGAACGCTAATGCGGTAGCTCACCTTGAAATGCTAAGGACTCCATGCTTCGACACGTTCAAGCTAATCCTTGCAACGAGTCGAACTTATCCTGAACCTGCAAGCAAACTGGTGGAGATAAGTACTTATCGTTCTTGCTGTACCGATCGAGACCCACTCACCTAACCCAATACTAAGTAATTTAGTGAAGCATGTAGATTATTTGGTGATCTTTCTATTAGCCTTAGGATCAGTTTCATGGCAATAAAAGCAGTAAAGTATGTATAAGATTCTCAATGGAAATTGAAACACAATGTGTCAAGTATTGTGTCCCTACAACAGATACTGTTTCCTATATAATATCGATAAACATAGTGATCGTGTACGTCTTTCCATCGTCCAAGGTCCAAGCTCACAATCCGACAATATCAACAAAATCGTAAGAACTTATCAATGCATTGCCTTATCACGCATCCTCGCCTGATGCAAGGTGAACATTACAATCGTTCGTGTTATGCCAAAGGCAAATCATTTTATCAATCATGGTACTAGGATTTGCGTTCTTGTACTTGATTCTATTTAGCCCACCGATCTTTATTAAATACACCAACCTTTTCTTACCGAAACGAGGTGATACACCTGTCGCCTCGCATTCGACATTCGAATATGTGCACCCTTATTTATATGAAGGTCACTGACATTCCAAGCCATTATGGACTATACATATCACCCAAGGTCTACGGCCGTCCCGCGGGCAGTAGCAAGCCACCCAATGATCCGTACCATCCATATTCCGGTTGCCTGATCCAGCCGAGGTAGCAAGCCTCGCTGGTGGTCTCACAATACCCCATCTCAATTCTTTTCTAGGCCGAACGGTCCCGGTGCCCCGACAGTAACTCGTTCGAGAGGGATACCAAAACCCGTGCATAGGTATCCAAGTCCATTGACTATACAATTCGTACGACCGTTATAAAGCCATCTCATTTCCAACTGATCTCAAGTTCTTAATGTACAATTCATCTCAATTATTCTTATCTCTAGTTCCATCGACGTTATGTCCCAACACATTCGTATTGATACACAATGCCCCAATATGTTGGCCGAAGGCCCCAAAACATAATCTGATGCACAAGTTATACGAATACAATATAAGCCCGTTCGTGATAGGCAGTTATATAACAATTGTGCCACAACTGCATACTTCGATGCACAAAATATATCTTTCAATATTTTATGACAGTTTGATGGCGTTGTGCCCCAACTTCCCTCTTCGCATACAAGCCATGTTTTATTAGCCCCGTACATATTTGTACACCTCGATATTCCCTTTCTATGTTCTAGGCCTAATGTTCAAGGATTCTTTGATTCGTGCACTTGATGCACGCCTGGATGTTGCATTTCAATGTTCTACCATCAATATCCTTCCTCGACTCGTGCACATAATGTATGTCGTCTCAATTGTTTATTGTTCTACTCTTAGTGTTCGAAATGCACTATAACTTTGACTTAGCCGAGCCTCGTACATTGAAATCACTAGAAACATTGCACGAGATACTGTTTATTTATTAGGCATGAAGTAGTAGGGAGAAGGGTCTCAACCCGTCCACCTTAAGTCGATATGCCTTACCATTTTGCCGAACAGAGCAGCTCAATTTCATAACTTTGTTGTATGGCAAACTCTTCTGACTTAGCTATTCCCTTGAGCTACTCGACTGATTCGGCCTACCATGCCCATGTCTCAGTTTATTGCAAGGCAATATTTTGCTTTTGCAGACACCATTACATAATAGGCAAAATGTTGACCTCTTATAATTCAGCATAAAAATGTAGCCTGTACACGAAATCAACTAAAATCAATACTTGTTCAAATCGGACTTATGCTTTACATCGAATCGATTTATTAGGTCTTCGAACCGACTCAAAGCTTCCTCTTTCGGCCAATGTAACTCTTCGAGTCATCAACTCAGCGTAATGCACCGTGCAGTGCAGGGCAGTACAATTGACATTGTACATCGACATTAGGCATTGTGTGCATTATGTTGTGTTTATTGACACAATTGACCACAAGACACTAACACATTCATGATACGAGGTTTACATGATTATTCATGGCATTGACTTCGCAGTAGATTATTAGACTTGTAGTGTTCTTATTTCTTGATAGGATATACTTGACCCGACTTGCTACATTCTAGACATTAGGTGGGGAGAACATTACTTCTATATATATATATATATATATATATATACTTGAATATCCTCGTTTCCATATAGGAACTTGGATGGTATTATACTCGTATACCTTCGTCACTATAGCAGAGCTTGGGTGATTATATACTTTATCTACTCATATGCCCTTGGTCCCACGATACAGTGCCATAGGACAATAGCCTGCGGAGGATCTTATGAGCCTTAGTGGCTGAAGCCTGATATCGGAAAAAATGTTCTCATGTGCATATCACTTAGACTGGTTAGAGTAGTTACCCTTTAGTTTATTTTTTTACTATTACATTAGCATATTTTTTGTGCCTTGCTATGTCCCCTGAGGACCTGGTGATCTCTCCAGGTAGATGGTCATGTAGATATAATCCGCTGATCATGGAGGTATTGTTGTATCTACCTGAAGTATTTTATCATACTTTTATATTTATTCTTTATTTTATTCAACTATTTAGTCTTATTTTGTATACCCATATCGTTCTTTGGGTCTAATTGAACATATATGGTATTGGGCTGCAGACCATGGCATATATTGTTCATTCTTGATGTTACTTATCCTGTGGATGGAGGTAGATATATTTATAGTTAATTGATAGATAGAATTAGAATACCAAAATAGCTTAAATGTATTCTAGCTGAACTGGAGTCTACTCGATACGTAGCTGACGTGTATATGTACTCTTAGTACTACATTATTTGGAACTGTGGCATTATAATTATTGTCACTCCCGTTTTTCGTTATACGTATTTCAGTATGCGTATACGAATTTCTGACATTTGTCAGGTGACCCGTATTTTTGACTTGTCTTGCATAGCCTAGTCTTGGTTTAACCTTGACTTGGTTTGGTTCACCGTGGTTCATCATGGCATGTTAACTTGGCTTGGTTTGGTTTGATTTAGGGTTGGGTTGAGATGAGTTTGCTTGGTATATATACCATCTCCTCTCTCTCTCTCCTCATTTATTTTTCATTTACTTCTCCACCTTCTTCTTCTTCTTCATTTACTCCTCCCACCTACCAAGCCCTAGGCAAGTGTAACTTGTTTCATGATGGATCTCAAATTTTATTGTTCCATTGTCTTCTTTGATTGATTCTAAGCCGCTTTAGAACTTGGAGTTTTTGGTTTTGATGTTTATATTTTTGTAGATCTAAGTTTGTAGTTTTCTCAGTTTTTCTTGGTTTGATCTCTTAAACTTTGTTATTTTCGAAAACTAATGGCCATATTGTGGAGAATTCAATTCTACCCAATTTTGGCTCTTCGACTTCGTATGACAAAGTTATGCCATTTTTGTGTTCATGGGTTCCCGTACATCTTCGGTGCTGCGGGGACGATGAAAAGTGTCATATGCACGTAATTCGTTGGTCATGCACCATGCATCGTGCCTGCATGCTCCATATGTCCTGGACAGTTTTGCTGGCGTGCAGTGCATTTTATGCGCCGTGTGCCAGCGCCATTCATTGGTCGTACGTCGTGCGCCGTGCTTGGGCGCTCCGTACGCCGTGGGTAGTTTTGCTCGCGCGTAGTAAATTTTGTACGTCGCGTGCCAACACCATTCGTTGGTCATGTGCCATGTGTCGTGCTTGTATGCTCCGTGCACCATGGGAAGTTTTGCTCGCGTAGTGCGCCCGTGCGCGAATTGCCTCTAAATGGTTGTTTTTACCTGTTCAAGCTATTTTGTGGCTAGAATCTTATAAAACTGTAAACATAAAAGTTATAAATCTTTTTCTTGGCTTCAAGAATCTTTCTGTCTCACCTTAACTGGAGTTTATATACGACTGATAGGTTCAATCATAGTTATCGATCTTCTTTGAATGTTTTCTATATTTGACCTAAATTGCGACGACTCATCTTGACAACTTGGTAATATGAGCTAGTAACTTGCTTGGACATGACAATATGATACCGTCCAAATAATCTTTATAGTGGCCCGTCGAGGCACACTCTTGACAAGTACTCTTGATATGACAAATAAACCTGATATGACATGTATAATCCTGATCGCTATTGCAACAGCCAATCCTGACTTGCTAAGGGTAACTCTTGTCTTGACACCGTGGTTAATTTTCCTAATTGTGATTAAACAAGCTACTTGTCTCATCTTGCATCATGTATAGGACATGGATTCCTTGTTACTACGGTCAGGGATTCATAATGAATCTAACTAGGTTAATGACTATATTGATCAAGTAGCTCATATAGAGAGATTTTCCAGTTACAGGCGATCCCGTTAACCTGGCCACACCTTTGGGCTTGTAGCCTAACATCGACTAGGGCACATTTCCAATACACTGTCATGTGTTGCACCTTAAGTCACCTAATAATTCTCTTAATTCTTGATAAACTTTTGTAACCTCGCCTGGATAACCTGGATAGTCTGTAGGGCTTATGACTGCAAAAATATCTCACTGCATCTTGTTAGTAACTAGCCTTTGATAACCCTAGTTAGCTAATGATAGCAAGCCATAGGACTTGATTGGCCGTGCTTGAATGATTGTCTCATGATTAATATGGGAATTATATTCCATCTCTTATTTTCTTAATGCAAGCTAGTATGATTCTATAAAGTATGTATTTTATGTTATTTAATTATTTTCATTCATCAGTTCTTCTATTCATTTATGCTGGTTTTAGTTCCTAAGTGGAGCCTCCCTTGTTGCACTTTTTCTTTCTGGGGTCTGACCCAGTTGGTTTTGTATGGCCAGATTTTGGAGTAGTACCCGAGGATCTACCAGCCTTCCAGCCAGATGGTGAACACCAGGCGTAACCCTGGCAACGAATGGCTTCTTATTTTTTCTCTCCAACTCTATTGTAAATTATTCTTTTGAGGCATTTAGCCGTCGAACAAATATTAGCTCGTGTTGAAACTTAATTCTATCTGCCTACGGACTGTTACATGATTGGAAAATCCTAGGGTTGATCATATATGACTTAACTCTTGCTAGTCTTCGTATTTTATATGACCAGCTTCATGATCATCTGAATATTTAATATTTAGGATGCCTTACTTTGTATGTCTGATGATCTAACATCTTATAACAATTATTTGTTTGCTTGAAATTGAGACACTAGGATTGTTCTTTACCATAAGAGACTGATGAATTGTAGATAAACCCTCATGCATCTAGACAGTCGTGACCGTATTACGAGGTGGATTGCACTTTAATTTACGTAGATGGCTGTGTCTGTCCTCCGCTCTCTAGTATTCTGGTTTTGGGGTGTGACAATTATGAATGTATATTTATTCGGGGAGATAACATATTTGATGTGATCCATGTTTCTTTCTTAGTTACCGTTGAGACTCTGACACGGCGCTACGACTATATATATATATAGTCTCTTTACCATAAGAGACTAATGAATTGTAGATAAACCCTCATGCATCTAGACAATCGTGACCGTATTACGAGGTGGATTGCACTTTAATTTACGTAGACGGCTGTGTCTGTCCTCCGCTCTCTAGTATTCTGGTTTTGGGGTGTGACAATTATGAATGCATATTTATTCGGGGAGATAACCTATTTGATGTGATCCATGTTTCTCTCTTAGTTACCGTTGAGACTCCGACACGGCGCTGTGACTATATATATATATATATATATATATATATATATATATATATATATATATATATATATATATATATATTCCTGTCCTGTTGCATTTACTTTAGAGATGTCTACACTTGCGAACATTGTCCTCAAAGCGTTACGTCAGTTTGATTTAGTTACCCTGAGATATTTTATTTTCTACACTTTAGCTTGTATTTTATGTGCCTTGCTAGGTCCCCTGAGGACCTGGTTATTTTCCAGATATAGGCGACGAGATTTTGCCAGAGGAGTACGGGTCGAGAGTTCATTCTTTTTTTTGCACCAGATGAGGAAGACGAGGTTGCACCTGAGTAGACATTTTTATTGTTCATTTTTATGTCAGAGCTGTAGACTTGTAGTGATTATTTCTTATTCGAGACTTGTACTGTTCTTTTAAATTTTATTTTGAGACTTGTATCCATAGGTTTTCCCCATATGACTATTTCTTTTCTATTTAACATTATTTCATTTTTTTATTCCGTACACGATATGTCTTGTTACTATTCTGTGGTTCTTTGTATTTGTGGATGAGTTTAGTTCTTGTGACTGTCACATATATTTGTGGACACACACAAAAAAGAAGAAGAAACGCTGTCTTTTCTTATTGGCGCAAGGCACCACAAATCGAGTACGCCTTAGAGATCCTGCGCTGAGGATCCCCGAGTACAAAAACAATTCTGGAGAATGGAACGATGGAGATCGAGCGGCAGTTGCTCCTTTACCCCGTTGACACTCTGATTACAAAACTGGGAGAAAACCTAAGAAAATTGCTAACTCTCGGCTCACTGGCAAGAAGTGCAGCAATTTGGCTCTTGAAAATGCTCTCCGTTCCCTCCTTTGAAGAGGTATGACCCCTTTTTGTATTTGTTTCCGTGCTGGAATGATGTTATGCGCCCACATGAGAAAATACATTGATTTTTATTTGGGCGCATAGTCCTGCTTTGGGCGCATAGAGTGTAGGCGCATGCAGACTGTATGATCATGGGTTGATTGTGGGGTTGACGTGGCTGCATGCTTCGATACACGACTACTCGTGGAGACTAACATGGTCGTATGCTTCGATGCACGATTGATCGTGGATTTAACCGAGTTAGGGGCTGTCCTGACTTGGGCACATAGCCTGAAACAGGGCTATGCGTGTCACGTCCCGATCC
Organism: Iris pallida; assembly: GCA_029216955.1. Lineage (NCBI taxonomy): Eukaryota > Viridiplantae > Streptophyta > Magnoliopsida > Asparagales > Iridaceae > Iris > Iris pallida. Next base: position 1,146,304 of record JANAVB010033617.1, read on the forward strand.
CGCTAGGGTCGTCCGTCTTGCTTGGATCCCTGCGGGATCGATCGTCCTCGCTAAGGCGTGATGCCGTGCAAGCCTAAGTTGCGCTTGCACAAGGCCATGTACCTGCACAAAAACAACTAGTCAAGCAAAAACACACGCACGCACCCATTAGTCAAGCAAAACACACGCACGCACCCATTGCAGAAAACCAAATGTTGGACACAGAGATTTGAAATAGAAATACTCATTTTATTCATAGCTTGATAGGAATACAAGTACAAAGCTTTGCAACTCAGATTTGCCTTATAATTTGGCTACAAGATTCTCTTTGAAATACTCTTTTGAAATTAGCCACAATGCCCATACATGATATCCTTTATTACAAGCTGGAATTGAAAGACACCTTCAAAGGAAATGAAAACTGGAAACTTGCAATTGACTGAAAGTAAACTTCGAGGCGAATCCACGAGCTCTACTGGGCTAGACGAGCTTTGGTGCCTCACTTGAAATCCCCCTGTCTCCTTTTGCTTTCTGAAAAGGATGCCCACAACGTGGGTCAGTACACATCATGTACTGGCGAGCGACTTTTGGCCGAACTCGTAAATCTCTGTACTAAATCAATATGTTGAGCTAACATTTACTAGTGATCTTCCTACTTGTCTAGGTTCTTTTTAACAATTCATAAGAACATGACAGATAGAATATATCATAGTAACTTACCCTCGCCGGCAGTCATCCCTGCACAAAACCACGTTAGCACAATTTGCATAATGAGTAATTCATGATTCATTCTTGCAGATATTGAAGTTGTCATTTGGGTCATGCAGGTGGACTATTCTACATGTTGGTCCATGGGTTTTCCCCATGATTAGCCACTGTGACTCTTTGGTTCAGCTCGTCGCTAAGGACTTAGATATCGGCTACACTTTTAACATGGGTCCTTGCACCCAGTGTGCTCATAATCTCTCCTAGGCCGAGCGGTTCCAGGTGCCCCCAGATACCACCCGAGAGACAAATAATTTCCTTGTATACAAGTTGTCCGAGACCAAATGCATGCTCTAGCCGTTCTATCAGATGAGACACACTTGGACTTATGCACAGGTATACAACACGTTTGATTCGTGCCTTCAGGTTTATCTCAACATGTACAAGTTCGTCTGTACATGTCTACATTTCAAGCATACTGATGACAAGCAGATGATCATTCTTATCGAGCAGATAGAGTAGCAACACATATTCTAGCATTTGATTCAATTCAATTATCTTCTCTTATCTTTTGTGGATATGGTATCGTTGATCATTGGGACAAGGCAACAGAGTAGACTAGAGATCATTTTTCTTAGGCGTACAGATCAATGTCTGTTCGGTTGAAGCAACTCACCGAGATGAATCTTAGTTGAGAGAAGGATGGACTTCACGCGTCGTTCACGAACAATTCACGCGGCCTACAATGGCACCAACAGTTGATTAGCATACTTCGTCTCTTTCTCTCAAGATTCGGAATGAATGCGAAATGCGATGAAAGCGAACAATAAAAACCAATCATCGAAAACCAACACGAAAACGCATTCATCAAAACCAAGCAGCGAAGAGAAAACATTCAGCAAAACTCTTGGATTTATTTCAATAGAAGCCAATCCATCAATTGGAAAGGTTCATTGCATTTCATCCGTGATCAATCGATACCGGCAAAGGTTTCACCAAGTACTCAGTTCATGACTGAGTCAACAAGCCGTAGGTATTACATAGTGGACCGCAAGGAGCGGGGCACTACATAATAACCCACCGAGAAAAAGTTTTGTCCTCAAAACTTAAGAAACAAAACTCACCTCCACTATTGTTGCATTCTGGGTCAAGCAACGTGGAGAGATTGAAGACGCGTCCATTAATCCGATGCGGCTGGTTCTGCGGATTGTCTCGAATGGGCGGTGGGCCTGGCAGCTGCCCACGCTCTTCATTGTCATCTCTATTCCGATTTCTCTTCGGACAATTTCTGATGGCGTGACCCTGTTGGCCACAACAAAAATAAGCATGGTTTGCGGTACGACAGTCCTCCTTGGTGTGTCCATGCTTTCCACAGTGACTGTATACCAAACCTTTCGCAAAGCGACATTCTTCATTCGCATGCCCTCGTCGACCGCAGTGGGTACATATTATTTCATTTCGTGGTTCCCCATCGGTCTTTTTCTCTCCGTCATGATTTCTCTTGGCAGGCTGATTCCGACTGTTCTGCATTTTGTTGGACAATTTTTTCTGCTCGAACTGTTCCACCTGTAGCGCCGCCTCAAAGGCTTGAGAATAGGACCCGCATTCTCGATTCAGCACACTTAACTGGATGTCATAATTCAGACCTTCCACGAATCGATTTATGCGAGTCTGTTCCGTGGGGAGCCAAGCAGCGACAAAATTTGCCAACTTAGCAAATTCAGACTCATAGTCCTCCATAGACATATCTCCCTGTTTTAGCGTGATGAAGTCATCCTCCATCTTCTTGCTCATGGCTCGAGACAGATATTGATCCAGAAACGCCTTCTTGAACAAGGCCCACGAGATCTTTCCATTCCTAGCCGTTGCGAGCAGCACCGGCTTCTTCGCCTTCCACCAGTCCTTCGCCCACAGCCGTAGGAGCATAACGGCACAGACTACCTTTTTGCTACTTGGAACTCCTATGAACGCGAACAGAGTCTCTATTTTATCAATCCAGTCCATCACCTTGTCGGGTGACGTCCTGCCTTGAAATTCTGGAGGTTTCGGGTCCAAGAAGTCCTTTGGCCTAAAGACAGTGTGCCTTTGCGCTGGCTGGGGCTCTTCACCCTCTACAGGCTCGATCTCGGGCGTTCCCGTCTGTTCCGTCGCTGCGGTGGCATTTTGATTTGTCGCAAGCGCCGTGACAAGCTGGGTCAGGGCATCCAACTGCTTTTGTTGGGCAGCCGCTCGGGCCTCATGTATCTGATTTCTTTCCTCATTGTCCCGTCTCTGTAACTCCAACATTGTCATGATGCGTTCTACCGCATCGGTCGAGCCAGATGGTCGAGGAGGAGCCATTTCTCTACAAAATAGTGTAACTTCTGTCAGTCTCATAAAATATTATGGACTTATTGTATGGGGCATTGGTTTTCATAACTCAAAATCGGGACACTTTTGAAAGCCGTCAAAGTACTTTATATACTTTTTGAAAACGATATTTGCAAGAGGCCAAGGACGTAAAACTGTGCTCTGATACCACTTTGTCACGCCCCGATCCCGCTAGGGTCGTCCGTCTTGCTTGGATCCCTGCGGGATCGATCGTCCTCGCTAAGGCGTGATGCCGTGCAAGCCTAAGTTGCGCTTGCACAAAGCCATGTACCTACACAAAAATAACTAGTCAAGCAAAAACACACGCACGCACCCATTAGTCAAGCAAAACACACGCACGCACCCATTGCAGAAAACCAAATGTTGGACACAGAGATTTGAAATAGAAATACTCATTTTATTCATAGCTTGATAGGAATACAAGTACAAAGCTTTGCAACTCAGATTTGCCTTATAATTTGGCTACAAGATTCTCTTTGAAATACTCTTTTGAAATTAGCCACAATGCCCATACATGATATCCTTTATTACAAGCTGGAATTGAAAGACACCTTCAAAGGAAATGAAAACTGGAAACTTGTAATTGAATGAAAGTAAACTTCGAGGCGAATCCACGAGCTCTACTGGGCTAGACGAGCTTTGGTGCCTCACTTGAAATCTCCATGTCTCCTTTTGCTTTCTGAAAAGGATGTCCACAACGTGGGTCAGTACACATCATGTACTGGCGAGCGGCTTTTGGCCGAACTCGCAAATCTCTGCACTAAATCAATATGTTGAGCTAACATTTACTAGTGATCTTTCTACTTGTCTAGGTTCTTTTTAACAATTCATAAGAACATGACAGATAGAATATATCATAGTAACTTACCCTCGCCGGCAGTCATCCCTGCACAAAACCACGTTAGCACAATTTGCATAATGAGTAATTCATGATTCATTCTTGCAGATATTGGAGTTGTCATTTGGGTCATGCAGGTGGACTATTCTACATGTTGGTCCATAGGTTTTCCCCATGATTAGCCGCTGTGACTCTTTGGTTCAGCTCGTCGCTAAGGACTCAGATATCGGCTACACTTTTAACATGGGTCCTTGCACCCAGTGTGCTCATAATCTCTCCTAGGCCGAGCGGTTCCAGGTGCCTCCAGATACCACCCGAGAGACAAATAATTTCCTTGTATACAAGTTGTCCGAGACCAAATACATGCTCTAGCCGTTCTATCAGATGAGACACACTTGGACTTATGCACAGGTATACGACACGTTTGATTCGTGCCTTCAGGTTTATCTCAACATGTACAAGTTCGTCTGTACATGTCTACATTTCAAGCATACTGATGACAAGCAGATGATCATTCTTATCGAGCAGATAGAGTAGCAACACATATTCTAGCATTTGATTCAATTCAATTATCTTCTCTTATCTTTTGTGGATGTGGTATCGTTGATCATTGGGACAAGGCAACAGAGTAGACTAGAGATCATTTTTCTTAGGCGTACAGATCAATGTCTGTTCGGTTGAAGCAACTCACCGAGATGAATCTTAGTTAAGAGAAGGAGGGACTTCACGCGCCGTTCACGAACAATTCACGCGGCCTACAATGGCACCAACAGTTGATTAGCATACTTCATCTCTTTCTCTCAAGATTCGGAATGAATGCGAAATGCGATGAAAGCGAACAATGAAAACCAATCATCGAAAACCAACACGAAAACGCATTCATCAAAACCAAGCAGCGAAGAGAAAACATTCAGCAAAACTCTTGGATTCATTTCAATAGAAGCCAATCCATCAATTGGAAAGGTTCATTGCATTTCATCCGTGATCAATCGATACCGGCAAAGGTTTCACCAAGTACTCAGTTCATGACTGAGTCAACAAGCCGTAGGTATTACATAGTGGACCGCAAGGAGCGGGACACTACAATGCGCCCCCTTTTGGAGGAGTCTGGAGTGGACGCATGGGCGCATAGCTTGCTCTGGTGACTTGGGCGCATAGCTTGCTCTGGTGACTTGGGTGCATAGCTTGCTCTGGTGACTTGGACGTATATGACTTCTCTGGCTTAGGCGCATGGTTGTCAAGACTCTTGAAATTTTCATGCTTCTACAAGACCCCCTTCAAAGTTTTTGATACTTGAACGAGTTCAAAATACTTTAAAAGAAGCATGGATCGTCTTCTCGTGATGCAGTGGGCACATAGCATAGCTCTTCCTTTGGGCGCATAGTATTTGGCCTGACTGTCAGAGAGATAGATGTTGAGATCTTCTTCAAAAATTTGAACTGACAGATTCATCGGAGTGGAATTTGAAGAGGTCCATCCTTCATGCGTTGTCCATGTCAGCAAGTGGCAGTCGCATAATGTGCAAGAGACTAGATCTTCATGTGAGCACATAAGTCATAGTAGGCACAATGTACGTAGTGGGCGCATAGGAGTAGTGGGCGTATAGTGTTTGGCCCATGCTTATAAATAGGCCTTGAAAAGAGAGAAGATTCATTACTCTCTTTTCCTACAAAAATTTCAAAAGACTTTTCATCTCTTCTCTGCACGAACCATGTCTCCCAAGGTCGTCAAGTGTCACGACCAGCACACAGTATAAGGGTACGAGACGTGGGTATGTCCAGCCTACGCCGCAGTGTCGGTGGTAGAACGTTGTCCTAGGTCCAACATCTAACACAATCTAAAAAATACTCCGAATGGAGAATAATATATAAATGGTACTACTCAATTACAATAACTAAGATAGAATGGAAGAAAGATAATCACAGCAGAGAGTTATAATATAAATATAAATCCCGGGGTAAAACCACACCATAATAAGTCTTAATAAAACCACAAAGTCTCACAACTAAAAGATAATATGGCTAATCTAACTCAAGGCAAGTCCTTAGCGACTACTGGATCCTGCTGAGGGTCCAGGTCACCTGTGTCAACTAGGCCTGCTCCATAGTAGGTGTCGCAGCAATCATCATCATCTGTAATATTTCAACAGGTCCAATCAGGACAGGAACGAATATATATCTCTCACACAGTTCATAACATGAAAGGAAATATAAAACAAGCTATAGAATAATATACATGAACTGCTGATAAGAAAATAAGTTTGTAAAAGAGAGAACATGATATATGGAAATAAATATACAGGATATAATAAAGAACTGAACTAACTACGTGATGTAGAGCACAATCTGGTTATGTAAACTGGCTTAGGTTATAAATGACTTAAATCTAGTTTGGATTTGCACATAAAAAGGGTATAGATCACATAACCAAATAAATATCTCCCTGTCCCAATAAGTATACAAGGATCTGTCCAGGTTATTTTATTGCACATGAAAGTAGTGTATCACATGGATAGCTAGTCCACATGCACACGGGGATATACATGAAGGCTCACATAATCATGAGTGTACATGAATGTCACATGAGTATACATGAATAAATACGAATACAATAAGTAGACGATGCATATGATAAAGTACATGAGCACAATATACCCGATGTATCCGAGGGGATAACATCGCATGAATAGATCCATATAGTACTATTCCGTGATATATCGTGACATCAACAAGTAAACTAGTCTATAACAAGTAAATATGTCCAAGCAAGAATGAAACGGTCAGAGAATGTACACGCCTGACAATCTGAGCTGCTGATGAGAATGTGCAACTATACTGGAGTGATGTAAACCTATTTAAGACAACCACAAGTCACAACAAAGTCTAACATATCATAAGGAATGCCTACAATGCACTTCTACATGATTCTAGGTCCATCTAGGTCAAAGTCAACCCTTGGTCAACTCTAGTCAAAACAGGTCAACTCTGGTCAAACCTGGTCAACCCTAGGTCAACTAATCTGTATACTAATTTCTAGATCATATACAAAATTTCAGGTCATTCGGAGTTCGTTTGAGTCGATTTGGATCAAGTTTGACCAAAGTTGACTTTTGTCAACTTGGTCAACTTGTCGACCAATTCGACCAAACTAGGCTCCTAACGATGATCCTAATCTGTCCAAAAACTTCCTATAGTCATATCACAAGAAATTATTGCATTACCTACATTTACACATTCATCACAATTAATATATATATATATATATATATATATATATATATATATATATATATATATATATATATATATATTTTAATATATATATATATATATATATATATATATATATATATATACATATATAAAAAATAAAAAAATAAAAAAAAATATATATATATACATATATAAGTTAGGAAAGGATTTATGATTTGTATATATATATATATATATATATATATATATATATATATATATATATATATATATATATATATTTATATATATATAAATATATATATATATATATATATATATATATATATATATATATATATACATAAACATAAACAAATATATATATATATATATAATATATATTATATATATATATATATATATATATATATATATATATATATATATATATATATATAAGTTAGGAAAGGAATTATGATTTGTGAGTGAATAGTGATGTTTGGGCTGATGGTACAGAGTCTAAAAATGAGAACAAAAGTAATATGAGACTACAAGAGTATTCTATGTATAGCATTTCACAATCTATAGTAAAATCTATCATTTAATAGAAATTATATATATATATATATATATATATATATATATATATATATATATATATATATATATATTCATATATAGGTATATACCCAATATGAAGCTAATGAAGGTCGTACTCGAACCTGGAGTGAATCCTCAGGTCTGAAATCAGAGCCTCGACCCTCACAAATACACATTTCGAAATTTAGGCATAAAAGAAATTAGTATATATATACACATACATATATATTTATATTGGTATAGTAGGTAAAACACCATATATGCCCAAAAAAGGCTAGAAATTATGAATCAACCCCGAGAGTTGATTCCCACAAGTCTCGGACAGTGTCCAAGGACCAAATACTCAGAAATTATCTTCAAAATTCTCAGAAATTGAAATATCACATAAAATCTAAATTTTCTAATTCAAAAAAAACCCAATTTTTCACAAAGAGACTCAAAACGCAAAATACACAGAATTAACCCGCGAAACTTGGCAAATAGGTCGGTCTCGACTTGTGAGACGTGCTCGGGTATTCCCGGGATCGAAACCGTGTCCGTATCGTGTCCAACGAACGAGTATCGGGAAACCTGATAGGCGCGTGAACCGAATCGGTGTGCACTCGATTTCTCGTTCGTTTTTGATCCATCTCTCGTAAAACTTCGCGTACACCTAGGCGTACACATCCCCGACCCACTGTCCGAGTTATCGTGCAACCAAGTGTCATGTCCGACACGCACGTAGGGCGTGTCCGCACACGGGTGGGCGCGCGTGCACAGCCCCGTGAACAGCGTCGTGCACGCGTGCCGTCGTGTCTAGGGACTCGCGTGTCCCACTTCGTGTCACGTGTTCATGTCCTAGGCTATGGTAGGTATAGGGCTATACGTTGGACATCCTGATTCGTGTCCACGTGCCGTGTCGTGTCCGTGCGAACCGCGTTTCAGCGGCGGCTGTCCCCCGCGTGCGTGCGTGTGTGTTGTCAGTTTCGACGGAATTTCTTCCTCATTTCTCGACGAAACGTCACAAAACTTTGGGAGCATGATCTCAGTCACGGCACCCACTTACACGTCAAGTTTCATACGACCACGTGGCCTGCCACGTGTTCTAGTCCTTATGGAGTGTGTTTGTTGGCTTGCCACGTGTTCTAGTCCTTATGGATTTTGGGACTAGGACGTGACACTGAGTGGCAACTTTTGTTTCTATGGAACTGGGTCATGGTACGTGCATCCCAGGAAGAGGTATCCAAATATAAGAAAATCTAGAAAGTTGAAGAAAATGCCATCTTTGACATGGGCAATGATGACCTCCTTGGTGAATAATTTTAGGAACAAGCGGGCACCAACTTGACATCTATAATTTTTTTAGGGATAATCGGTACCTCAATTTCATTTATTCAGAGTTGGTACTATTTTTAGACTTTTAAGACTTATGTTGATATTATATGGAACCACAGTTTTGGCATCTATATTTTGTGAGAAATACTTTTTGAATTTATTAATAATATTTTTGTTTTTCAACTATTGATAAGATATTACCATATCTAGAAAATAGAATCTATGAGAATACTAGATAGAGACAGCTTATGTCTGATTAGCAATGCTACTAACTACACTATTCATTCTTAAGAATAAGATTAAGATGGGTCCCCAATGTTGATGGGAAATTTATGTTCGTTTTGAGTTTCCTTTGATTATAAGATTTATAGAACCCTTGACTGGTGGTTGTTACTGCAAAATTTATGGACTGTCACTTTGATAAGACAACATTCCAGCAGTTAGGGGAGATAAAAAAGGAAGATAAATGTCTCGTTCCAAAAGAAAGTTGTGAATTATCATAGCATACTCTCACTTTATCTCATCTCGTCCTTAGAACTCCTCAATAAGAATAATAAATTAGGATAATTATTCACTTGTAGTCTATTAAAAATGAGTTTATATTTAATGATGCTGTAAAAGTAACTAGGCCACATGTACCAGCTATGAATGTACCTGATAGAATAGAAGTACCAAGAGAACAAAATAAGGGAACAAATAAATCAGTTCCATATTTAGAACATAGAAGAGCTAAAGTTCAAAAATTAAGCTCCTCGGAATAAGATACATAAATATTTAGCACACGCTAATTCTCTTGAAGAAGCAGCTCCTGAAGTAGCATATGATGTAGAGAAAGTTCACAACGGTTTGGAAGATGTCGTGAACCAAAAATCTAATTTCTCTAGAATAAAGTATATTGCATCAAATATGCCTCAGATCCTAGAAGATATTGAATGATGTATCAGTACCCAACAAAAATGAGAAATATATGGTTTACACATACTCATAAAAATTTTGGAATTAATTTTTTTTTTGTCATGGATGATAATTTCTCATATGGAGTAGCAGATGAATAAAAAATGGTGATAAAAATGACGATAACACTAAACCATGAACAATCCTTAAATGTCAAAAGATAAAAGATTAGCCAAAATATAAAGATGTGATTTAAGAGAAACTAGATTCTCTCGTAAAACATGGAGTATTCGATCCTATAGTAAAAAGCCCGAAATAAATAAACCACATTGGTTTTAAATGGATGTTTGTAAGAAAAACAAAGAATGAAATCCAAAGATATGTACAGTTAGTTGCTCAAGGATTCACACAAAGATCATGTATTAATAAATTATGAAGAAAAATATTTCCCGATCATAAATATCATCACATTTTGATAAGTCTCTTTCTTTCTGAAAAATTAGATATATGACTCATAGATGTGAGACGACATCATACATATATGGAAACCTAGATAGTAAGATATACATGAAAATTTCTGAAGGATTTAAATTACCACAAACAAGTCTAGAGATACGACTATATTAGATTAAAACGAGCCCCATATGGACTAAAGTAACCGATAAGAATATGGTATAATAGGCTCAGGGAGTATCAATCTAGGGAAGGATATAATGATGATCATATATGTCCATGTTTTTTTAATAAAATAATTATCTGAATGGATTCCAAATAGCAGCTATCTACATATAAACTTGATACGATCTTTTGAAGAGATAGAAAAGACTATTAGCTATTTTTTTAAAAATGAAATGAAGGACTTGGATGAAACACAAAATTTCTCTGTCTGTAGATCGCACATAGTAAAAATGGAATTGTACTACATTAAGTTAAATATGATGAAAATCTCATGGAGAGATTTAATATTAGTATTTGTCATCTACTTAGTTCATCCATAGTGGTCGGGCCATTGAAAATTAATCATGATCTATTTCGGTCGAAAGAAAAAAAAATGGAGATGTTTGGGCCCTTAAGTATCCGATTTCAGTACAATAAGTGAACTTCTTTACTTAGCACAATGTACTACCTAGCATGTCTTCTACTGTGAACCTACTGACTAGATATGGATTTTCACCTACACATAGACATTAGAATGGCATAAAGCAGAATCTTAGATACATCAAAAGAACTATTGATCTTGGTTTATATTCATATGAATGCATTAACCTTTTTGGATATGCAGAAGCATGTTATTTATCTGATTCCCATAAGGAACAATAGTAAACATAATTTTCTTTTTAGTAGTGGTGCAGCTCTTACGTAGAGATAAGTCAAATAAATCACTGTGACATCATCAACTAATCATTTAGAAATCCTAGCACTTCATGACGCAAACAGAGAATATTTATTGCTAAGGTAACTATTTTAACATATCAAGGGGTGTTGCAAGCATCTTGAAGTAACAAATATGCCTACAACCCTTTTATGTGAATACTGTAGCATGTATAGGGAGAAAAGAGAACTTCATCAAAAGAGACATGCATATAAATGTATAGGCATTGGGTTATGATGTAATAATCAAATGTATTAATTAGGTAGGTGACTCATCCTTAAAAGTAGATATAAGAACAAAATATAATATTTTTAAGTAATTTTAAGGTGAAACATCCTGCAAATGCAAGCATCATGAAGGTGCTAAATGGAGACATATCCCGAATAATGTCTTTGCGTATTATACTACTTTTCTTTTATGAGGTTTTTTCTTACTGATTTTTTTCCAAAAGATTTTTAACGAGGCAGTATAAGTCGCACATACTTGAACACCTGAAAAATCATATTCCTTAAGAATACATAGTACTCTTTTTTTACTATGATTTTTTTCAAAAATGAGTTTTTTTTAATAAAAGTTTACCGAGATATGATTAAAGTGGGCATCCAAGGAGAGGTGTTGTAAACCGTATATTTGTGACTAACAACAAATAGTGTTTGCCCTTATCTAAATGAACACAAACTCTAATTATTTAGATTGAACCCAGTGATGCAATATTTTTTTGGAAATTGTGTCGAACGTCCCTACTGAAAGTCGATCTCTTGACCCCTATATATATATATATATATATATATATATATATATATATATATATATATATATATATATATATATATATATATATATATATATATATATCCCGTTGGGTACGCTGGAGGGTCCCGTGGAGATGAGCACGATTCTAATTCCCCCATTAGCGTTGCTCGCCCGGAGAAAAAGATACCTCAAACAATATATATATATATATATATATATATATATATATATATATATATATATATATATATATATAAAATATATATATATATATATAAAATATATATATATATATATATATATATATACACACACACACACATTATTTTTGTCTCGTGGCACCGCCACCCAGCCAGCCCAAACGGAGGTCCCAGCCCGGGAACTTGACCACCCCGTGGCAATCCAGTCGTCCCGCGCCAGGGGGGCTCGAACTTATGACCTCCCACGAGTGAGCCCCCCTCCCTACTACTAGGCTAGGGAGCCTTGTATATATATATATATATATATATATATATATATATATATATATATATATATATATATATATATATATTGGAACCAGGTAAACATTTTATTGAGGAAAATAAACAAACTACATATTATAGGTACAGTGGCTTAGATATTCATGCCCATACATTCAATGTCAGCCTCTATATTGTGCAGAATGCCTATCAGAACCGTGCTCTGGCCTTCGAATATCCTCTTGTTGCGCTCCTTCCATATGTGCTATATTGTAGCTGCTAGTCTTGCGCTTGCTTCTCTGAACTATGCTACTCCGTGCCCCTTGTTATTACGCACAGTTTGCATGATCTCTTCGAAGCCATCTCCCTGCCCCATCGGAAGTCCTATTTTAGTTTGCTGGGTTTGCCATATCATATTTGATACCGGGCATGCAAAATATAAGTGGTTGGCAGTTTTTTTTATTTTGATTGCACAGAACACAGGTGGTATCCGAAAGCTGCACTACGAGGCGACAGAGCCGAGTCTTAGTGAGTAGTCGCTTTTGTACTAGCTTATACATGCCAGTTTGTATCTTATGCGGTAATCCTTTCTTTAAATATCTATGTACTCTACCTTGGTGCTCACCTCACGGAACCTGTGATACGCTTGTCCAGCGTTGTATGTGTTCAGCATGGTGTCCGCCCAAACCCAATGGTCCTGTCCGTCATGTACATTAATCCGAACTTCTTTGATGAGTCCTCCTACCAGTCGTGCCTATCTGTTTCTCTCGGGTTCCCACCATCCCTCATCAAGAATATTACTAACCCGTACACCCTTATTGGCTTCATCTACCATATGATCGCCTATGAACTGGAGGAGGTTTGTCTGGCCAATCCACGGATCTAACCACAAGTCAGTGCTGCATCCGTCCACAATTACTCTTGCAATATGTGGTTGGATAACCTTTCGGAGTCGTAGTATGTTCTTGAATGTAACTGACTCATTATTAGATTCTCTGTAGTACCAGAAGTTCTTGTCTCGTAAGTATCTTCTATGCATCCATTCTGCCCAAAAAGAGTTACCCTAAATGAATCTTCACGCTATCTTAATTCCCACAATTTTGTGCACATCCTCCAGCGACTGTAGCCCCACTCCGCCTTCATCAATCGGGCGGCATAGTTTGTCCCAGGAGATAGCATGTATTCCTCTTTGCCTGACAAAATACGTACGTTGGCGCTCGACCTGACGAATAGTTGTCTTTGGTAGTAGTATTGATTGTAACCAGAAATTCATGATGGATAGAACTACTGATCTGATCAATTCAATTCGGCCACCAAACGATAAGATCTGTGCCTGCCAACCCTCTATCCATTTTTGAACGTACTCAACCAAGCCTCGACATTCTTCTGTCCTGGCATAATTTGTTGCCAGTAGTACGCCCAAGTATTTTACTGGCAATTCTGCTCGACTAACTCCCAATATAAGTGCGGCCTCTTCTTTGTTGGGACATGCATTGTTGAAATACACCTGGATCTTGTCTTTATTAAACTGGAGTCTTGTTAAGGTGCCAAACTTCTCCATGATGTCAGTTAGCGCCCGAAGACCCTCACTCTTTGGGACTAAGAAAACTAACAGGTCGTCTACATAAATCAAATGGCTAATATGAGGATGCACCGTCTTGTATAGCGGCTAAATTTTTCCCTATGCGACCTCCTCCTCCATGAGACATGTGAAGTATTCCATGACTAGAGTGAACAGGTAGGGGGAGAGTGGATCCCCCTGCCTGAGACCCCGGCTGTTAGAAAAATAACTACATGGGCGACCTTCAATAAGAACAGAGAATGTGGGAGATTTAATGCATTTCCGAATAAAAGCAACCCAGTCTTCTGAAAACCCCATAGCTAGCATGGCCTCACATAAAGTCTCTGTTAACTGAATCATATACTTTGCGTATGTCTAACTTGAGGTAGGCTTTTCGTCCTCCGGGTTTATTAAAGTCCCTGACGAATTCATTGGCCAAAAGAGACCTTTTCGATATAGATCTTTCCTTTATGAACGCAACTTGATTGCGGAGACTAGTTGTGGCATCAGATCCTCCATCCGACAACACATTAGCCCAGTAATTATCTTGTACGCATAGTTACAACAGGCAATTGGGCAGAAGTCAAAGAGATTTTTTGCCCCTTCCTTCTTGGGAATCAAAGTGAGAAATGTATGATTGAGTTCTTTCAGCAGTCGGCCTCTGGTGAAGAATTCGCTGACCATCTCCATTACCTTCTCCTTTAGCTCATCCCAGTACTGCTTGTAGAAGTTACTCCAGAACCCATCAGGGCCTGGAGCTTTATCAGGGTCTACACTGCGGATAATGTCTTCGATCTCCTCCAGCCGTGGTGGTGCCAGAAAATGATTATTTCCTTCTCGTGTAACCAACTTTTTGAATAGTAGTTGCGGAAACTCTGTTAGATAAGAGGACTGATTGTATAGTTCTGTGTAATACCTGACCGCCGTGCGACGAATATTATCAGCAGTAGTCACCACCGAGCCATCCGGGTTGATAAATTGTTGAATGTGATTACGGTGCTGCCTTGTACGGATGATACTGTAGTAGAATCTCGTGCATCTGTCACCACTTTTGAGCCACTGACACATGGATCTTTGTACCACAGCCACCTCCTCTTCCATCTGTAGATGCCCTACCTTACATGCTAGAAGCCGTTCGGTCTCCACAAGTTCGATATTGTGTAAATCTTGTTGTAGTATCTGTTGTACATTGTATAACACATGCGTCTCCCTCTCCAATTTATCGATCGACCGTGTTCTGATCCATTGCCTCAGTTCAGCTTTTACTGCTTTAAGGGATTGAACAAGTCGGTATTGACTGTGTCCCGTCACCATCTTCTAAAAACCTCTAGCCACCGCTATCACTACCACATTTTAGCTTGAGGGTATTTTGGTCATTTTGTGACTTTTAAATTATTTAGGTTTTTAATTAATTGGTGAATTTTAAATTATTTTAATAATATTTAAATTGATATATAATGATTTTGGTCATTTTTTATATTTTAATATTTTAGGAAATTTTTATATTTTTAATATTGTTTTTATTGGATTTGTTTAGTCGGGTTTGAGTTTCGTCTCGTTCCGACTTGTATTGTGACCCGGGTAGCTTAAACTTTAGATGGGACCCAATATTAAGTTAAGCATGGCCCACAAAATGCAACATTTAAGTTAGTTAGTTAGACTAATTTTTTATCATGTTAGAATGGTTAAGTTAGAGACTCAAAACTAGATCCTTTGACCCCAAACTTGAACCTAGTCTAGACTTAACCATATGAGACTAGAGAGGGACAATTAGGACATTTTCCATTAGCCCTAATGGACTCTTTATGGCAGCCACCTTTAGGGGAGAATGATTCATTTCATTCATGACAATCTTGTCTCTTTTATTTTTCTTTTGTTCTTCCCTAATTTTAGAGAGCCTTCCCTTTGATTTGATCTCCAAATCAAATCATTCCTTCACCAAATCTTCCCTCAATCATTCCCATTCTCCAAGGAAAGGGTGCTACCAAGGATTGGAAGAGAAGTGCAAGGAGGACTGTCCACTTCGAGGGATCTTCGTATCGGAACCGTGTCCTAAAGGATTTCATTGGAATTCCACTCCCAATAGGTAAAACCCATCCTCTAAATCAATTTCCTTTGCATATAAATTAGTTTTGAATTCGTAGGATCCATCCTCATGCATGTGTCCCCTTTAGATTCAAATTTGAGACCATTTGGAACTCTCTTGAGGATTTTAGATATGTGCCTTGTGTCCTACTTGATAGATCCCAAATTAGGATACCACATTTGTATGTATGTATGATAATAGTTTAAATAGATATTTAAATTCAGTTTTAGAATGGTTAGAGAGTGGATATCTTAGTTAGGATGGTTAGAATGAGTTTCATTTGGATACCTATGTTGGTATCCAAGTATCTTGGCTTACACGTGTTTCTTTTGTCCAAAACAACTAAAATTTGTCACAATATTCATCCACGTTTTTATTAACCAAAGCAACTTAGAAACGTCATAACTTTTAGCTTAGAACTCCGTTTAATCTTCTATTTTTTTAAAGAAGCGTATCGAAGTTAGCTTTCCAAATATATATTTTATTAAGCTAAAATTGTTCTGAAACTTTTTGTAAAATTATTTGAGTGTCAGGTGTCCGAAAGACAAATGCGTTTCGGTATTTTTGTGATTTCGGGAGCTTTCGGACACGAAAATGCAATCCGTTTAAAGTTTTAGAAAGCTAACACGAAGGGCTACAACATACTTTAATCCTAGAATTTAGTGAAGGCCCAATTGGTACAGTATTGGTTTTAAGTAGAAGAGTGACTATACGACATAGATATTTTGTGTAACCTATGAGCCTATGTAGTATGGATATTAAATAAATGTAGAGTATGTAATGCATGATATATTAGATGAATGAAATAATATATATATGATATGTATTCTCTTTACATTAATGTATATATATATGGTTGAATGCAAGCATGTAGGAATGCAATCAATGTAATGTATGTAAGCAATGCATAAATGCATGAATGAAAGAATGATATACAATGTATGCATGAAAGTATATAATGAATGCTATATATGAATGCAATGTATACATGTAATGATAGATATGAATGCATAATGTATACATAATATAATACAATATATAATGATAGCAAGTATGGTAATGTAGAATATATGATGCAAGCATGTATATGTCCACTGTTTTTTCTTTTTCTTACATTTTCCTTCCCTTCCCTTTCCATTTTAGTTTTTCTCCCTTTTTTCCTTCTTCTATTTTTATATGTTGTATACAATATATATAATGTATAGATGCATATAAGTATGTAATGTGCATGAATGAATGCAAGTATGCATATATGATATATATGTAGGCATGTATGCAATGTATGTATATATGTATGTATGTATGTATGTATACATGATATGTATGTATACATGTATGCAATATAAGCATGTATGAATGTATACATGTATGTTGTGTATCCATGTATGTATGTGTGGATACACGAATCAAGTATGTATATAGTGATAACATGAATGAATGAATGTATAAATGCATGAATGAATGTCATATATGAATGAATGAATGAATGAATCAAAGGTACAAGTAAAATATAATGCATTGTAATGAATGTTAACATATATAATGTATAAAAGTATGTATGTAAATATGCATGAATGTATATATCTATGTAACTATGTAAATATGCATGGTGTAACATATGCCTATATATATAAATATGTATGTAATATGGATATGTATGTATGTATGAAGGTATGTATTTATATATAGTATCTATTTTATATTATGTATTGTTGTGGTTCATATTGCCTTGTGATTGTATGAGTGCTAGCCTAGGCTTGGTTAGGCCTAGTGAGACTTGTTAGACTTGTTTGGGCTAGGACTTGACCTAGTTGACCTAGTTTGACTAGTATGGTTTACTAGAGTTGACCAAGTGTTGACTTTAGTCTAGCTTGACCTAGACAGCATGTAGAAGTATTGTAGCAGTCTATTTTACTATTTGGACATGTAGTGACTTGTACTGTTCTATAGGAGCCAGACACCACTCCTCGGATATTATATTCTCTTCAGATATTCAGGATACCAGGCGAGTACATTCTCTGATCATTTCATAACTTGCTTAGGATTATATTCCTGCTCTAGATTACCTTATTTGATGTTGTCACGATATTATCACGGATTGGTACTATATGGATCCCTACATGGGATGTTATCCCCCTCGGGAGCATCGGATACTTCATGTCATGTGTTTCATGTACATCATGTATTCCTCGCTCTCATGTTATTTATGTTTCTCATGTGCTTCATGCTCGTTCATGCACGCTCGTGTACTCTTATGTGCTCTCATGTTCTGTCATGTTTCTCGTGTACTTCATGTATAACCTATACTTCATGTGCACCCATTTATGGGCCTTCATATGAAATTCATGTACACTCATTTATGAGCCCTCATGTATACTTCATGTGTACCCATTTATGGCCTTCATATAAAATTCATGTGCACTCATTTTTGAGCCCTCATGTATACTTCATGTGCACCTATTTATGGGCTTTCATGTAAAAATTATGTGTGTAACATAACGTGTCTGGATCCTTGTGTATTGATTGGGGTATGGGAGAGTATAAATAGTCATGTGAACAATTCCAAAGTAGTATAACCATGTGCGTCTCTTTAGAATATTCATGTACAATTCCAGCCGTTCACATGTTGACTTTGTACTCTACATCACTAGTCACTGATAGTTCTCTACTTATAGTAGATATTTCCATTACTGTTCTCTCTTTTATATCATGTACATTCTTTCAGTTTTATGTATCGTACTCTCTTACATGTTTATATTTTCTAACCTGTTATGATCTACGTGAGATATATTGTGCTCGCTCCTGTCCTGACTGGACCTGTTGAAAATTTTACAGAGGATGATGAGGCTCTGGTGTCTACCTATTATGGTGCAGCTATAGACAATACTTGTTACTTGGACCCACTTACAGTAGAGGATCTGCCACCAGTGGTTTAGAATGCTAGCTTAGACTCTTACCTTGTCTTCTTATTGATACATTATTGTATATATTGGGAGTTTGTTTTATCTGGATGTTTGTGGAGATGTTATCATAGACACTTAGACTTCTTTCTATTATATCGCTTGTGTGGATTCGTTTATATCTATCTATCTATCTTATCGTTTTCTGTCTTAGATGTGATTGAGACTGTATTCTGTTATGTCACCTCCATTCGGAGTGTATATACTGTACAGGTACCTTATATATTGTTAGATGATTGACCTAGGACAGCATTCTACCACCGATACTGCGGCGTAGGCTAGACGTACCCACTTCTCGTGCCCTTACTCTAGGGTGCGGGTCGTGACACATTTTTAGTGGTGGTCCATGCAGGTCTAGTTTATGTTGTGGTATTCGAACAAGAGTATCACTACAGCCTGCAGTAGGATTAGCACAATGTACTTAAAGGTACTCAATCATAGTTAGGATTCCTTGAGAGATTCCTGGGACAACCCTTGAGAATCTTATTTAAACTTCAATTTGAAATCCTTTTCCTTGTTTTGTTCGCTCTCACTCCTTGGTTATTGAATTTGAATTTGATGGATCGTTGTTTATTTTGATTTTCCTATCGAGATGAATTTTTATGGCCTGAGTTACGATATTTCTGATAACTTATATTGACGGGAATAATAGGGATGGTAAAACGTCTACTTGATTATGGAACCTGTAGTTTATCGCAGCCATATTAGTCGGCATGGCAAAAACATAGAGACCTGACTTCGGATATACGTATCTTGGTTATGAGATTTGGAATTTCTCGCAGCTATACTAGTCGGCATAGCGAGAATTCCAGACGACATGATTGTAGAGGTGCATACTCCAGTTATAGAATCTATCGTTTATTGCAGCCTTGCTTACTGGCATGGTGAGGACTCTGAGTAACATGATTTTGGACAGACGCATATGATTATCAGATTGTATCTTGAGAAAGTTTTTAAACATATCATCTCTATCATACCCCTCTGTTGTTATAAAATTGTATTCCATCATCAAATAACTTAAGATTAAGGATATTTTAGTTTTGTAGAGCTTATTTATATGTAGTTGTTTCATAGTGTAATGATATGATGACTTGTAGAGTGTCGGTGCCCTAGAGATGCTAGTTAGCATTGGTATTAGAATAATAACCCATTATAGATGATTCTCTGTTATTTACAATAGCTACCAATTTTTATATAGGATGTTAGTCTGCCTTCAGCCTTGATGATTTATTATTTTTCCCTTACCCTTTTCAGTAGGGCACCCATGACCAGAGCATGTCCTTGAGTGTAGTTGTAGTTCACCTAAGACTGAGAGGTCTATATACATAGATAGGTTACAGATGATATTGGCATATGGGATAGGGGTTTGGTTGGTATCTATAGGTCATTGTTGTATAGGGTTATAGACATGTTGTTTAGCCTATATTTGGTCCAGTTTTCTATTTTAGTTAAGTTCTCCTTGTGATGAGTTCAGTATTGTTAGATCAACCTTTATAGGCAGTGTGCAGACCCTTCACTAGATACCCTGTTCCATTGGTTCATACTTGTACAAGTTGTTCACTGCACTCAACATTTCATTACCTACCATATTGTATCATAGATTTCACTAGACCATTGTTCAGACCCCAATTATTGACTCACCAATATAACCATCAACCCCTTATCATATTCTGCATATCTGGAGAGTTAGTATCATGCATATTAGAGGTCTGCACTCATCCCTACTTTCGGTACATGGTGACATGTTGCATCTCTTAACATTTTACTTTACTTGATAGCCTTGCAATACCCTTCAGTATAACCTGCAGTACCTGCCCTACAGTAAAGTTTAAACTTTTCTTGGGCATGGTTGTTCAGTCCATTTAGGATAGTTGTATACATTGGGGATATAATGTAGGTTGTTAATAAGAGTTCTCCCTTAATCATTTGGTTTGTCCCTCTTTCATTGTATTAGATACAGATGATACCTGTTTAGCCCATTTGTCCAGATACATGTCCAAACTTTCCCTTTCATTGATGGTTCAGTCTTCCAAAAGCCTCCACCTGAACATTAGTTTATTTTCCATATGTATGTATCCTACATATCATTGTACTACATATGATTATTCTGCATCTTCATGTGCAGCCATGCTACACCACTGTTCTGTCCCAACACACCCTACAGTTTTTGACCCTTTTTTTGGAGTGATAGGCATGTGGTAGGGAGTTGGTGTTATTAGACTTTGAGTAGGGTTGAGGTGTTGAGGGTAAAGCAAACATATATAGCTTGTATATATGTAATGTATTTTGATTTGGCATATAGCCTGCACTCCTTTGCAGTATACTGCCTATTGCATTTTCTGTACACCAGTTTGGTTCACTTCTTTCAGACCACTGTCCTGCATGTAGTTTAGTAGGTGTTCAGTCCAGATAGAGAGGAGAGGCCAGGTTTGATCTAAAGGCATGTTTCAGTTACCTTATAGGTTCCTTCACTTTAACTTTACAAGTGGACCCTAATGTCCTGTCCTTTAGCTTATAATTTCAGTCTCCTTAGCATCGTTCCCTTTTGCCTACATTGATGATTCAGACCATTCATTCTTAGCCTAATTTCTAAGCATTTGTACAGTCCCTTATAAGTTTAGTCTACTTTAACCCTTTGATGATCAGTTATATATATAGATAGATGATATACTTAGGATATATATGATAGGTTGTTGTTCTTGAGCTTATGTTTATGTGGTACTTGGGATTTGTGTGCTTAGATTATAGGTAATTAGTTAGGGGTAACTTGATAGAATTTGGGAAGTTAAGAGTTAGTCTATTATAGAGTTTTTCTTTTGCTAAATTATAGTTGCCAATACCTAGATAGCTAGCATAGGTAAAATCCTAAGAAGTTGACTAGTTGTTAACCAGTAGTTGACCATTGACTATGTTGACTTAGTTTAACTTGAGATAGGATTAGAAGTAGGTTGATTGTTGTTTGTTGATCATGTTTGATTATTTAGTAACTTGAGACTTTGTTTGTGTTTAGGTCGAAAACATAGTTTTTCTGAGGATACCTACAACTCGTGGTACCATACGTTTTAGTGGAGGAAGAAAGCTTAGCCCGCGCTTCATCGGACCTTTCGTGATCAGCGGAAGAGTCGGAGACGTGGCATACAGGCTAGACTTGCCACCTGCACTAGTGGGTGTCCACAACGTATTCCACGTATCACTGTTGCGACAGTACGTGGCTGACCCTAGCCATGTACTTGATCATTCGGACGTTGAGGTGGGACCTACTCTCAATTATCCAGAGCAGCTAGTGGAGATTCTGGATCGCCGAGAGAAGGTACTGAGAAACCAGGTGATACCCTTGGTTCGCGTCGCATGGAGGCATCATTCTCCAGGAGATTCTACCTGGGAGCGGGAGGATAAGATGCGCGAGCGATACCCATATCTTTTTGGACCTTGAGGTATGATTGTCAATCCTTCTCATCAGTTTAGTTTCGTCTTTTAATTTCGAGGATGAAATTATTTTAAGGAGGGTAGATTCACTACCACAATTTAGCTTGAGGGTATTTTGGTCATTTTGTGACTTTTGAATTATTTAGGATTTTGATTAATTGGTAAATTTTAGAATATTTTAATAATATTTAAATTGATGTATTATGATTTTGGTTATTTTTCATATTTTAATATTTTAGAAAAATTTTATATTTTTAATATTGTTTTTATTGGATTTGTTTAGTCGGGTTTGAGTTTCGTCTCGTTCCGACTTGTATTGTGACCCGGGTAGCTTAAACTTTAGATGGAACCCAATATTAAGTTAAGCATGGCCCACAAAACCCAACATTTAAGTTAGTTAGTTAGACTATTTTTTTATCATGTTAGAATGGTCAAGTTAGAGACTCAAAACTAGATCCTTTGACCCCAAACTTGAACCTAGTCTAGACTTAACCATATGAGACTAGAGAGGGGCAATTAGGACATTTCTCATTAGCCCTAATAGACTCTTTATGGCAGCCACCTTTAGGGAAGAATGATTCATTTCATTAATTACAATATTGCCTCTTTTACTTTCCTTTTGTTTTTCCCTAATTTTAGAGAGCCTTCCCTTTGAGTTGATCTCCAAATCAAATTATTCCTTCACCAAATCTTCCCTCAATCATTTCCATTCTCTAAGGGAAAGGTGCTACCAAGGATTGGAAGAGAAGTGCAAGGAGGAGTGTCCACTTTGAGGGATCTTCGTATCGGAGCCATGTCCTAAAGGATTTCATTGGGATTCCACTCCCAATAGGTAAAACCCATCCTCTAAATCAATTTCATTTGCATATAAATTAGTTTTGAATTTGTAGGATCCATCCTCATGCATGTGTCCCCTTTAGATTCAAATTTGAGGCCATTTGGAGCTCTCTTGAGGATTTTAGATATGTGTCTTGTGTCCTACTTGATAGATCCCAAATTAGGATACCCCATGCGTATGTATGTATGATAATAGTTTAAATAGATATTTAAATTCAATTTTAGAATGGTTAGAGAGTGGATTGATCTTAGTTAGGATGGTTAGAATGAGTTTCATTTGGATACCTATGTTGGTATCCAAGTATCTTGGCCTATATGTGTTTCTTTTGTCCAAAACAACTCAAATTCGTCATAATATTCATCCACGTTTTTATTAACCAAAGCAACTTAGAAATGTCATAACTTTTAGCTTAGAACTCCGTTTAATCATCCGTTTTTTAAGAGAAGCGTATCGAAGTTAGCTTTTCAAATATATATTTTAATAAGCCAAATCGTTCTGGAACTTTTTGTAAAATTATTTGAGTGTCAGGTGTCCGAAAGATAAATGTGTTTCGGTGTTTTCGCGATTCTGGGAGCTTCCGGTGTCACGATCCGTACCCGCTTTTTCGGATGTGAGACGTGTCCAAGCCAGCCTACGCCGCATAGTCGGCGGTAAAACGCTATCAAGCCCGCAAGAAATAGATGCTCAAAATAAACTTTATTGTTCATTCACATTTCTAAATTTATTACATAATTTATAATATTTATAATTGAAGAAAAATACAATATCTCACAGAATAGTAAAGTCAGCTAGTTCCCCTATCTAGGTTGATCTCAGCATACCCTTGCCACCCCAGCGCTAAGAGTGATCGCGGCTAAAACCTGAAAAATGTTGGTTTTCAGTCAGGAATGGAACAAGCACACAAACCGACGGCAATGCGAAAACACAATACAATTAACAAGACATGAAAATAACATATGAGAGATAAAAACTAGAAGGTACTGATGACATGGCACGGTGGAGAAGAAAAGAAAAAATAAATAAAAGACAACTATCCGTTTCGACATGTGAACGGCTAGGGGGTAAATCCGGCACCCTGCACGTGTCGTGTGCAGCTGCTATTCTCCACGAAAGACACGGAGGATAGTTCTGGGTAGTCCACATATCTACTAAAATATTTCCCCTCCTGACTACTCCGTGTGATGAGCGTGTCAACAAGAAGCAAGATATATGTATAAACATGAAATGAAAAAACTACTATGAATCGAAAGCAATCAGAAAGTGCACTTGCCTGAGGTCCTTAGCTGGTGAAACCAATAATACCATACCACTCAACGAGCCACAATCAGTTAACACTGCAGAAGTCTCCAGATGCTGAAATAAACATTTCTAATATTTTCAGAATAGTTAAATTAGCTAGGATTACCTGTCCTTAAGTCCAATTCTGGACACAGGGGCAAAACGATAATTTCGGGTCAAAACGGTATCCGCTGTTGGACCCGCTTTGCACCGAAAAGTGTGCCAAAGTCTATGGTCTCTAAAGTCGTTAAACTATATGTCAACAGGTCTAGTTTTCCGATACGAACCCAATCGTATGTCCAAAGTTGGATTCTGGCGGGCCGTGCACAAAATCGCCCGTTGAGTCGGACTGTGGGGCCCGCAAAACGGCGGTCCGATTCAACTGTCTCAGAATTGGACCAAACTTGGCATACAGGACAAAAAAATGATACGGTCCTGTTGGCGCAAGTTTCGTCTCGATCTGACAAGTGTACACAAAGTAATTAGGGAATTTGCACAGAGGCCGATACGGTAAATTTCGACGAATACGCATCAAATTCGTCGGGTACACGTGACCAATTTGAATTTCGTCAAAGCCCACACGTCCACGAAGCCGATACACACCTTTCGATGCTTTCGATTCACGACCACGTCGTCCGGATTGGCGGGATGCACGTCGTATCGAAAAATTTTATTGATTTTAAAACAGGTTTTTGTCAAAGTTCGGGATTCGATTTCTCGACACCTAGTCGATGAAATTGACTTCTGCAAATTGGGTCGTGGAGCCCTACATGTTGTCTATAACTGTGTTCAAATAGATTTCTGAATAAGCCAATAGTTTGGCAGGAATTTGCCTTCCAACTGGGGTGTTGGGACTGCTCGATCCCCTGTTTACGAACAGGTTTTCGATCGATTTTGGCATCGATTCACGACAGGATTTGATAACTATTTGACAATCTAATTTATGAAATTCATACTCGGTTATGTTGACGATGTACCTGCGAAGACGATACGCGAAACGGCACAACGAGGCGACGAGAAATAGCGCCACAAAGTCCACTCCATAGCAGTGCTGCTGCTGTCGCCCTGTTCTTCGCACGTGCTGCATCCGCACGGCCTCGGCCGTGTGCGGTGGTGGCGTCGACGGAGGGTGGCCACCCAGGTTACTGGGGTAGCATGTATGGTGGCGGCGTTCGATGGGTTAGGGTTTGGTAAGAAGTTCCCTCAATCTATCGATCGAGTATAAGCTGTTATAAAACCGAGTCGGATGGGGGGTCTCGGCCCGCTCTGTAGGGGTATTTTGGAGTGGGCTGGGTCTATGGAATGTGGGAGGAGAAAATGCCCGCTCGGGCTTGAGCCCAGGGCCGCTGGTTTGGGGATTTTACGACTATTATCATTTGTCTTCTTATTCTTATTCTTTTTCTTATTTAACAACTATTGTATATATATATATATATATATATATGTATATATATATATATATATATATATATATATATATATATATATATATATATACACATATATTTTTTTTATATGTGTATATTTATATATATACACATATATGTATACATACATATATATATATATTTATATATATACACATACACACATATATTAATATACATATATATGCACATACATATTTACACCCACATATATATATTTACTTATATCTATATATCTGAAACTATATATATATCTATACATATATACGTATATTTATATATGTACATCTACATATATACGAGTATTTATATATATACACATACATGTATACATTCAAATATAAGGAATAAAATATTCTAAATACAATTTAAAATAGAAATACAATATACTTAAATCTATATACAAAAAAATTCACATAAATCAAATACAATGATACTTTATATATATAAAAGCCTAATTTGCCATATATCATAAATACGCTTCTATATATATACAAGTATATATATAACCTAGATAATTCCTATAAAGTCCAACATATTTGTTAAGGACAAATATTTACTATATTATCAACAAAACATTATTTAATATTAAGAACTTATAATATATATAAATACAACCACCTTTGTGAAATCGGCTATCGGGTCACTAAATTAGAATAGTGACACGACATACGTCTATATGGACGACTTTGGTCCCACTACGAGCCTATACGGGACTGGGTTGGGTTCGGGTCAGTTTGGTACGACCGAGTCTTCTAAAAATCAATAAAGTAAATATTAAATAATTAAAACGTCTTTAAAGGTTAAGTCGTAACTTGACCTGGTTTTCCTAGTTAGGACATCGCTATGGCTCGGCCTTCCCTGTCATGGCTGAAACTCTAGTCATGGCACCCCACTGCACTATCCGTGCCACGATTCCTAGTTGTCTGATACTTCAAAACTCAACTGTGGCTAAAGTCCCCTACCGTAACAATTAACTAATTAATTAATTCTAAAATTCTAAAGATCACCATTTAATTAAAATAAATAATAATAAAATATTTCAAAAAAATTTGAAAATGGGAGCTACATCCGGACACGAAAATGCGATCTGTTTGAAGTTTCGGAAAGCTAACACGAAGGGCTACAACATACTTTAATCCTAGAATTTAGTGAAGGCCCAATTGATACAGTATTGGTTTTAAGTAAAAGAGTGACTATACGACATAGACATTTTATGTAACCTATGAGCCTATGTAGTATGGATATAAAATGATTGTAGAGTATGTAATGCATGATATGTTAGATGAATAAAATGATATATATATATATACATGATATGTATCCTCTTTACAGTAATGTATATATATGGTTGAATGCAAGCATGTAGGAATGCAATCAATGTAATGTATGTAAGCAATGCATAAATGCATGAATGAAAGAATGATATACAATGTATGCATGAAAGTATATAATGAATGCTAGATATGAATGCAAGGTACACATGTAATGATAGATATGAATGCATAATGTATACATAATGTAATGCAATATATAATGATAGCATGTACGGTAAGTAGAATATATAATGCAAGCATGTATATGTCCACTATTTTTCTTTTTTTTTACATTTTCCTTCTCTTCCCTTTCCATTTCAGTTTTTTCTCCCTTTTTTCCTCTTCTATTTTTACATGTTGTATACAATGTATATATTATATAGATGCATGTAAGTATGTAATGTGCATGAATGAATGCAAGTATGCATATATGATATGTATGTAGGCATGTATGTAATGTATGTATGTATACATGATATGTATGTTGGCCCATTTGGTCATATGGTCAAACCTAATTTTAATAATTGATTAAACTCTGTCTGGATATACAAAGCTAGTCGGGACATCTCGGACTCTTGAACATGATCAAGAATGGCTATCCACTGAATTCAAGACCGAAGATCTGTTTGCCCACTCGAGTTTGTAATTCCTTATGCAATGTATTTTCATTTTATTTGAGTCTAGAAATATGTTGTACACCGAGTCGTGCTGGCAAATAGGCTACCCTTAAATGAGTTCAAAATATTTTTAAAATGTCCTCTCAAAATGGTTTACAAAAAAGTTTTCAAAAAGGTTTTCAAAAATCACCAAAAAGCTTTTTAAAACCCTAACTAAACCCTGACAGAACTCGGACCGAGTTCGGCCAGAGTTCGGTTGGTGGCCGTTGTGATTTTGAATCCTTGGAACTTGGTCCTCCTGCAGTTGTGAATTTGACCGAGATTTGCTCATAGAGTTCTGTCCGAATTCTGTCCGAATTCTGTCAGAAGTCTGCCTTTGAAATTCCTATAAATAGAGAAGGATTTCGATCATTTCAACTCACTCATTCACTTTCAATCTTCTCTCTATCTAAAGCTTTCAGTCTTTCAAAGAGTTTTCTAGAGCTTTCAATTTCAGATCCCAAGCCAATTACAATCCTCTAGTCGATTTGCCAGTGCGGTACGGTCTAGAAGTTTCTGAGAGATTGTAATCAGAAGGCTTGATTCTAGAATACCTCTTCACATTTGAAGTTGGACGAGTTCTTCGTATCAAAGCTCGCATTGTAGAAGTTGCAAGGACTTCGTAAGAAAACTTTCAGTTTTTCCAATAGTGGATTCAACTGGTAGCAAGAGTTCTACCGACTTGATTAGTCCTCAATAGAGGAAAACCAGTATACATCGCTGTCTTTGCGTTTGCTCTCTTAACTCCGTCTTTACTTTATTTCAGTTGTGATTAACATTCTGTGATTGTGCTGCTAACATTGTTTTAATTAGCATTATTCCGCTGCCAACTCTATTCACCCCTCCCCCTCTAGAGTATTACGCTTTACTATTTCGTTCCTACAATTGGTATCAAAGCGGGTGGTTACAGGTAAAGCAAAGGTAACAGTGCAATTATTTATTTATTTTAATTAACTGTTATATAGATCACAGCACAATACATGGCAACTGTGAAATTCACAAGTGAAGGCCAGGCCACAAACAGACCCCCACTGTTTGATGGTACGAACTATACCTATTGGAAAACACGGATGAGTTTCTTCTTGAAATCACTTGACTTTGATTTATGGTCCATTGTTCTTGATGGCTATCAAAAGCCACCTCGTATAAATGTTGATGGAGTTTTAGCTGAAAAACCCCACAGCAGATATACAGAGGAAGAAAAAAAAAGGGCCAGTCTTGACGCACGTGCCATTAATGCTCTCTTTTGTGCTTTAGACAGAACTGAATTTAACAGGGTATCTATCTGCACAACGGCTAATAAAGTGTGGAAGCTACTTGAAGTCACACATGAAGGCACGACTCAAGTCAAAGAATCTAAAGTCAGCAGACTTACTCAAGAGTACGAGGCGTTCAAGATGAAGCCCAACGAAACAGTTACACAAATGTTCGAGAGATTCTTGGATATTGTAAATCCTTTGTCCTCCTTAGGCAAAGATTACAGTAACCATGAAAAGATTCACAAACTCCTGCAAGAACTTACCAAGAACTGGATTTCGAAGGCTACTGCAATCATTGAAGGAAACGACCTCATAACTATGTCCCTCGAAGTACTCATGGGTAAGCTACTCACTCATAAACTGGAGCTACAAGATTTTGAAGAGCCTGCACCAAAGGAGAAGACGATCGCTCTCAAGGCTCAGCACAGAAAAGCTACTGAAGGTGACTCAGACAGTAGTGGATCTGACGCTGAAGATCAAGCACTCCTAGCAAGGAAGTTCAAAAGATTCATGAGACATGAGAAGAGAGTCAAAGAGAACAACAGCAACAACTGGTATCAAGAAGATGATGTCTGCTATGGTTGCAAGAAGAAGGGACACATGAAGAAGGATGGTCCCACAAACTCATCATCAAGAAAGAAGAGCAACAGGTATGAAAAAGGGAACCTGAAGATATCAACATCTAGGAGATATGCCAATACCAGCATATGGCATAAAAGTGAAGCCAGCGACTCAGAAGACGAACAATCAGAAGATGCTGCAAACGTATGCTTTATGGCATCCGATCAGGTACCTACTGAACCTGTAGTTGATACTTATGATGACTTCACCTTTGAGCAATTAGGAGATGCCTTCAGTGACCTGATGACTGATTACAGAAAACTGCGTAGCAAGTATCAGACCGCTAAGAAGGTACTCAAAGAGTACAAAGGTGAAATAGGTAGACTTACCGACCTACTAGCTGAGGTTAGAAATAATGTTAGTGAGTCTGGTGAGCTTTCTTTAACAAAGCTCTTATTACACGAGACTACCAAGTCATCTGAAGAGAAAGACAAAATTATTGACCAACTCAAGGAAGAACTTTCTATAGAGAAGAAAAGTCTTCGATGTGCACAAATCAGAATGGAATCACTCACTTCTGATTATACTTTGTATGACACTTCCAAAAGATTGGAAATTAGGTTAGGAAAACAGCCTGAGCCTACTGCTTCCTTCCCTAACACGTGTCACTTAAAAATCGGAACATTTCCAAGCCAAACACTGTCAGACCTAACCATATAAAACCTTTACCCCAAAACCTAAACCTACCAACCATGTACACCACTCTGCTTTCAACACTCAACATGCATAATGTCATTATTGTGGCCTCATTGGTCATTATTCATCTGCATGTAGAATGAGAAAGCTTGTTGATTTAAACGTTTATGCTTGGATACCTAAAGCTAACAATTCAGGACCCTACAAGAAATAGATACCAAAAGTTTCATCTACAAACTGTTTTGTAGGTGGAACACCCTTCACATGCTAGAAGCAAATGGATCCTCGACAGCGGTTGCTCACGGCATATGACCGGTGATGCTACCCTATTTGTAACACTGTCGAAGAAAAAGAAGGAAGGCTATGTCTCCTTCGGTAATAACTTGAAAGGGTATATTATTGGTATCGGTGATGTTGGTAAGTCTCCCTATCTTGTGATTAAGGATGTCTGTCTGGTTACCGAGTTGAAACATAATCTACTCAGCATAAGTCATCTAGCTGATCATAGTTATGGCATCAACTTTGGCAAAGACAAATGTACTATAGTTGATAGCTCAACTGGTAGTACTATCTTTGAAGGTATCAGGGAAGACAATATATATGTTTTCTATTTGTTAGAAGAAACTAACATTTCAGGTAGATGCTTAATGGCCAAGAGTGATGAGAGTCATCTGTGGCATATGAGACTCGGTCACGCTAATATGGATACGATCTCAAGATTATCCACAAAGAAGCTAGTACGCGGTTTACCGGACATTACATTCAAGAAGGACTCGGTATGCAGCCAATGTGAAAAGAACAAAGCTACCAGATCCACATTCAAGTCAGTAAACGCAGTATGTACTACTAGACCTCTACAATTGCTTCATATGGACTTATTTGGTCCTAGCAGAGTTGCTAGCCTCAGAGGTAAACTTTATGCTTTCGTAATTGTAGATGATTTCTCTAGATACACGTGAGTATATTTTTTGACACGCAAGAATGATGCATTATCCGAATTTGTCGCCTTTTGCAAGAAAGTACAGAATGAAAAAGGTTACATGATCACTCGCATAAGAAGCGATCATGGAGGCGAATTCGAGAATGCTGATTTTGAGAATTTTTGTGACACACACGATTTTGTACACGAGTTCTCCTGCCCTAGGACTCCACAACAAAATAGAGTTGTAGAACGTAAGAACAGAACTCTAACCGAAATGGCCAGAGTGATGTTAAACCAGTTTAGTCTACCCAAATATTTCTAGGCTGAAGCTGTCAATACAGCTTGCTTTGTACTCAATAGAGTTCTAATTCGACCCAAATCGAAGAAGACTCCATTTGAGTTATGGTTTGATAGAATTCCATCTGTTTTATACTTTAGAATATTTGGCTGTAAATGTTTTATTCTTAATACAAAAGACAATTTGGGAAAATTTGATGAAAAGGCCGATGAAGGTATATTTTTAGGTTATGCGGCCAAGAGCAAAGGATACAGAGTCTTCAACAAAAGAACCATGATCATCGAAGAGTCAATCAACGTCACCTTTGATGAACTAAATCAGATGACGATCGATGACAATGACGAAGATCCAACTGTACCAAGCTCAACATCAGCTGATCCTCAACCAAGCTCTGCACTAGCTGAACCTCCTAGAGAAGATCCAGGAACCAGCTATCTTCAGAATCTACCGAAAAGGTTGAAATTTATAGCTGATCATCCAAAAGATTTGGTAATTGGTGATATTACCAAAGGAGTAAGTACTCGTACATCCAGTAGAGATATTGTTTCTAGTGTTACATTTATTTCACAGCTAGAACCCAAAACTATTGATGAAGCATGTAGTGATAGTTTTTGGATAGATGCTATGCAAGAGGAATTAAACCAATTTGAACGGAATCAAGTTTAGGAACTTGTTCCCAGGCCTATTGATCATCCGGTCATTGGCACCCGTTGGGTATTCCGAAATAAACTAAATGAGAATGGTTTAGTGACTCGTAATAAGGCTCGACTCGTAGCTCAAGGATACAATCAAGAAGAAGGTATCGACTACGATGAGACTTATGCCCCAGTTGCGAGATTAGAATCCATTCGTATGTTATGTGCATTTACATGTTTTCATGATTTCAAACTATTTCAAATGGATGTCAAGAGTACTTTTTTAAATGGTTTTATAAAAGAAGAAGTTTTTGTAGCACAACCTCCAGGTTTCACGGATTTCAAAAACCCTGATCATGTTTTCAAGTTGAAGAAAGTCTTATACGGTTTAAAATAAGCCCCTCGTGCTTGGTATGATCGTCTAAGCTCTTTTCTACTTGACAACGGTTTTTCAAAAGGCAAGGTTGACACTACACTGTTTATTAAGTCTTTTAATGGCAAACTTCTTTTAATTCAAATCTATGTTGATGATATTATATTTGGATCTACTGATGAATCTCTGTGTCAAGAATTTTCTAAGTGTATGCAGAATGAGTTTGAGATGAGCATGATGGGAGAGCTGAAATTCTTTCTTGGATTGCAAATCAAACAAACTGATAATGGGACATTTTTAAATCAAGCCAAGTATACAAAAGACCTGCTAAAGAAGTTTGATCTGGACAATGTCAAACCTATTGGCACTCCAATGGCAACTTCAACAAAGCTTGATTCAGATGAACAAGGCAAGCCAGTCGACACACGTAAGTATCGAGGTATGATTGATAGTTTACTTTATTTAACTGCTAGTCGTCCAGATATAATGTTTAGTGTTTGCCTGTGTGCACGTTTTCAAGCTAACCCAAAGGAATCATATCTGTCCGCAGTTAAGCGTATCTTTCGATACCTTAAGGGCACTTCTTCTGTTGGCTTGTGGTATCCCAAAACTAAGTCCTTTAACCTTATTGGTTATTTGGATGCAGATTTTGCTGGATACAAAGTCGATAGAAAAAGTACCAGTGGCACATGTCATTTCTTAGGCAAGGCTTTAGTCTCATGGTTTAGTAAAAAGTAAAATTCTGTAGCCCTATCAACAACAGAGGCTAAGTACATCGCCGCAGGACGTTGTTGTGCTCAGATTTTGTGGATGAAACAAACCCTAGAAGACTATAATTTATTTTACACACATATTCCCATTTTCTGTGATAACACGAGCACTATTAATTTGACTAAGAATCCAGTATGTCACTCTCGTACTAAACATATCGGGATTCGACATCACTTTCTTAGAGATCATCATCAAAATAGAGATATAAACCTTGTGTACATAGATACTGAAAATCAACTAGCTGACATCTTCACTAAACCTCTAGCGGAAGATCGTTTCAATTATTTACGTCGAGAATTAGGAATTTTGGACGTCAATAATATTAATTAATTTTGTTTTATGATTATATATCATTATACAAAAACAGTGTTAGAGACAAGCCAATAAAGAGTCTGTCTGTCACCACAACTATGGTTGAAGCGAAGCGGTACTTAAGAGTTCCCCGGTGAACCTCCGCCAGCTGGGACAGTACTCCTACAGCTAATCTGAAACAGTCACTGTGTAACGACATTTAATCTATAAAATAATATTAATTATGTTAATTGAAGTTGAAATGACTAATCTTTGAATTAAATATTTGAAATGAGACAATGAAAAAGAATGGCAAAAATCAACTATAAAGAACCCTAGGCGAATTCGGCCAGAGCTCTGACCGAATTCGGCCCGAGTTCGGTTGAGGGTGTCAGGTTATATATACAGAACCCGAGAAGCCCTTCTTCTTTATTGCTTCCAAACTAATCACAACAGCAGTAGCAGCCGCGAAGGAGCCCCGAACCCTAGCTTTTCACCACCCTCATTCTTCCAATCCAAGTGGTGAAATCAATCCAAAATTTGGATTCGTGCGGAGTTCGTCGTTCTCTTCGACATACTTTGATTTCGGAAGGTATAACCCCATCTTTCTTCACTTTTCAATTAGTGCATTTTTATTTCAATTTGCACAAATGGCACCAAATTCAATCCTTCAAAGAGGAAGAAGACGAACCCTAGTGAGGAAGGGTCATCTTCGCATCCGTATACAAATTCCCTCTTCTCGTCGGTCCAAACGAGCGACGGTGCGTTCGACGGGTTTTTCTTTCAAACCCTAGACCAAGCCCTGTTGTGGTATGGAGACTTCTCCATGAGATCCATATGCACAGGCGCTCCAGTCAAATGGACTGTATTTCCTGATCATCGTCATTTCTTTGAGGCATTAGGGTTACATCTTTTTGTTAAAATCTGCTTCCCTATAGCAACTAATGCCATTAGATTATTTTATTGCAATCTCATATTAAATACTTTTGATGTGAGCACTCGTGTTGGAGGTATTGATATCAATTTCAATGATGGCCTCTTAGCGGAGATCCTTGGTATCCCTAACGAAGGTGAACCGCTAGTTGACATCACTGAATTTGATTTTCCCGAAGGCACGACATTCGCCAGTTTCAAAGCGGAACTCTGTGCACCTGATAGAGTACGCTCTGGAAAGTTCAAGGCTAACAACCTGAACTTGTTTAACTATGAATTGCATCACATCATCTATTCTACTATCCTTCCAAAATCTACTTCAAAGGATGATGTGACTTCTCTTGAGCTGTCCGCCATGTACCACATTCTTAAGGGGATTCCATTTTCTGCCCCTAAGACCATGATTGAGATGATGGGTCGTTGTCATGCAAGAGATAGAAATCTCTCTTACGCGATGATTCTCCTACGCATCTTTCAGCGCTTCGATATCGATCTGTCAACTTGTACTCAGGACCCTGAGCCCAAGTATCTTCAGTTATCTCGTCGTAGCATGACTGCTTCAGCTCCACCTCCTGCTCCTCCTACTGCATCTCCTCCACCACCTCATCAGTATGCCATGACATTTGAGGGCATACATCAGCATTTATCTGCTTTGCACGTCTCGATGACGGACATGGCTCGCGAGCGTGAGTTCCGCGACGTCACCCGCTATCAGGCGCTTGCAAACTCCTTAGCTGATCTTCGCCCAGACTGGTCATTCAGCCGGTTCCATCCCTAAAGATCCAGCTTTCTCCGGTTACCGCTGTGAGGATGAGGCTGTTCATGCCTACTTCCAGCCCGGTAACACCTATGATTGGTACCGTACTGACCGTGCTCCACATCGTGATTATGTTGGTGAGTTCTATGCTGGCGCCCCTCCGCATCCTTCTGGCGCTGGTACCTCTGGAGCCGGTACTTCAGGACATGCTGGTCGAGCTGCTGATGATGATGATGAGGATGATGATGAGGAGATGTGACTATATGATTTTGAGTGATATTTTATTGTGCACTTGGAAATGCTCCGACATTCCAAGTTATTATCAGTATTTTTTTATTAGCACTTTTTAGTTTGCTTCAGTACTCTTTTCTTTTCATGGACATGTTTATTATGCCTCAGTTTATGGCATTCAGTTTATTTCAGCACTATGTTTCAGTTTCAGTTTCAGCTTATGATAGCACTATTTCTTATATTGCTTCATTCTTTATAACTGCCTGTGAAATTATATGCCTGTGATGATTTTTTTTTTACAATACATGCCTGTGATACTTCTCTTTTATTTCTGCCTTATTTCTTTTATATATGTTTTCTCACTATTTGTTACTTATGCATTTGATTGCGGGGGAGCTTCATCTTTTGCAATTATTTTGCTAAGTGACAAAGGGGGAGAAAATTAAAGATCTAACATTTTTTTGAGATAATACAGGATATGAACAATTCTACTTTTTGATATTTTGAACAAGCTTAATGTTATATCATTCATAGTTTGTCAATTATCAAAATGGGGGAGATTGTTAGCCCATTTGGTCATATGGTCAATCCTGATTTTAATAATTGATTAAACTCTGTCTGGATATACAAAGCTAGTCAGGACATCTCGGACTCTTGAACATGATCAAGAATGGCTATCCACTGAATTCAAGACCGAAGATCTGTTTGCCTACTCGAGTCTGTAATTCCTTATGCAATATATTTTCATTTTATTTGAGTCTAGAAATATGTTCTACACCGAGTCGTACTGGCAAATAGGCTACCCTTAAATGAGTTCAAAATGTTTTTCAAATGTCCTATCAAAATGGTTTACAAAATGATTTTCAAAAAGGTTTTCAAAAATCACCAAAAAGCTTTTTAAAACCCTAACTAAATCCTGACTAAACCCTGACAGAACTCGGACCGAGTTCGGCCAGAGTTCGGTTGGTGGCCGTTGTGATTTTGAATCCTTGGAACTTGGTCTTCCTGCAGTTGCGGATTTGACCGAGATTTGCTCATAGAGTTCTGCCCGAATTCTGTCAGAAGTCTGCCTTTGAAATTCCTATAAATAGAGAAGGATTTCGATCATTTCAACTCACTCATTTACTTTCAATCTTCTCTCTATCTAAAGCTTTCAGTCTTTCAAAGAGTTTTCTAGAGCTTTCAATTTCAGATCCCAAGCCAATTACAATCCTCTAGTCGATTTGCCAGTGCGGTACGGTCTAGAAGTTTCTGAGAGATTGTAATCAGAAGGCTTGATTGAAGAATACCTCTTCACATTTGAAGTTGGACGAGTTCTTCGTATCAAAGCTCGCGTTGTAGAAGTTGCAAGGACTTCGTAAGAAAACTTGCGGTTTTTCCAATAGTGGATTCAACTGGTAGCAAGAGTTCTACCGACTGGATTAGTCCTCAACAAAGGAAAACCAGTATACATCGCTGTCTTTGTGTTTGCTCTCTTAACTCTGTCTTTACTTTATTTTAGTTGTGATTAATATTCTTTGATTGTGATGCTAACATTGTTTTAATTAGCATTATTCCGCTGCCAACTCTATTCACCCCCCTCTAGAGTATTACGCTTTACTATTTCGTTCCTACAATGTATGCATGCATGTATACAATATAAGCATGTATGAATGTATACATGTATGTTGTGTATCCATGTATATATGTGTGGATACATGAATCAAGTATGTATATAATGGTAACATGAATGAATGAATGAATGTATAAATACATGAATGAATGTCATATATGAATGAATGAATGAATCAAAGGTATAAGTAAAATATAATGCATTGTAATGAATGTTAACATATATAATGTATAAAAGTATGTATGTAAATGTGCATGAATGTATATATCTATGTAACTATGTAAATATGCATGATGTAACATATGCCTATTATATATATATATATATATATATATATATATATATATATATATATATATATATATTTTATATATATATATATATATATATATGTATGTATGTATGTAATGTGGATATGTATGTATGTATGTATAAAGGTATGTATTTATATATAGTATCTATTTTATATTATCTATTGTTGTGGTTCACATTGTCTTGTGATTGTGTGAGTGCTAGCCTAGGCTTGGTTAGGCCTAGTGAGACTTGTTAGACTTGTTTGGGCTAGGACTTGACCTAGTTGACCTAGTTTGACTAGTGTGGTTGACTAGAGTTGACCAAGTGTTGACTTTAGTCTAGCTTAACCTAGACAGCATGTAGATGCATTGTAGCAGTCTATTTTACGATTTTGGACATGTAGTGACTTGTACTGTTATATAGGAGCCAGACACCACTCCTCGGATATTATATTCTCTTCAGATATTCAGGATACCAGATGAGTACATTCTCTGATCATTTCATAACTTGCTTAGGATTATATTCCTGCTCTAGATTACCTTATTTGATACTGTCACGATATTATCACGGATTGGTACTATATGGATCCCTACTTGAGATATTATCCTCCTCGGGAGCATCGGATACTTCATGTCATGTGTTTCATGTACATCATGTATTCCTCGCTCTCATGTTATTCATGTTTCTCATGTGCTTCATGCTTGTTCATGCACACTCGTGTACTCTCATGTGCTCTCATGTTCGGTCATATTTCTTGTGTACTTCATGTATAACCTATACTTCATGTGCACCCATTTATGGGCCTTCATGTGAAATTTATGTGCACTTATTTATGAGCCCTCATGTATACTTCATGTGTACCCATTTATGGGCCTTCATGTGAAATTCACGTGCACTCATTTATGAGCCCTCATGTATACTTCATGTGCATCTATTTATGGGCTTTCATGTAAAAATTATGTACGTAACATAACGTGTCTGGATCCTTGTGTATTGATTGGGGTATGAGGGAGTATAAATAGTCATGTGAACAATTCCAAAGTAGTATAACCATGTGCGCCTCTTTAGTATATTCATGTATAATTTCAGCAGTTCACATGTCGACTTTGTACTCTACATCACTAGTCACTGATAGTTCTCTACTTATAGTAGATATTTTCATTACAGTTCTCTCTTTTACATCATGTACATTCTTTCAGTTTTATGTATCGTACTCTCTTATATGTTTATATTTTCTAACCTGTTATGATCTGCATGAGATGTATTGTGCTCGCTCCTGTCCTGACTGGACCTGTTGAAAATTTTATAGAGGATGATGAGGCTCTGGTGTCTACCTATTATGGTGCAACTATAGACAACACTTGTAACTTGGACCCACTTACAGTAGAGGATCTGCCACCAGTGGTTTAGACTGCTAGCTTAGACTCTTACCTTATCTTCTTATTGATACATTATTGCATATATTGGGAGTTTTTTTATCTGGATGTTTGTGGTGATGTTATCATAGACACTTAGACTTCTTTTATTGTATCTCGTGTGTTGATTCGTTTATATCTATCTTTCTATCTATCTTATCGTTTTCTGTCTTAGATATGATTGAGACTGTATTCTGTTATGCCACCTCCATTCGGAGTGTATATACTATACAGGTACCTTATATATTGTTAGATGATTAACCTAGGATAGTCTTCTACCGTCGATACTGCGGCGTAGGCTGGACGTATCCACTTCTCGTGCCCTTACACTAGGGTGCGGGTCGTGACAACCGCCTCCGCATATCCCGAAGTAAGGTGCCATCCGTTGTTGTATCTAAATGTGGAGGCCTTTCACTACTAAAATCTGTCAAATGAGCGACGCCACAGGACATCGTTAAATAGGAAAAATACGTCACTAAATTCAATTAGCGACGTTTGGACGTGGTCGCGATTTACCTAGTCGCTAACCACCACAACGTCGCAATACGTCGCTATTGCGACGACACTTAGCGACGCATCCGTGTCGCTAATTCAGCGACTACCAGCGACATAAAACGACTACAGTTGTCGACGTCACCTAGCGACGTTTAGCGACTTTACATACGTCGATGCTGACCTGGCTTGAGAGCCAAATGGCGACGTTCTACGACATTGTTACGTCGCTATAGTGCCGACACATAGCGACGTTTAGCGACGTCGTGTTTAGCGACGTTTAGTGACGATCAGCGACGGTGTGTATCACAGTTAGCGACGTTCCGATACTTACTTAGCGACGTTAACTTTCATCGCTGAACGTCGCTAAACGTCGCTGAAAGTTACTAAATTTGGAAAAAAAATTAAAAAATACAGCATTTGCATCAGCACCTAAAGCAGTATTTCCCTGGATTCGTCGACCCCTTCGGTGGAACACTGCTCAACACCGGCTGATCAGGAGGAACATCACGAACACAAAGTATCAAACAACACAGATACACAATCACGAACACGTTTGAAACATAATCTCATCAATCAACACAGATATATAAAAAAATTCAACAACAATGTCAAACATAATGAAACACAATAACAATGTATGTATAAACACATAAAAGACCCAACAATGGGCCATCACACAACAATATATATATGTCGACTACGGCTGATCAAGAGGAGCGTCACCGCTCCTGGAAAGAAGGTAAGCATACTGGTCCGGTATAAGAACCACCGACGACGATGAAGGAGAAGGCAATGCAACCGCTGTAGAAGAAGACAGTGTAACCGCTGGAGAAGGAGGCAGTGTAACCGATGGAGATGGGTGCGTCTGCATCTCCTCTAGGGCTAGCAGTCTGGCGCTGCATTGCTCCATGCAAGCCGTTATCCTGGTAACGGTGCCGTGAATGGACTCCTGCGTCCCCTGTACGTCCCTCACGGTGTGATCGAGCTCGTCAAAGCGTGCGGTGACCGACGCAGCGTCCCCTTATACCTGAGACCCTGGCTGCTCAGAAATCCTCCTCAGCATATCGTCACGCAGCTCAGCAATCTGGTGGGCAATGGTATCCTCAACTCGGGATGACTCGGCCTGTGATGGCTGTGAATACGCACTGGCAGAGGGAGCCATGGATGCCTGCGTCGCAACAAATGTGCCGTAGGACCCCGTACCGTAGTACGTACCTCTATGAAGACCACCAACGGCGGTCTTCCAGAGCTCGTCCTCCGACTGAGGCGGAGAGGGCTGCGATGTACCAACCCCTCCCTCTGTCGGTGCACTAGCACTCGCACGCTCACGTAGCCTAACAAACTCGTCCAAGAAATTATTGTGCATCTCTATAAATTAGTACTTACCTAAATTAGCCTAATAAACGTCTAAAGTATTTAATTATTATTAACTATATGGTTATATGTATATTCTTCAAGTTGTGTTAAAAATTAATGAAATCTAAATTAGTACTTACATAGCTCTGAGTAGCCCAGTCGTCGATGAGCTTCCCGTCCTTCCGATGGGTGGCCAGGAAGACGGTCACCATGTTTGCATCCTCACCCCTCTGTAGCTGCGTGTTTGTTATATTTTATTCTTTAGTAAAATAGAAATTTATATACTCCTACTATCAATAAAATCTTATATATTATAATAAATTACATACCAGATGACGGAAATGCTCCGTCATAGGAATCGATCCACTGTACCACTTTTCGGCCCTCGTTCTAGCCGCCTTCGTCTTCTCCGACCGCTCTCTGTATTGGGGCTCAT
The DNA here is from genome assembly GCA_029216955.1 of Iris pallida. Lineage (NCBI taxonomy): Eukaryota > Viridiplantae > Streptophyta > Magnoliopsida > Asparagales > Iridaceae > Iris > Iris pallida. The sequence continues at coordinate 1,187,667 of JANAVB010033617.1, forward strand.
CAAATCGAGCCCTCATCGTGGTCCACTGGTTAGGCGTGATCCAACCATCAATCGACTTTTCGGAGCGCTGACGAGCTTTCTGATCGTCAATTGCATCACGGATCAACTTGGCGACGACGGCAGAAAGCTGTCTCTCAATCTGGTCGGTCCGGTGTGGTGGATAAAAATAAATCATCTACAAGAATTACAAAATTAAAATAATAAGTTCTAAAAATGCTTAAAATTATATTAATCATACTAAATTAACTATCTTTAATTACCTTGAAGTGGACAAACCAGAATGCCTTTCTCTCTTCCGAGGCATCCGAGTAGTTGATCCACGGACCCCCATAGTTGGACTTTAGAAAGGAGCCCAACGCTCTCTGTACCGACGAGGGACGATATCTGTATACAACGATAACCGACGTATTAATGAATATATATATATATATATATATATATATATATATATATATATATATATATATATATATATACAGTATCCTTGGAAAAAAAAATATAGTATCCTTGGTATCGACGACGGTAGGATATGTTGTAAAATATACGAGTTGAGCTTGACTTGCTAGGATAAATCGTTCGTATCCTTGGTATCGACGACGGTAGTTAATATCCACAAGACCATGCTTGTCAATTTTCCATCCTTGATCTTGTATCGGATCGAACCAATCAACTTTGAACAACACGATCTTGGCAGGCTCTATGCCATAGTTGTACGTCAATTCCACGATCTCCCGTAAGACGCCATAGAAATCATTGCCTGGAGTGACATCTTTATAGTTTGTAGATTTGATACACAAGCAACTATTTTTTGTGGAATCAAGATCCAGGAAGCTATCTCTGATGGGAGCATTTGTTTACTTGAACTTAAACCCATTCACGCAATAACTTGGCCATATTTTGACGGCATAAATTGGTCCCTTGACAAGAGTTCTAATAGATTCATTCTCAAGGTTGACGTTCGGACGATCGACCTAAACACGAGAAGATACAAAATTAAGTTCATTGTTAATTTATTTCTTGTACAAATACTAATGGAGGAAGATTCTAACTAACTTCTTACGTACATATGCATTCAACCAAGAAGGGAAATGAAATCTCATTTCTTCTTCTACTTCTTCATCTGCAATGTAAGGTCTACTTGACCTCACCTCATCATTAAATTTGCTAAAAACCAATAAATATTGGGATATACTCGTTAAATTATAATAATGTAATCAACAAATAGATGACTTGAACGTTGAGGATTTTTACTTACCACTCTAGCTTTTCCACTTCATCCTCCTCGCAGTTGAGTAATATATATAACTGGACAGCCCTTAGTTCCTCATCATTCAAATATCTCTTTTTGAGTTTTCCAAAAGGCTTTCCAAGAGCATTGAAGACTTTCAATAATGCATCATTATATTCTACATCTCCATTGTCTTTCCTCGGAGCTCTTGTTCTATTTGTAGCAATATGAGGCTTGAAATACATTGAACAAAAGTTTGTAATCTCCTCAAGGACATAGGCTTCACAAGTAGAACCCTCGACCCATGCCTTATTTTTCACCTTCCTCTTCAGGTGGTTTAGATGGCGCTCGAATGGGTACATCCACCGATAACCGACGGGCCCACCAACACGTGCCTCATTGGAAAGATGAATTGGCAAATGCTCCATATAATCGAAGAATCCAGGAGGGAACACCCTCTCAAGCTTACACAATGTCACTGCAATGTCCTTCTCCTGCTTTTTAAGCCAATCGACGAGCAACTTAGTAGAACAAAAATCTCTGAAGAATATGCTAAGCTCTGTCAGTGGATCCCAAATGACATGTGGTAAGAATTCCCGAAATGCAATCGGGATTAACCTCTCCATAAAAAGGTGACAGTCGTGGCTCTTCATACCCTGTAGTTTGTTCTCCTTCGGGTCAACACATCTTCTCAAATTCGATACGTACCCGTCTAAAAATTTTAGGCCCTGGATCCACCTACAAAGTTTACCTTTGTCCTCCTTGTCCAGTGAGAAAATGGCCCTGGGCTGCTTATACTTTCCACTGCCTTCCTTTATCAAATGTAACTCTGGACGTCTGCATATTTCTTCTAAGTCCAACCTGGCCTTGGGATTGTCTTTCGTCTTCTCCTTTACGTCCATCACAGTATTTATTATATTGTTAAATACGTTCTTCTAAATATGCATGACATCCAGGTTATGTCTGAGCATATGGTCACTCCAATCTGGTAGGTCCCAGAATATACTCCTCTTCGTCCAGTTGTGAGCGCGGCCAAATCCATCACACTTGTACCCCGCTGTAGGCTCTTCAATAGCACTTGACAATTCTTTAACTTCCTCCTATATCGTGTCCCCGGACCACCGTGGCGGTGGACTAGACATCTCTACCATGCCAGTACGAAAAGCATTCAAGTTCCTCCGGTACGGATGATCCTTTGGCAGGAACTGTCGATGACAATCGAAGAAGCACGATTTTCCTCCGTGTTTCAAACGGAAAGCCTTAGTGTGATCCATGCAATACGGACATGCGAGACGACCATGGGTGCTCCAACCCGATAACATTCCGTAGGCCGGAAAATCATTGATGGTCCACATTAGTGCGACCCTCATCTGAAAGTTCTGCTTTCTGGAAACATCATATGTGGTTGCACCTACTTTCCACAACTGATTCAGCTCATCTACCAAGGGCTGTAAGTACACATCGATGTTCCTCTTCAGGTTCTTCGGACCTGGAATAATAACAGGTAAGAACATGTAAGGAGTCTTCATACACATCCAAGGCAGTAAGTTGTACGGAGTAACAATCATAGGCCAATAAGAATATTATGAGCCCGAAAGTCCAAATGGGGTAAAACCGTCGGAGGAAAGCCCCAATCTGACATTACGCGGCTCCGAAGCAAAATCGGGATACACTCGATCAAAGTGCTTTCATGCTTCCCCGTCGGATGGATGATCCAGTACTCCATCTATTTGTTCCCGTTTGTGCCAACTCATATTATTAGCGGTCTCCTTTGCCATAAACAACCTCTGCAACCGCGACGTCAAAGGCAAATAGTGTATCGAATCTGTTGGCTTGCGTGCACCAGAAGTCCTTGTTGTACTAGTTGTCTTGAAACGATCGGTACCATAAAATCTGCAAGCGTCTTCATCCTTGTCGTCCTTATAGTACAACATGCATCCGTTGCGACATGCATCAATTTTTTCTTACCCCATCCAGAGCGATCTTACCATTCTCTTGGATCGGTAGAAGTCTTTAGGTAACTTGCCACCCTCCGGCAATATATCTTTAATTAACTCCAAGATTCGGTTGTAGCATTCTTGAGACATGTTAAAATCTGATTTTATGCTCAACAATCTTGTAATCACCTCCAACGGTGAATGATCATCACAACCAGGATATAAAAGAGTCATTGCATTCTCCAGCAACTCTATGAACTTTACAGCATCGACATTCGGTGCCTCCTCAGCTGCATATTGATTGTTCGGATCGAAACTAGGCCCGGCAGCATCGAAAACCATGTTCGTCCACCCTTGGTCGTAATCAGCATGCTCGTGGACATCTACATAAGGCTCCGGCTCGGAGGCTAAAGGCACAAGTTCTCCGTGTGTGGTCCACTGATAATAATTTGGCATGAAACCCTTCGAATACAAATAATATGTCACATCCACTTCCGAATAATATTTCAAGTTGCGACATCTCACACATGGACACTTAATTTTTGTACGGTCCATTTACTGAGGGAACGCCTTGGCAAACTGCAGGAACTGTTGCACATCCTGCATAAATTTATCCCGCACACCGCACATGTCATCAGGATGACGATTGTATATCCACAAACGGTTCTGCAGATAGTAATTCATATCCATTTTAAGATAATTCTGCAAAGATTGACACAGATATATAGTAATTCATCAGGATGACGATTGTACATCCATAAACGGTTCTACAGATAGTAATTCATATCCATTTTAATATAATTACTGCAGAAAGTGCAGAATGGATCAGAAAATAACCCAAAATTTTATGTTTTTCAACGATATATTTTACATGCTTAATTGCCAAGTGTGGGGACGAATGGCTCAGAACGCAACCCAAAATTCAGTCTAGCATACATTAGTGTGAATCATCTATGTTCTGTACATATGGTGTAGTATATGTTCTTATCGAATCTAGTATCTAAAGGATGTAACAGAATCAATAAGATGAACCCACAAAATGTAATACTAAGACATTATCTACTACTAAAAGATGTAGTGTTAGGTTGTCGTATCATCATTGTCGAGTGATGGGGTCGGAGGACAGTCAACTTTATCTACGGATACATAGTTTCTGCCTCGCCAGTCGAATGGCTGCAGGGACTATGTCCTGATCACGATGTCGTACCGTAGATTAATGCAAGTTCCTTATAGCAAATGCCGTATATAGATTTCTGCCTCGTCGGTCGAATGGCTGCAGGGACAGTATCTGGCTGGTACATGTAATTCAAAATCAGATTAATGGGACAGTTACTTCCAAATCCAGCTTATAATAATATAGAGAATCCACGAACGTAGAGAATCCACGAATGAACAACAAATGAACAACAATCCAAATATATAGAAAGCCAATACTCAACAAACCGATATGATCATTTAAGCCTAAATCAGACCCCAATGTAATTCAAAACCTAGACACACTCCTCCTCCTCATACTGCTCAAAATCAGACCCCCAATGTCCTGATCACATCAGTTTTGATTAATGCAAATTCCTTATAGTGAACTAAAATCAAGGCCAATGGCTAACCACATCAGTTTTGATTATGAGAAGCAGCTGCTGCTGCACCAAATCATGGATCCATATTTTTTTAAACTCATATTTTTCGATACCAAACTCATATTTTCCGATACCAAGCTCAAACTCCAAAATAAAAAACTTATCAAGCTCGAGCTCGAGCTCGATTAATTATAATCAAGCCAAGCTCAAGCTTACAGTATTAGTGTTCAGGGGGTTATGTGTTAACAGTATACATAGTATATTGTTAAAGAGGGGCAGTATACATAGTACCGTTGATTAATACAAACCATCAGACCTCTGATGTTGTGGGATCGTGGGTGGGATGTCGCACGTCCTTACTGCATTTCATCATTGTCATTGCACCTATATCAACACTGGCACCCTCTCGGTACCACCATTTCCATGCTTAATTATTTTATTTAGTAATTATACCATCGTATTTGTATTTGACCCATTTTTGATAAGAGCTTGTACCGATTCTGATATATGCTTCTTAACTATACCTGGTAGTGAGACTGCACGATTGTTGTCCGCCCGTAGGCATATCTGAACCCTTCCATGACACGCCCATATCGTACCATATTGATAATGTGTTGATATTCCATGTATTGTAATGTTTAGAGGACATCAAATTGGTACGATTAGTTGTTTCTGCTATAATGTTGTTTTTGCTACAAGCAATTATACTACCAACGACAAAGATTTGGAAAAAAGAAAAAATATGTGCCAATTTCGTATGACGAGGAGGAATTTACGCGATTGTTTGGGCAGAGCTATGCCGTCCAAGAAAAAAAAAAGGGGAGTCGGGTTGCGATTAGTATCCATCCTTCGTGACATAGCTAAAATTTTATAGAATATCAATCACTATGGACAAGTTGGACTTGAAACAGGTACTTAAAGGATTCAAGTTTTTGGGTTCAACAAGTCGATAATAATTACTAGTCAATTTATTCTTCATTTCAAAACCCTGAAAATGCCCAAAAGACTCCCAGTATCAGTAAATAGGGCTCGAACCCTAAATTGGAATTCGAATCCAAGCAAAACAACAAATTAACAGTTGATATGCCCAAAAAACTCCCAATATCAGTATATAGGTGTCACACTGTGAGTCTCGTGTCCACACAGTGGGACACGACGTGTCTAAACCAATAAAATCACAAAACACACACGTACAGACTGCTGCTCGTGCAGCAAGTCCACGCTCTCGTGGACACGAACTAGAAGCGAGAGAGAGCTAGAAGACGAGGAGAAACTGGGAAGCGTCGGAGCCGGGGCGGCGAGGACAGGGGAGTGTGTGTGTGTGAGAGAGAGAGAAAGAGAGATAGGGGAGCTACCTGAGGAGAAGGGAGGAGGAGGAGGAGAAGGAGGAGGTCGGAGGAGGGATATCGTCTGAGGAGCGCCGCGGAGGAGCGCACAAAAAATTGAGGGGGGGAATTTGTGAATGATCGAAAAGGAAACCCTCGCAGCCTATATGAAACATTTAGCGACGTCCGAAAAGGACGTCGCTAAACGTCGCTGAAATTTAATATACGGCGATGCCGCTTACATTGAGTCGCTACGCGTCGCTACATCAGCGACGTGTACCGACGAACTTGCGACGCAGGTTCCTATTTAATAAACAGTAGTCGCTAGACGTCGCTATTAGTCGCTTTTGACGACTAATAGCGACGTAATAATAAAACGTCGCTAAACCCCCAAACATTAGCGACGTTCTTACTTGGCGTCGCTAAATTCGTCGCTGATTTGACTTATTTTGGTAGTGTTTTGTGTCCAGCGTTCCATGAGTCGCAGACATAGCGGGGAGTGGTCGGATGTCCCATCAGCGAGACCGGCTACAAAAATGTGCGGGAATACATCAAACCATTTACTGTTACCAAGAGCTCGATCGTGTTGGCATAGCACACGTCGTCGGGCAGATTTGTGACTACTGCGGGAATACATCAAACCGACTACGAAAATGTGCGAAAAATGTACGGGAATATATATATATATATATATATATATATATATATATATATATATGCATGTTCAAGGTTGCTCAAGACAGGTTGCTCACCAAGGGGAGAGCTTATCGGTTCGACATCCATATTTTTGACCTTACGTGCCCCATATGTTCCAGCGAAATTGAAACCAACAATCACTTGTTTTTTGGTTGTCAGTTTAGCACTGGCGTATGGCAGAGGCAAAGAGCAGAACTGAGAATAGGGCAGAGGGATCCACAAAACATCACGGACGCTTTCGAGGTTTAGCACATCTGGCGCGAGGTGGTTTAAAACAGCTAAACTGCGTCTCCTGAGCACGGTTTGGCACATATGGCGCGAACGTTGTAGAAGAGTTTTTGAAAAGTTGGAAAACACAGTTAAAGGAACGGTGGCCAGCATCGAGGAGGATATTTCCCTCATAGGAGAGGCATAATTTAAGATTAGGTTCTTTTGAGTTTGCTGATGTTTAGAGAAGGTTGTAACAGTATTATTAAAATTTCAATAAAGTTGTTTTCTTTCCTAATATATATATATATATATATATATATATATATATATATATATATATATATATATATATATATATACTTCGAACTGAGCATGACCGGTCCCTGATCGGGTCGAGTCGACTGGATTGAGGGGGTGAACCCAGTTCAGCCCGAGTTTTGTATTCGCTCGGTCCTAGGGGCCGCAAAATGGTAACCAAGCTCGAACCCGAATCTCCTGCGAGTCGAGCCGGGTCGGCATTGACAGGGTCGGGCTCCGGGCTGCATGTCCGCTTACACACCTTGAGTTAGGGCTGAGCAAATACCGACCGGTACCGAACATCGATCGAATACCAATTGAAAATATTCCGAAAAGTCGAACCAAAATTATGTACCGATACTAAATTTGGTAGTGGTAACGGTTTGAGTGTAAAACCATATCGAAAATATCGAACCGAACCGAACTGATTATATATATATATATAAACCAAAGCCTGTGTCGAAGACACCCATCCGGAATATATATATAATGTTGTTCGTAATTAATTTTATGTTACTCATTTTCATTTTTAACTGTGTTTTAGTTTAGAATCAGTTTCTTAGAACTTAGAATGAATTTTAGTAGACTTGAAGTTATGTTTAAGAATGCTAAGAATGAGTTTTTGTTCTTTTGAGCTTATGTTTTTGTATTTTCATAGAATTTCGAATTGAATTTTGGTGTACTTAAACTTATACTAAGAATTAAACTTAGTGATCATGTTTGATCTTTTAAGCTCGTTTTTAGATGTTTTGGACTTGTTACATATTATTCTAATAAATTTGATTAATTGCTTGGTTGGTAGAGACTTAACTTTGAAATTTAATGCTTCCAACAAATTAAAAATAATATTATTCTAGGTTAAGAGTTTCTATAATATTAAGTGTTGATTGATCAAATGTTAATTGATATAATATCGATATCGGACAAAAATTGACCGAATATCGATTTAATCGAAACCGAAAAAAATCAATTATAAATTGTATGATATTGATATTAATTTTTTAAATACCGATTAAAAAATCAAAAAAATTAAACCAAATACCGATTAAAAAATCAAAAAAATTAAACCAAATATCGAACGATTATACTGACGCTCACCCCTACCTCGAGTATCATGGAATCATTCAGGTCGTCCAGGCCATGGAGGTCCCTCAAAATGATCGCAAATACCCAATTGAGCTAATCATTGGATGGATAAGTTTGCTAGCTGACCTCCGAAATGGAAGTGTGAGAACATGTGGAATGGGCCACCATATCCCTGTAGATCTGATACAGTCCGTCTTCTTCAACGACTATGAAAGAACTCAAGGAGGATAACAATTATATTATGGTTATTTTCGAAGTGGAACCTATATTCTGCGCGACTTTGTAAGTCATTCCAGGGTGCAGATGTGCACATCGATAATGGAGGAGCAATTGTTCTTTTAGGATATAATCGATGAGTGTAAGCATGACATTAACAGACGGTAGAAAAATACAATGTTGAAATATACATGGTATCAAATTAGCGAGAGAAACAATTAGTCATAATTAAGTTTGGGATATGTTGTTCTATCTGAGATGGAAGATATATTAGTACAACAAAAGACCAGTTGTTCACTCGCACTGGAAGGACCACGACTTGGGGGACAAGCGGAACATAGAATGTGCAGTGTAGTTGAAGGAGACGCTCTGAAGCGGCGGCAGGGGCAAGCCGCTGTTGACGACGCAGTCATCCGGGCCCACCACTCGGAACACCCTCGGGCTCACGAGGGACTGAGGGAACGCGCCGCACCTGACGTGGACGTCGATGACCGGACACGCCGTGCAGCTGTTCCGGACCACGACTGCGAACCGCGGCGGCTGAGCGAGCCCAACCTGTTTCTGGGTCACTGTGGGGATGTTCTTCAAGCATCTGGCTGCCAACCCTTCATTATTGTAGTAAGAATATATACATTCAGTACCAGGTTTATACTGTAGCTAGCTAAATATATAATTAGATGAAACGAACAAAATGAAACACTAAGTTATAGAAGATATATACTGACCATGATGTGGCTGAAGCACTAAAACTAACAGGGAGAGAGCTACGAGGAGCATGGAAAGTGAATACTGAGAGCTGAACATTTCTTCTTCTCTTCAGTGGGTGGGGGTGGCTAAAGAAAAAGAGCGAGCTTGCTAGCTAGCAACACCACACAGTACTCCGTGCAACAGGCCATCTTAAATAGAGCGAGGAGTGAAAGGAGCGGGGTGGTCACATGAGACTCCGACCAAACGAATAGACTCACATGGGGGGGGGGGGGGGGGGCAGCTGAAAGTCACACTGCCGAAGTGCAGAGTGGAATTCTGGCACGATCCTTTCTCTGCAGTGGGTACAAGGGGGTTGAGTCCGAAAGCCGCGCTGCAGGCAGACTTTCGTGATTACTGTGCCACATGCTGTCAAAATCCTTTTACTTTTCTTCTCCGTATCTTTTCTTTTCGTCTTTTCTTTTCCCAACTGCTACATTTATATTCTTTCTTGCTTTTTTTTATTATTTACAAAAAATACTATTTGGCTTCTGTTGTAACTCATATGGCTTTTCACCTTTCATTTCCTTGTAACCTACATGACCTTTGGCCCTTCATTTCTTCATAACCCCCAACCTCTCTCCCTATATAAAGAGAGGTTGGGATAGCTTGTAAGATGCACTTGTGGTTGATAATATATGAGAAAGTTTCGTCTCCGTGTATTTGAGCTTTTGCCTTACAACACGTTATCAGCACGATGCTCGTGCAACGCCGGAGACCCGACGTACCATTGCTTTTTTTTACCTCCTTCCACCGTACGGTAAGAAAGGTAATTTTCTTCCTATTTCTTACTGTTTATACGAGAAAAAAATTTATACAACCTTCAGTCTCTATATTTGCTTGTGTTAGAAGCTTCTGTTAGGTTTTTGGAAAGATTAATGAAGAAAACAGCCCATATCTGACCAGTTGAAAGTCAGATGCTAACAACTCCTTTTAATATATCAGAGTCAAAATTTAGAAAAGTAATAAAAGTATTACCTTCTAATATATCAGAGTCTCCAGAATTGTCATTTACGACTACGACTTCAGCACATTTTTCTGCATCAACTCCTTTTTGAACGTTCTTCATATACAATATGTGGATACTTTTCATTTATAGAATCCTCCCACTATTAAAATGTATAAGAAGTCATAAGCTTCTGTTAGTTTTTACAAACATTCTGTTCTCTCTTAATTTCCTACTGCAAACTAGTTGTTAAGCAAACTTTATTTCTAAAAGTTATCAACTTGAATTGCTATATATTATTGCCACATATTTAGTAATACTTTGCTAAAGAAATTGCTTAATATCCGTCAAAATATTTTGTCATACTAGTAATAAATTATCATTATTATTTAATTTGACATCTTAGACAAATATTATTGTGTTAGTACATTTTATCAATACTAGTTGAATAGTTTCTTTTACTCAATATGCAATTTTTTTATGTTGCTCAGCGATTCATTGTAACAGATGAATAATAAAATTGTATTTTTTTTGTCGCTATTTTTTTTGGTCTCGCTTCATTAGACGTCGAAAAAATAGTTGACATTTTTTGGTGCCGCTTGCTTAGGCACCAATTCTTTTGTGTGCTGTTGCTTGCTTATGTTGTACGTTTTTTTTAGCGTAATGACGTGGAAATTGAAAATTTGTTTTGGCTACATAAACAAATTCTGGCACCGCCAAATTTGGGCCTCCCAAAAATAACCTTTTTGGTTAATAATTTTTCAAAGGCAACGCTCATTTTGAGCACGCACTAAATTGTCACCTATTTTGCACAGTTCGCAAATAGCGTGAATTTCTTGAAAAATCTTATTTATTCTTACATTTGACAAAAAATTTATGAAGTCTCTCTGAATAGGCTCACCTATTTGGGTATGATGTCAGAAAGAACATGGGGCTTGGTTCTTAAGAGGTCCTCGGTGACCCTTCTCCCTCATTTTTTCGCCTGGTCATATTCACGTAGAGCTACTGAAAGGGGTTGACCGAATATTTTTTTTGCTCAAATTGTATTTATAATTATGCATTTTTACAAGAAACTAATTGAACTCTCTATATCGGCCCGTCGATCAATATAAGAAAAAGTTTTAAAACAAAATTGTTTTTTCAAAACCGTTGGTTTTATTTACGATTGTTTGTTGTTGCTTATACAAACCAAATCCATATAAATCTGTCATTTTATATGTTGACTGATCAAGATTTTTTCTCCTGTTGTAGAAAAATGTCGATCAAGATTGATTTTCCCATCCTTGAAGCCTCTGGCAAGAACTACTTGGACTAGACGCAAGACATCCAGAACCATCTAGATGCGCAGGGCCTCTTGGACGTCATCTATAATGAGGAAGAGCGTGAAGTGGAAGACACTCGCTCAATGAATGCCAAAGCGATGATTCTATTCCGCAGACATTTATCTGACGCCATGAAGACGGAGTTCATTGAAATCTCCTCGTCGAAGACGCTATGGGACTCTCTGAAAGAGCGCTTCGACCACCAGAAGACCATATGGCTACCTGAAGCACGCCATGACTGGTTGAACCTGCGCTTCCAAGACTTCAAAAGTATAACTGATTACAACAATGAAGTCTGCAGGATTCGATCACTTCTCCAATACTGCGGTGAGATATTAACCGACAGTGATCTATTGGAGAAAATATACACCATATTTCCTTCCACTGACAACTTGCTCCAGAAGCAATACCGTCAGTCTAAGTTCACCAAGTTTCTCGAGCTCATCACCCAGCTTTTACTAGACGAGAAGAACAGTCTCATTTTAATGAGAAACAACAATTCTCGTCCTGCTAGAACAAAGGCAATTCCAATGCCTGATGCAAACGCTCTCCGTGGACCAAATCCATGGTAGAAACGAGACAAGGGCCAGTCGTCCCAGCCAAAAAACAGAGGCGAGTTTAAGTCTCGCCACCCAAAGCGAGGTTCTAACAAGAACCAAGGACCTTTGACTCCTAGGCAGTCTCATGGTAAGAACCAAGGACCTTTGACTCCTAGGCAGTCTCATGGTAAGAACCAACGGGCCAGTCGTCCCAAACCAAGAGTGGAAGGACAAGCGCCTACTCTCTGCTACAAATGTGGTGCTTATGGTCATATGCAACGGACTTGCAGGACGACCTCCCAAGAAGTTGATAACTATCACAAGGGGCGTCGGGCCGAAGCAAATCTGGTCAACGAGTGCGAAAATCTAAATCTTGAGACCCCCGATTTTGTAGCAGAAATGGAAGAATGAATCTCCATTATCTATCTATATTTGATTTAAGTCATAAAACTTTTGGTGGTTTGTATTTTCTGTTTTCTCGATAAATTAAAGTTCTATTTCGAGCACTTTCCTCAAACGTGTGACAAACTTTAATTTTTTACTTATAGGCATGGACCACGGGGCAGTGGATTGTCTGGTTGATAGTAGAACGACTCACACTATCTTGAGAGATAAATCATACTTTATCTCCTATACGCCTAAAGTAACCTCAGTGACAACCATTTCAGGACCCTCAACCCTTGTTCAAGGTTTTGGCAAAGCCCATTTTTTGTTGTCCAATGGTACTCCCGTTGAAGTATCAGAGACCGTATATTCTCCAAGGTCCAGTCGTACCTTACTGAGTTTTAAGGATATTCGAGAAAACGGATTTCATGTTGAAACTGCTCGAGAACATGGCTTCGAGTATCTTTTCATTACCTCCACTCAGTACGGCTAAAAGCGTATCATGGAGAAGTTGAAAAGTCTTTCAAGTGGTTTGTATCTCGCTACGATACAACACATCGAGAGTAATCTCATCATTCACCGAGCGCCAGTTGATGAGAGGACTTTTATGCTATGGCATGACCGGCTGGGTCATCCGGGTCAAAATACAATGCTTCGCACTATGAATGCATCAAATGGGCATCCTCTTGGAGAAAAGAATTTTGTTATAAATTCGAAAAGCCTATGCCAAGCTTGCTCGATTGGGAAGACGAATCTCAAGCCACTCCATGTAAAACCTACGAGATTAGTTTCTCAATTCCTTGAGAGAATTCAAGGAGATATTTGTGGACCAATCAAACCAACATGCGGACCATTTAAATACTTCATGGTTTTGGTTGATGCATCGACTAGATGGTCACACGTAGTGTTATTGTCCACCCGAAATACAGCGTTTCCTAAACTCCTCGCCCAGATCATTAAGTTAAGGGCTAACCATCCGGATTATCTAATAAAGTCTATTAGACTTGATAATGCTGCGGAGTTTACATCGAAGACTTTCGATGACTATTGCATGACTTTGGGAATAAATCTTGAACATCTTGTTGCGTATGTTCATACCCAAAATGGCCTAGCAGAAGCTTTTATAAAGCGACTGCAAGTGATAGCGCGGACCTGGGTTATGTGTACCAAACTTCTACTATCTGCATGGGGCTATGCAATTTTGCACGCTGCAAATTTGGTCCGTCTGAGGCCCATGGCCACCCAACCACTTTCCGCGTACCAGCTGGTTACTGGATGTGAGCCTGACATCTCACATTTACGCGTGTTCGGGTGCCTAGTCAATGTTCCAATTGAGCCGATAAGGCGTTCAAAATTTGGACCTCAGAAGCGACGGGGAATATATGTCGGTCATAACTCCCCATCCATCATTCGCTATTTAGAGCCCTTGACAGACGATCTCTTTACCGCGAGACACGCGGATTATGACTTTGATGAGGCAATATTCCCGTCGTTAGGGAGAGAAATGCACGCTAATGTTGATGAGGAACGACGTGAATTAGCGTGGCATGTGCCTGTTGTTGCTCATCATGATCTCCCCTCTGCATATAGTGATAAGGAAGTGCAGAGGATTCTCGGTCTACAAGATATTGCAAATCAAATGCCAGACGCATTTAGCGACCTAGCAAAAGTCACGAGATCAATTATACCTGCTGCAAATGTGCCTGCAAGGATAGACGTCCCTAAGAGACGCCATGTTTCTGTGAAACATGTTGCTCCGGTCGAACCCGCCGAGCAAAGGACGCTGCCATCGGCCGTCCAGTCTGCCGCTATTCCCAAGAAGAAGGGAAGATCGGTTGGTTCCAAAGATGTTCTGCCCCGGAAGCGAAGAAATATTGTTAAAAGCATTTTGCCACATGAGATCATTAAGGATTACGGCGATGTATTAGAAGAGCGCGTTCCAAATGAAACGCCTATTCCTAATCATGCCGATAACCTCGAAATATCTGTCGAGTATGCTAGCTTAGACGATATTTTGAAGCGAAACGAAACTGTTATCGATGATGTGTTCATATACTCAGTGGCCACTGACATTATGAACAATGATGACATGGAACCTCGTAGTATTGCCGAGTGTCAACGACGAACGGACTGGTCACAATGGAAACAAGCAATCCAGGCTGAACTAGACTCCTTAGCAAAAAGAAGCGTGTTTGGACCTGTTGCTCCAACACCACCCAATGTTAAACCAGTTGGTCACAAATGGGTTTTTCTAAGGAAGCGTAATGAGAGAAATGAGATTGTGCGATACAAGGCTCGCCTTGTGGCGCAAGGCTTCTCACAAAGCCCTAGAATTGATTACGAGAAGACGTATTCTCCCGTAATGGACGTCATAACGTTCCGCTACTTAATCAGTTTAGTAGTTTCCGAAAAATTGAATATGCAGCTCATGGATGTGGTCACAGCCTATCTCTACGGGGATCTAGACACAGAGATATACATGAGAGTCCCTGAAGGACTAAAGATGCCTGAATCAAGTAGTTCCCGACCACGGAATGCGTTCTCGATTAGATTGAGGCGTTCGCTATATGGATTGAAACAATCCGGGCGAATGTGGTATAACCGCCTAAGCGAATACTTGATCGGTGTGGGATACGTTAATAACGAACTTTGCCCATGCGTGTTTATAAAGAAATCCACTTCAGGATACGCAATCATTGCGGTCTATGTAGATGACATGAATCTCATAGGAACCAAAAAAGACTTGTCAGAAACTGCTGATATCCTGAAGAGGGAATTCGAGATGAAGGATCTTGGGAAGACACGGTTTTGCCTCGGCCTGCAGATCGAGCACCGTAAAGATGGAATTTTTGTCCATCAAGCAAACTACACCCAAAAAGTGTTGAGTCGCTTTATTCATTTTGACGTTAAGCCGTCCGCTACTACCATGATCGTCCGCTCTCTAGACATTACTAAGGACCCATTCCGTCCAAAGGAGGACGACGAAGAGATATTGAGTCCTGAGTGCTCTTATCTGGGTGCAATAGGCGCTTTATTGTACTTGGCCCAATGTACTAGACCGGACATCTCATTTGCTGTGAATTGCCTAGCTCGACACAGCACCGCGCCAACACGCCGCCATTGGAATGGCATAAAAGACATTTTTTGCTACCTTAAGGGTACTATGGACTTGGGCTTGTTCTATCCCTACGCGGTTTTGAGTGAGTCCAGCGCTCTTGGCACTCGAAGCAACGCGACCCTTGTTGGCTACGCCGATACGGGATACTTATCTGATCCGCACAAGGGGCGTTCCCAATCTGGTTATGTCTTTACCATTGGGAACACGACGATTTCTTGGAGGTCTCGTAAACAGACCTTAGTGGCTACTTCAACGAACCACTCTGAGCTACTCGCGCTCTATGAGGCGACTAGAGAGTGTGTATGGCTTCGAGCTGTTATTGGCCATATTCGAAGTACATGTGATCTTTCATATGGCCCAGATGAACCTGTTGTCATCTATGAGGACAATACCGCTGTTATTGATCAAGCGAAACATGGTTACATCAAAGGGGATGCTACCAAGCACATATCGCCCAAGTTGTTCTTTACACATGAACAACAAGCGCTTCAGAAGATTGAAGTGCAACATATTGGATCAGAGAATAACCGTGCAGACTTGTTCACCAAGTCACTGCCGAAACACTCGTTCCAGAAACATGTCAGAGCGATTAGACTTAGGAAGCTTTCAGAGCTAGCCTAAGTGAAACATGTTTCCTGTACCCTGTTGTGTGCATGTGAGGGGGAGCGCCCCAACGAGCGCCTCCAAAATGCCCAGTTGTGCGTATATCCCGCACCCTGTCGAGTGCGAGTGAAAAGGGAAGCATCCTGTATGCTTGTGTACTCTTTTTCCCTTCGACCAAAGTTTTTCCTACTGGGTTTTCTTTGGCAAGGTTTTTAACGAGACGCAGTTCAAATCTCTTATTCACTAAGGATTATTATAATCAGGGGGAGTATCCAGTTGTATACTTCTAAACCATCGTGTACTCTTTTGTCCTTCGATCAGCGGTTTTTCCCACTGGGTTTTCCCTGACAAGGTTTTGACGAGGCACCTTTGCAAATGGTTAAGTTTACCCCCATCACACTGACCTGTGTGTACTCTTTTGTCCTTCGACCAAAGTTTTTTTTCCTACTGGATTTTCTTTGGCAAGGTTTTGACGAGGCACAAGTAGATGGTCAAACTTGAAGATGTAAGCTACAGACAGACGAAGAAACTCAGAGATGTTTACAAGCAGAATTTCTGGAGAGCCAAGGGGGAGTGTTGTAACTCATATATGGCTTTTCATCTTTCATCTCGTTGTAACCTACATGACCTTTGGCCCTTCATTTCTTCATAACCCCCAACCTCTCTCCCTATATAAAGAGAGGTTGGGATAGCTTGTAAGATGCACTTGTAGTTGATAATATACGAGAAAGTTTCGTCTCCGTGTGTTTGAGCTTTTGCCTTACAACAGCTTCCAAATTTTTTGGATAATACTATCTTCCATTATGTGGCATATGACATGGCTGATAACATGACAGTTGACATGGCAAAATAACATTAAACATTAAAATTAATATTAAATTAAAATTAAAATTAATATCAAATTAACATTAACATTAATATTAAAATTAAAATTAACATTGACATTAATATTAACATTAAATTAAATTAGCATTATATTAACATTAAAATTAATTTTAATATCAAATTAACATGAATATTAATATTAACATTAACATTAGTTTAACATTAAAATTAACATTAACATTAAATTAAAATTAGCATTAACATTAACATTAATATTAACATTAACAATAAAAAAATTGGATAATTAATTTTTTGGGTTAAAACATGACATGTCAGCTGCCATATCAGTTGTCATGTCATATGCCACATAATGGGAGATGACATCACCCAAAAATTTTGGAAGCCAAATAGCATAATTGTTTTATTTATATTACACTACATGTATTGCAGGTATTATACTATTTGGCTCCCAAAAATTTTGGGTGATGTCATCTCCCATTATATGGCATCTGACATTGCAACTGACATGTCATGTTTTAACCCAAAAAGTTTTATTGTTAATGTTAATGTTAATGCTATTTTTAATTTAATGTTAATATTAAATTTAATGTTAATGTTAAAATTAATGTTAATGTTAATTAATGTTAATGTTAATAATATATTCATGTTAATTTGATATTAATATTAATTTTAATGTTAATGCTAATTTTAATGTAACGTTAATATTAATTTTAATGTTAATGTTTAAGTTAATATTAATGTTAATTTTAATTTTAATATTAATGTTCATGTTAATTTGATATTAATATTAATATTAATTTTAATTTTAATATTAATTATATTGTAATATTAGTTTTTAGTGTTTAAATTTTTCATGTCAACTGTCATGTCATCAGCCATGTCATATGCCACATAATGGGAGATGATATTACCCAAATTTTTTGGGAGACAAATAGCATTTTTGATTTTAATTAGAATATTATAAGATTAGTTGTCATCTTTTTTGTCTTTTTCAGATGAATATTCATGTGTTTTTTCAATGTCAAGAGATTTAAAGTACAAATTTTTTTTTTAATTTACTATTGAAGTAATAATCTTTGGAAAATGGTAAGGATAGAATTTCTTTACTATTGAAACATGACAAGTTTTATGGAAAAAGAAAACTTGGTTGCAAACTTTATTGTTTTGACTCTGAAACATAAATGACGTACAAGTTGTGTTGGTGGTTTTGCCTTTGGACTAGGAAAGATAGTCTCACATTGGCTACACCAAATGGTGAGTATCTCAATATAATGCATTTCTTGTGTTGAGGTGTGCACATGACGTGTGGTGGGGCACAAGTGTGTGTCATGTGGGAGTATTTTCCTAGAAGAAAAAAGGATTAATTCCAACAAAGATGTAAGTTTATTTTTATTGTGCAGACTCGGACTCGGACACGGACTCCAGGATGTCTCGTGCATGTACGGGAGTGTTCAGGGGTAGGCGTGGACTGGCACACTTCTATGCTGATTGTGGGATGATCTAAAATATCAAACTCTATTTTTGAGTATTGGTATTTTTGTCCCACATATGAAAGGAGAAGAGGTCAAGTCTCACTCCACTCTATAAATAGAGCCCCTTGGCCTCCTTTGAAAGATGCACCAAAGAAGAGAGTTAAGGGAGTCCGTAAAGTCCAAGAAGCCCGTTCAAGTCTCAAATATTGACTGACGAGCGTTCCAGAAGTTCTCTAGAACTTGCTGGTTCCTGGAAGCGGATCGTAGATAGGCGAAGCTTGCTTTGAGCAATGGTGATCTTATCACCCCAGCAAAGCAGCCTTTCTCTTTTTTCTTTCCTTCTCTTCTTCTCTGATCTAATCAGATACTTTTTGTGGGCTTTCGTCGCTGCTGCTAGCAACTAGATTTGTACCTTCCTAAAAGAAGCTCTACTTTCGTTTGCTGTTGTAACGAAATCTCTTTAGATTTTCGTTACCCAGAATCCTCCAAGAATCTTTATAGTGCACCTTCTTTGAAGTGTTGCTACGAAATGTTGTTACTATTGAGACAACTGTTTCGTTTCTCTGTTTCCCATCGAAAATTATGTCTCGGGAATAACAATCTCAAAGCAAGATTAGAAGGTGGAAAACTCTCGTGCTTCTCTCATCGATACCAGCTTTAACAAGTTGGAGAAATTCGACGGAGAATATTTCCAAATCTGGAAGAGGAAGGTCACTCTTAATCTTCAACTCGTAGACGTAGACCATGTGTTGATTGCGGATGAGCCGGCGATTCCAGAAGGAGGAACTGTCGATGCTATTGCTGCTGCACTCGTCAAGCAGAGAAAATGGAAGAGAGAAAACAGCATCTGTAAACTGCTGATTCTCAATTCTATGGAAGACTCTCTGGCAGAGTCATATTCCAAGAAGGTGAAGGCCAAAGAGATATGGGATTCTTTGGATAAGCTATATGAAGATGATGAGAACAGATCCAAAATCTTCATCGTCGATCACAAGTGGCTCTTCGAAGACGAAATGGCAATGCTACCTCAAGTGAAGGAATTTCTGAAGTTGCGCCAGAAGTTAGATGACGAGAAGATGCCACTCGTCGACAAGTTTGTCGTTGGAGGGATAGTCTCAAAATTTCATGCTGGTTGGAGCAACTTATATGCTAGAATGCATCGGAAGAAGCTGAACATTAGCTTGGAAGATTGTAACGCCCCAGTCCCAAAATACGTAGGACTAGGAATGTAGACATGCCAGCTATATACATACGAAGTACATAGCCTTGTATGTATACATAAGTTGTAATATGCAGTAGAAACCATAACAACTAATCTCATCCACAAATAAAGGAAAATAAAGAATTCATATAATCATATATAGAAATGTATTTGTACAATATGTTGGGCGGAGACAAATCCACTACCAACAAGCAAAGGACAAAATACATGGAAAATAAAATAAGTTTGGCGAGCGAAGCGAAGACGATCCAATTGCAATCATCCTCGAAGATATAGCGATGATCACGACTAGAGCTAGAACACCTGCGTAAGACAAGAGCACACACCTGGCGAGATAACCAGGTCCTCAGAGGGACGTAACAAGACATATAATATCATGCCAATAACTGAATAATAGAAGCTCAACATAAAAGTATATATATAACTAAACAAATAAAGGTCCTTAACCATTCTATGTGAAAATGCACTTTGAAGACAACGTTCCACACAAGGGCTCTCGAGACTAGAAACACGACGCGTTAGCGTTTCAACCAAGGCACTAGTGGCGTCTAGAGAAAAGTAAATGCACGGCCCATTAGCACTCGAGTGAGAGCTAAGGGGCATCTAGAGAAAAATAAATGCACGACCACTAGCTCTTGGGCGAGTCACTAACGGCAGCTAGAGGAAAGTAAATGCACGACACATTTGTGTTTCAACCGAGGCACAAGTGGCATCTAGAGAAAAGTAAATAAGTGCACGACACACTAGCTCTCGGCTGAGTCACAAATAGCAGCTAGAGAAAAGTAAATGTGTGAAAGCCCCTGCGCCTAATAACTGTCTTCACCCTCCCCATGCACTACTCGTGCTGAATCCACACCACGATATTTCTAATAACCGCTAAGTCTTCTAGACAATATATTAGCAGTTATATCCTAACGCTCGTCCTGTACGCACCGATATACGGTCGGTACGCAAGTCTGAATCTATATGAGACACATGACATCGTGGCACACATGTGTCGAGTCAATGAATGCGGCACAAACAAAGGTGGTCCCTTAACTCTAGGCCAAGTGCATAAAGAAAACTAAAGTATAATAATTTGCAGCTACATATGGTTTTGAAAGAACAAGAAATAAAATATGCATGATATTGAGCAAAAAATTAAACAGTAAAGGTAAGGTGTCTTGCCTGATGTCCGAGTGAGGTAAGATGATGTCCTGACGATGAATCAACAACAACGCACAAAGAGGAAGGTGCAGGAACAACTTCAGATGCTGAAAATAGTCTATTATCTATTTATAATTAATACTGCACCTATTATATTTATTTAATAAATTTTGAAGTTAGGATATGGTATATGTTTTCGTATTAGCTTTCCTAAAACTAAACGGATCGCATTTTCGTTTCCGGAATCTCCCGAAATCGCAAAAATACTGAAACACGTTTATTTTTTGGACACTAGATACTCAAACAGTTTTGTAGAAATCAACAGAACGAATTTTGTCTATTAAAATATGTTTTTGGAAATCTTACCTCGATACGCTTCTTTTAAAAAAAACTGGAGGCGAAACAGAGTTCGGAGCTGGGAGATATCGTCGTTCCAAGTTGCTCTTGCTGCTAAAAAGCGGGGCTGAATTCTAATGACGAATTTTAGAGTTTCTATTGGACTAAAAATAATTTCGAATTTTGGCTGATAGAAGGGGAATGTATTGGGTTTATATAGGTATTTATTTCAGATTTATCTCCTAAATTAGATAGGATTTGATTTAAATAAAAAAAATGATCTAATTAATGCTAGATATGATTCCAATAGGATAAGAATTTCTAATGGATAAATCTTCCCATAAATTTAAATCAAATAAATTATTTAAAAAACAAATCAATTTGATTGCAATCCTTTAAATGATCACCATAATAACTTTAAGTATTATTCTATATTATCAAATAATTCAAATCATATGAATCCAAATCCAAATCAAACTCAACATAATAACTTTAAAATAATATCTAATATTTATCAAAATAATTTAAATCAAATAATAAATAAATTATTTAATCAAATAATATTTCAAATCTAGATTAGACAAATCGTAATGCTCCAATTAGTCATCGTAAGTATTTTAAAAAATATTTAAATTATCAATATAATTTAAAGTATAGTTGATAACCATCAAGATAATTTAAATAAATTCAAATATAATCAAATAACTGATTAACATATCAAAATAATACTCGATGTCATTAAATATTATAAAACTTACTTTTATAAATCCAAATCGTTATTTAAAAATAAATAGACAAAAAAAACCTTTTATCGCTCATTTTTTTTAAAACCAATTTTTAGAAGACCAAAAATAATAAAATATATTTTATATTTCAAATAAAAAATTCGAGAACATTTTTTTTAGAAAGATTATTTCAAACCATTAATTTAAAACTATTTTTTGGTAACAAAAGTAATCACAAAATATCTTTTACAAAATTTCTACGAAAATTACTTTTAAACACGAAATTAAAATATATAGATATAATTTAAAAAATAATAATTTCGGGAAGATGAGTTACAAATCTACCCACCTTTGAAAATTTTTGTACTCGAAATTTAAGGACTACTAGGATAGACGGACTTGGTTGATCGGTAAAAGGATAGTAAGATTTTGTGATAAGAGAAAATAGATGAAAGGGAAAAGAGAATTTCTTTAATGAGAACATTAATCAATTTGGATGAAAAATAGAAGAAGTGAATGGATATGGCTTGATGTGCACGGACACGATGCACAAACACATTTGTAGGTGGAGAAAATTAATGGAATAGAAAACAATGAGCCTCTCCTTATATAGGAGGTGGAAGCTACTATTTTGATAAGGATTATGATAGTTGTAAATCCCTTTAAATAATTTCTCTATTTATTTTAAATCAAATTCAATAGATTTCAAACCAAATCTAAATCAATTTAAATCTAATTAAATTCCATCCTTTAGTTTAAAATCAATCAAATTTCAAATATATATATATATATATATATATATATATATATATATATATATATATATATATATATATATATATATATATATATATATATATATATATATATATATATATATTAATTTAACTATTTAAATAAATCCATAAAATCAAATCAAGATTTAAATCGCCACAATAAATTTAAAATATATTTTCCAAAATACTAATAATAATAATTTCAAAAATTACATTATTATTTAAAAACTAATAAATAATTATGAAATATATATGTATGTCCAAATAATATTTACATAAATATACTTTTCTAATATACCATTTTATAGGAAAATTATTTATTATTATATCTGTATAAATGAAAGGCTTTTCATAATTAAAATCATAAACTTGAAAATTTAGGCCCGATAGCTAAAAATAATTATTATCTATATTATTTCGAAACTATAAAAATAGAAAAAAATATTTTTCAAAAATATGTACGTTCGCACATAGTCGTACTAGTCGAGCAATTACGAAAAACAAAATTTTGCGCGCGACGTACAATGCAACTACGCGATGTACAATATACAAAAATAAAAAATCAGTATCAAATTTATTTTTAAAAAAATAGTAGAAATTTAGGAGTTTTACAAAGATCTTCTACAAGAGATCCACGTTGAGGACGAAATGTGATCTCAACAGAAGATGGACTCTCTGTCCAAATAATTGGCTAAGGCCAACTTGGCGCAGACAAGAGAGTTCAAGGGGAAACAGGTGGCTTATCATCACAAGAAGAAGGACTCCACTAATTTGAAGGTGAAGGGTCCTTCGTTCAAGCAACAGAAGTCCAAATCCCACGTGACTTGCTTCAACTGTGGCAAGAATAGCCACTACAAGAGTGACTGTAAATCCAAGCTCAAACCAAAATAGCAGGTATGGCTAAACTTGGTTATTTTGATTGCTTAATTTGGTTGCTATTGTTGCACAGGTTGAGTTATCTAGTGTGGTAGCTGACTAGTGGTCTGACACTAGTGCATCTGACCACGTGTGCTCTCGAAGGAGCTGTTCACCAAGGACGAGCCGTGTTATGACGAAGGTCTCGATGGCGAACATGTACCTAGCAGAATATCTGAAGATCGAGACAGTGGTTATGAACCACCGACAAGGACACTGGAATACGTATTACACATACCAGAGATTTTCGAAGATCTCAGGAAGTTTGTCATTTGATATAGACTTGAAAAATGGACATTCTTACTAGCCATATGTTAATTTCTTGGCGAGAAACATGCTTCGAAAAGATGTTCGGTGCTGAAGGGATGTTCAAACTTCTGCTGATGGCGATGAAGTTACTTTATTGAATGGACTGAGAGTTGTTTTATGATAGAAGCAGACTCAAGCTGTCCTACCGGGACCTTATCTTCAGAATGTGGGGATAAGGATGTGGAGGAATTTAAGGTCTATGCAGATACAAGACTGTTGGGAAGCTGCTCAGACGATTAAACTAAAGTACTGATCATCTGGAGTTAGTACACTCAGATATCTGTGACTTTTATCAATTCTCCACATAGGTCGGTTTTGAAGTATTTTTCGAAGTGCACGTTCGCATGACTTCTCAATTAGAAAGATGCAACATTCGAGTAGTTCAGAGACTTCAGGGCTGAAGCTGAACGTTAAACCGATCTACAACTACTCAGAAGTGATTGAGATATAGAGGATAGGTCTCATGAATTCGCATCGTTCTGCAAAGAACATGGAATCATCAACGAGACTACTACTTCGTATTCTTCTCAATCTAACGGAGTAGCAGAGAGAAAGAACAGAACGTTGACAGAAATGATGAACTCAATGCTGCTAACTGCGGATCTTCCTAAATGCTACTGGGGAGAAGCTGCATTGACGGTCACTTTTATTCTAAATAGAGTGCCATATGCAACTTCGGACGTAACTCATCATAAACTCTGGTTCAAAGTCAGACCTAACTTGAATGTGTAGGAACGAAATAGTAAAGCGTAATACTCTAGAGGGGGGGTGAATAGAGTTGGCAGCGGAATAATGCTAATTAAAACAATGTTAGCACCACAATCACAGAATATTAATCACAACTGAAATAAAGTAAAGACAGAGTTAAGAGAGCAAACGCAAAGACAGCGATGTATACTGGTTTCCCTCTGTTGAGGACTAATCCAGTCGGTAGAACTCTTGCTACCAGTTGAATCCACTATTGGAAAAACCGCAAGTTTTCTTACGAAGTCCTTGCAACTTCTACAACGCGAGCTTTGATACGAATAACTCGTCCAACTTCAAATGTGAAGAGGTATTCTTCAATCAAGCCTTCTGATTACAATTTCTCAGAAACTTTTAGACCGTACTGCACTGGCAAATCGACTAGAGAATTGTAATTGGCTTGGGATCTGAAATTGAAAGCTCTAGAAAACTCTTTGAAAGACTAAAAGCTTTAGATAGAGAGAATATTGAAAGTGAATGAGTGAGTTGAAATGATCGAAATCCTTCTCTATTTATAGGAATTTCAAAGGCAAACTTCTGACAGAATTCGGGCAGAACTCTATGAGCAAATCTCGGTCAAATCTGCAACTGCAGGAGGACCAAGTTCCAAGGATTCAAAATCACAACGGCCACCAACCGAACTCTGGCCGAACTCGGTCCGAGTTCTGTCAGGGTTTAGTCAGGGTTTAGTTAGGATTTTAAAAAGCTTTTTGGTGATTTTTGAAAACCTTTTTGAAAACCTTTTTGTAAACCTTTTTGAGAGGACATTTTAAAAACATTTTGAACTCATTTAAGGGTAGCCTATTTGCCAGTACGACTCGGTGTACAACATATTCCTAGACTAAAATAAAATGAAAATACATTGCATAAGGAATTACAGACTCGTGTAGGCAAACAGATCTTCGGTCTTGAATTCAGTGGATAGCCATTCTTGATCATGTTCAAGAGTCCGAGATGTCCCGACTAGCTTTGTATATCCAGACAGAGTTTAATCAATTATTAAAATCAGATTTGACCATATGACCAAATGGGCCAACAATCTCCCCCATTTCGATAATTGACAAACTATGAATGATATAACATTAAGCTTGTTCAAAATATCAAAAAGTAGAATTGTTCATATCCTGTATTATCTCAAAAAAATGTTAGATCTTTAATTTTCTCCACTTTTGTCACTTAGCAAAATAATTGCAAAAGATAAAGCTCCCCCGCAATCAATGCATAAGTAACAAATAGTGAGAAAACATATATAAAAGAAATAAGGCAGAAATAAAAGAGAAGTATCACATGCATGTATTATAAAAAGAAAAATCATTACAGGCATGTAATTTCACAGGCAGTTATAAAGAATGAAGCAATATAAGAAATAGTGCTATCATAAACTGAAACTGAAACATAGTGCTGAAATAAACTGAATGCCATAAACTGAGGCATAATAAACATGTCCATAAAAATAAAAGAGTACTGAAGCAAACTAAAAAGTGCTAATAAAAAAGTACTGATAATAACTTGGAATATCGGAGCATTTCCAAGTGCACAATAAAATATCACTCAAAATCATATAGTCACATCTCCTCATCATTATCCTCATCATCATCATCAGTAGCTCGAC
The DNA here is from genome assembly GCA_029216955.1 of Iris pallida. Classification (NCBI taxonomy): domain Eukaryota; kingdom Viridiplantae; phylum Streptophyta; class Magnoliopsida; order Asparagales; family Iridaceae; genus Iris; species Iris pallida. Next base: position 1,213,998 of record JANAVB010033617.1, read on the forward strand.
CAGCATGTCCTGAAGTACCAGCTCCAGAGGTACCAGCGCCAGAAGGATACGGAGGGGCGCCAGCATAGAACTCACCAACAAAGTCACGAGTTGGAGCACGATCAGGACGGTACCAATCATAGGCGTTACCGGACTGGAAGTAGGCATGAACAGCCTCATCCTCACAGCGATAACCGAAGAAAGCTGGATCTCTAGGGATGGAACCGGCTGAATGACCAGTCTGGGCGAAACAAAGATCAGCTAAGGAGTTTGCAAGCGCCTGATAGCGGGTGACGTCGCGGAACTCACGCTCGCGAGCCATGTCCGTCATCGAGACGTGCAAAGCAGATAAATGCTGATGTATGCCCTCAAATGTCATGGCATACTGATGAGGTGGTGGAGGAGGTGCAGTAGGAGGAACAGGAGGTGGAGCTGAAGCAGTCATGCTACGACGAGATAACTGAAGAAACTTGGGCTCAGGGTCCTGAGTACAAGTCGACAGATCGATATCGAAGTGCTGAAAGATGCGTGGGAGAATCATCGCGTAAGAGAGATTTCTATCTCTTGCACGACAATGACCCATCATCTGAATCATGGTCTTAGGGGAAGAAAATGGAATCCCCTTAAGAATGTGGTACATGGCGGACAGCTCAAGAGAAGTCACATCATCCTTTGAAGTAGATTTTGGAAGGATAGTAGAATAGATGATGCGATGCAATTCATAGTTAAACAAGTTCAGGTTGTTAGCCTTGAACTTTCCAGAGCGTACTCTATCAGGTGCACAGAGTTCCGCTTTGAAACTGGCGAGTGTCGTGCCTTCGAGAAAATCAAATTCAGTGATGTCAACTAGCGGTGCACCTTCGTTAGGGATACCAAGGATCTCCGCTAAGAGGTCATTATTGAAATTGATATCAATACCTCCAACATGAGTGCTCACATCAAAAGTGTTTAATATGAGATTGCAATAAAATAATCTAATGGCATTAGTTGCTATAGGGAAGCAGATTTTAACAAAAAGATGTAACCCTAATGCCTCAAAGAAATGACGATGATCAGGAAATACAGTATTTGACTGGAGCGCCTGTGCATATGGATCTCATGGAGAAGTCTCCATACCACAGTAGGGCTTGGTCTAGGGTTTGAAGAAAAACCCGTCGAACGCACTGTCGCTCGTTTGGACCGACGAGAAGAGGGAATCCGTATGCGGATGCGAATATGACCCTTCCTCACTAGGGTTCGTCTTCTTCCTCTTTAAAGGATTGAATTTGGGTGCCATTTGTGCAAATTGAAATAAAAATACACTAATTGAAAAATGGAGAAAGATGGGGTTATACCTCCTGAAATCAAAGTATGTCGAAGAGAACGACGAACTCCGCACGAATCCAAATTTTGGATTGATTTCACGACTTGGATTGGAAGAAGGAGGGTAGTAAAAAGCTAGGGTTCGGGGCTCCTTCGCGGCTGCTGCTGCTGTTGTGATTAGTTTGGAAGCAATGAAGAAGAAGGGCTTCTCGGGTTCTGTATATATAACCTGACACCCTCAACCGAACTCGGGCCGAATTCGGTCAGAGCTCTGGCCGAATTCGCCTTGGGTTCTTTATAGTTGATTTTTGCCATTCTTTTTCATTGTCTCATTTAAAATATTTAATTCAGAGATTAGTCATTTCAACTTCAATTAACATAATTAATATTATTTTATAGATTAAATGTCGTTACACAGCGACAGTTTCAGATTAGCTGTAGGAGTACTATCCCAGCTGGCGGAGGTTCACCGGGGAACTCTTAAGTACCGCTTCGCTTCAACCGTAGTTGTGGTGACAGACAGACTCTTTATTGGCTTGTCTCTAACACAGTTTTTGCGTAATGATATATAATCATAAAACAAAATTAATTAATATTATTGACGTCCAAAATTCCTAATTCTCGACGTAAATAATTGAAACGATCTTCCGCTAGAGGTTTAGTGAAGATGTCAGCTAGTTGATTTTCAGTATCTATGTACACAAGGTTTATATCTCCATTTTGATGATGATCTCTAAGAAAGTGATGTCGAATCTCGATATGTTTAGTACGAGAGTGACATACTGGATTCTTAGTCAAATTAATAGTGCTCGTATTATCACAGAAAATGGGAATACGTGTGTAAAATAAATCATAGTCTTCTAGGGTTTGTTTCATCCACAAAATCTGAGCACAACAACGTCCTACGGCGATGTACTCAGCCTCTGTTGTTGATAGGGCTACAGAATTTTGCTTTTTACTAAACCATGAGACTAAAGCCTTGCCTAAGAAATGACATGTACTACTGGTGCTTTTTCTATCGACTTTGCATCCAGCAAAATCTGCATCCAAATAACTAATAAGGTCAAAGGACTTAGTTTTGGGATACCACAAGCCAACAGAAGAAGTGCCCTTAAGGTATCGAAAGATACGCTTAACTGCGGACAGATGTGATTCCTTTGGGTTAGCTTGAAAATGTGCACACAGGCAAATACTAAAAATTATATCTGGACGACTAGCAGTTAAATAAAGTAAACTACCAATCATACCTCGATACTTACGTGTGTCGACTGGCTTGCCTTGTTCATCTGAATCAAGCTTTGTTGAAGTTGCCATTGGAGTGCCAGTAGGTTTGACATTGTGCAGATCAAACTTCTTTAGCAGGTCTTTTGTATACTTGGCTTGATTTATAAATGTCCCATTATCAGTTTGTTTGATTTGCAATCCGAGAAAGAATTTCAGCTCTTCCATCATGCTCATCTCAAACTCATTCTGCATACACTTAAAAAATTCTTGACACAGAGATTCATCAGTAGATCCAAATATAATATCGTCAACATAGATTTGAATTAAAAGAAGTTTGCCATTAAAAGACTTAATAAACAGTATAGTGTCAACCTTGCCTTTTGAAAAACCGTTGTCAAGTAGAAAAGAGCTTAGACGATCATACCAAGCACGAGGGGCTTGTTTTAAACCGTATAAGCCTTTCTTCAACTTGAAAACATGATCAGGGTTTTTGAAATCCGTAAAACCTGGAGGTTGTGCTACAAAAACTTTTTCTTTTATAAAACCATTTAAAAAAGCACTCTTGACATTCATTTGAAATAGTTTGAAATCATGAAAATATGCAAATGCACATAACATGCGAATGGATTCTAATCTCGCAACTGGGGCATAAGTCTCATCGTAGTCGATACCTTCTTCTTGATTGTATCCTTGAGCTACGAGTCGAGCCTTATTACGAGTCACTAAACCATTCTCATTTAGTTTATTTCGGAATACCCAACGGGTGCCAATGACCGGATGATCAATAGGCCTGGGAACAAGTTCCCAAACTTGATTCCGTTCAAATTGGTTTAATTCCTCTTGCATAGCATCTATCCAAAAATAATCACTACATGCTTCATCAATAGTTTTGGGTTCTAGCTGTGAAATAAATGCAACACTAGAAACAATATCTCTACTGGATGTACGAGTACTTACTCCTTTTGTAATATCACCAATTACCAAATCTTTTGGATGATCAGCTGTAAATTTCAACCTTTTCGGTAGATTCTGAAGATAGCTGGTTCCTGGATCTTCTCTAGGAGGTTCAGCTAGTGCAGAGCTTGGTTGAGGATCAGCTGATGTTGAGCTTGGTACAGTTGGATCTTCGTCATTGTCATCGATCGTCATCTGATTTAGTTCATCAATGGTGACGTTGATTGACTCTTCGATGATCATGGTTCTTTTGTTGAAGACTCTGTATCCTTTGCTCTTGGCCGCATAACCTAAAAATATACCTTCATCGGCCTTTTCATCAAATTTTCCCAAATTGTCTTTGTATTAAGAATAAAACATTTACAGCCAAATATTCTAAAGTATGAAACAGATGGAATTCTATCAAACCATAACTCAAATGGAGTCTTCTTCGATTTGGGTCGAATTAGAACTCTATTGAGAACAAAGCAAGCTGTATTGACAGCTTCAGCCCAGAAATATTTGGGTAAACTAAACTGGTTTAACATCACTCTGGCCATTTCGGTTAGAGTTCTGTTCTTACGTTCCACAACTCCATTTTGTTGTGGAGTCCTAGGGCAGGAGAACTCGTGTACAAAATCGTGTGTGTCATAAAATTGCTCAAAATCAGCATTCTCGAATTCGCCTCCATGATCGCTTCTTATGCGAGTGATCATGTAACCTTTTTCATTCTGTACTTTCTTGCAAAAGGCGACAAATTCGGATAATGCATCATTCTTGCATGTCAAGAAATATACCCACGTGTATCTAGAGAAATCATCTACAATTACGAAAGCATAAAGTTTACCTCCGAGGCTAGCAACTCTGCTAGGACCAAATAAGTCCATATGAAGCAATTGTAGAGGTCTAGTAGTACATACTGCGTTTACTGACTTGAATATGGATCTGGTAGCTTTGTTCTTTTCACATTGGCTGCATACCGAGTCCTTCTTGAATGTAATGTCCGGTAAACCGCATACTAGCTTCTTTGTGGATAATCTTGAGATCGTATCCATATTAGCGTGACCGAGTCTCATATGCCACAGATGACTCTCATCACTCTTGGCTATTAAGCATCTACCTGAAATGTTAGTTTCTTCTAACAAATAGAAAACATATATATTGTCTTCCCTGATACCTTCAAAGATAGTACTACCAGTTAAGCTATCAACTATAGTACATTTGTCTTTGCCAAAGTTGATGCCATAACCATGATCAGCTAGATGACTTATGCTGAGTAGATTATATTTTAACTCGGTAACCAGACAGACATCCTTAATCACAGGGTAGGGAGACTTACCAACATCACCGATACCAATAATATACCCTTTCAAGTTATTACCGAAGGAGACATAGCCTTCCTTCTTTTTCTTCGACAGTGTTGCAAATAGGGTAGCATCACCGGTCATATGCCGTGAGCAACCGTTGTCGAGGATCCATTTGCTTCTAGCATGTGAAGGGTGTTTCACCTACAAAACAGTTTACAGATAAAACTTTTGGTACCCATTTCTTGTAGGGTCCTGAATTGTTAGCCTTAGGTATCCAAGCATAAACATTTAAATCAACAAGCTTTCTCATTCTACATGCAGATAAAATATGACCAATGAGGCCACAATAATGACATTGTGCATGTCGAGTGTTGAAAGCTGAGTGGTGTGCATGGTTGGTAGGTTTAGATTTTCTAGTATAGAAGAAAGCATACCTATAATCTTGTTTGGGCTTAACCTTTTGGGGTAAAGGTTTTATGTCACGCCCCAGAGCCAGAATACTGGAGAGCGGGGGCGAACATAGCCAGCTACGTATATTGAAATGAAGTCCATCTCGCTATACGGTCACGGCTGTCTAGATATGAGGGTTTACTACAAGCCAACAGTCTCTTAAGGTCAAGCCTACTGTCTCAATCTCAAGCAAATAATATAATTACAAGATGTTTGACCACCAAATATACAATAAAAGGCGTCCCAAATATTATATATCAGCTGATCATGAAGCTAGTCGTATAAAATGCTAGGACTAGCAAGAGTTAAGTCATACATGATCAACCCTAGGATTTGTTAATCATGTTTACAACCCGTAGGCATACAGTAAGTAAAGTGTATCGAGCTAACAGGTGCTCGTCGGCTAAACGCCTCAAAAGAATAACTTTACAATAGAGTGAGCGAAATAAAATAGAAAACCCACTTGTAGCCCGGGTTCCTTCTAGTCGTCACCATCGGGCTGGAGGTTCGGAAGATCCTCGGAAGCTGCTCCAAAATCTGGCCACACAAAACCAGCTGGGTCAAACCCCAGAAAGAGCAAGTGCCACAAAGGAGGCCACGAAATAAGAACAAAAGCCAGCATATCAGAACATAAGAAAAGAAAATGGAAGAAGGTACAAGTAAATAAAGAGTGCAACAGGACAATAAACGACTAGTGACATGGGACCATTCCGGGAGCCAGGTTACAACCCTTAAACCAGACAAGGACCGAGGTTGTAACCATTCACCTGAACAGCACTCAGTCTCTACCCATTTATTGTTAAAGATAAGTAAAACAAGCATGTACAAGAGTTGCCAGGTACCGGGACTAGACAAGACTTAGACAAGGCTGGACTCCATCCATTCACAAGCGGCCAAGCAATTACTACGGCTTACTACTTAACTAACTAGGGTTATCACAAGCCTAATTACTAACAAGATGCAAGTGAGAATTTTCCAGTCCCAAGCCCTGCAGACCATCCAGTTATCCTTCCGCGGGTTGAGAGTATGGTTGGGTACATCGCCCCGGAGACGATATACCCTTAGGTGACTTAGAGGGTGCAACACATGACAGTGCGCTGGAAATGTGCTCTACTCGTCGGCAAGCTACAAGTCCAATTAAGAGCGCCCAGATAACGAGATTGCCTGTGACTGGAAATTCTCCATGAACTATAGTTTGATCTAGTCATTAGCCTAATCCATATTCAGTATGAATCCCTGACCGTGGGAACCAGGGAGTCACGTCCAAGACATGATGCAAGACAAGACAAGTGGATTGCACAAGCAAGCAAGCAGGAACACCTACGGTGTCAAGTTGATTATACGAGTCAATTTACAAGTTACAAGTCAAGTCAAGTCAGGAGTGCGCCGCCACGGGCCACTATCAAGTTATCAAGATAAATCATGTCAGGGTACTTGTCAGGAGTGCGCCACGATAGGCCACTATCATGTCAGGTTGGTCATGTCAGGAGTGCACCACTATGGGTCACTGTCGTGCTATGTTAGTTCCTTGTCATACCATGCCATGTACAATAGTCATTCCAAACATATTAAGTAAAATCAAGTTCTGGACAAAAGGCGTAAGGATATAAAATGAGCGTAATATATCTAATAAAATATCAATATACAGGGCTATAGAAGAGCCAAGCTTAAGGAAATAAAACCAAAACTCCAAGAGCCAATGGATTGCGCAAGAGGTCAGGGGGTTGGATTGCGCAGGGTGTCAGCTGCGCAGGGTGCCAAGTGCGCAGGGGCACAGGACGCAGGGGCAGATGGTGCAGGAATGGTTGGCGCAGGCTGCGAAGTGCGCAGACTTAGACTGCACAGGCAATGGATGGCGCAGGATACAGGTTGTGCAGGGTTGGACTGCGCAGGCAATGGATGGCGCAGGATGCAGGTTGTGCAGGGGTCAAGCGTGCAGGAGCCGATGGCGCAGGGTTGGTTGCGCAATCGGGCAGCGGCCAGGCTGCGCAGTCAGCGACTAACGCTAAAAAGCGCGGCGAGGGGAGGCTGCGCGGTCAGTGCTGCGCTAAAGAGCGCAGACTGTAGATCTTCTTCTCCAGGCCGAGAGGAACATCAAGAACACCTAAAAATTCAATCTTTCATATCTTTGTCAAATTAAAGCCAAATCTAGATTTTCAAAGGTCTAACTTGAGTAAAATTGAATTCTCTTCGACATGGAAGCATCAAAACCCACAAAAATCCAATCAAAATAGATCAAAACCATGTAAATCCAAAAATAGTTAAAACCTAGATCTAGAACAATGGAGACTCCAAATCACAAAATGTCAAGCACTAATGTTGATCACCATGGCCTAATCTAGCTAATGAATAAATAAAATGTGGTTCTCATGTGGTGGCAAGGTGCACTTGCCTATGGTGTTGGTGGAGGAAGGAGGAAGAAGAAGAAGAAATTAATGGAGAGAAGTAATGAAGAGAGAGAGTGTTAGGTGGGGATTTTAATGGTGGAGGATAAGTTAATTGTAGGGTGGAGGTTAGCTAAGGTGCTCCAATGTAAAATAAACCAAACCAAACCAACCTTCTCCACAACATAAAACCAAGCCAGGTAAAACCCAATTACGAGAAATCCAAAATCTGCAAGTCAAGTCAATTACAAGTACATGCCAAAATCCGAAAAAATAAATACAGGTCTGAAATACATGCAAGCTTGACAAAATACGTATTCCGAGATATAGGTGTTACATTTTATATGGTTAGGTCTGACAGTGTTTGGCTTGGGAATGTTCCGATTTTTCGGTAAGTGACACGTGTTAGGGAAGGAAGCAGCAGGCTCAGGCTATTTTCCTAACCTAATTTCCAATCTTTTGGAAGTGTCATACAACTTAGTATAATCAGAAATGAGTGATTCCATTCTGATTTGTGCACATCGAAGACTTTTCTTCTCTATAGAAAGTTCTTCCTTGAGTTGGTCAATAATTTTGTCTTTCTCTTCAGATGACTTGGTAGTCTCGTGTAATAAGAGCTTTGTTGAAGAAAGCTCACCAGACTCACTAACATTATTTCTAACCTCAGCTAGTAGGTCGGTAAGTCTACCTATTTCACCTTTGTACTCTTTGAGTACCTTCTTAGAGGTCTGATACTTGCTACGCAGTTTTCTGTAATCAGTCATCAGGTCACTGAAGGCATCTCCTAATTGCTCAAAGGTGAAGTCATCATAAGTATCAACTACAGGTTCAGTAGGTACCTGATCGAATGCCATAAAGCATACGTTTGCAGCGTCTTCTGATTGTTCGTCTTCTGAGTCGCTGGCTTCACTTTCATGCCATATGCTGGTATTGGCATATCTCCTAGATGTTGATTTTTTCATGTTCCCTTTTTCATACCTGTTGCTCTTCTTGCTTGATGATGAGTTTGTGGGACAATCCTTCTTCATGTGTCCCTTCTTCTTGCAACCATAGCAGACAGCATCTTCTTGATACCAGTTGTTACTGTTGTTCTCTTTGACTCTCTTCTCATGTCTCATGAATCTTTTGAACTTCCTTGCTAGGAGTGCTTGATCTTCAGCGTCAGATCCACTGCTGTCTGAGTCACCTTCAGCAGCTTTTCTGTGCTGAGCCTTGAGAGCGATCGTCTTCTCCTTTGGTGCAGGCTCTTCAAAATCTTGTAGCTTCAGTTCATAAGTGAGTAGCTTACCCATGAGTACTTCGAGGGACATAATTGTGAGGTCGTTCCCTTCAATGATTGCAGTAGCCTTCGGAATCCAGTTTTTGGTGAGAGCTCGCAGGAGTTTGCGAATCTTTTCATGGTTACTGTAATCTTTGCCTAAGGAGGACAAAGGATTTACAATATCCAAGAATCTCTCGAACATTTGTGTAACTGTTTCGTTGGGCTTCATCTTGAACGCCTCGTACTCTTGAGTAAGTCTGCTGACTTTAGATTTTTTGACTTGAGTCGTGCCTTCATGTGTGACTTCAAGTAGCTTCCACACTTCATTAGCCGTTGTGCAGATAGACACCCTGTTAAATTTAGTTCTGTCTAAAGCACAAAAAATAGCATTAATGGCACGTGCGTCAAGACTGGCCCTTTTTTTTCTTCCTCTGTATATCTGCTGTGGGTTTTTTCAACTAAAACTCCATCACATTTATACGAGGTGGCTTTTGATAGCCATCAAGAATAATGGACCATAAATCAAAGTCAAGTGATTTCAAGAAGAAACTCATCCGTGTTTTCCAATAGGTATAGTTCGTACCATCAAACAGTGGGGGTCTGTTTGTGGCCTGGCCTTCACTTGTGAATTTCACAGTTGCCATGTGTTGTGCTGTGATCTATATAACAGTTAATTAAAATGAATAAATAATTGCACTGTTACCTTTGCTTTACCTGTAAACACCCGCTCTGATACCAATTGTAGGAACGAAATAGTAAAGCGTAATACTCTAGAGGGGGGTGAATAGAGTTGGCAGCAGAATAATGCTAATTAAAACAATGTTAGCAGCACAATCACAGAATATTAATCACAACTGAAATAAAGTAAAGACAGAGTTAAGAGAGCAAACACAAAGACAGCGATGTATACTGGTTTCCCTCTGTTGAGGACTAATCCAGTCGGTAGAACTCTTGCTACCAGTTGAATCCACTATTGGAAAAACCGCAAGTTTTCTTACGAAGTCCTTGCAACTTCTACAACGCGAGCTTTGATACGAAGAACTCGTCCAACTTCAAATGTGAAGAGGTATTCTTCAATCAAGCCTTCTGATTACAATCTCTCAGAAACTTCTAGACCGTACCGCACTGGCAAATCGACTAGAGGATTGTAATTGGCTTGGGATCTGAAATTGAAAGCTCTAGAAAACTCTTTGAAAGACTGAAAGCTTTAGATAGAGAGAAGATTGAAAGTGAATGAGTGAGTTGAAATGATCGAAATCCTTCTCTATTTATAAGAATTTTAAAGGCAGACTTCTGACAGAATTCGGGCAGAACTCCATGAGCAAATCTCGGTCAAATCCGCAACTGTAGGAGGACCAAGTTCCAAGGATTCAAAATCACAACGGCCACCAACCGAACTCTGGCCGAACTCGGTCCGAGTTATGTCAGGGTTTAGTCAGGGTTTAGTTAGGGTTTTAAAATGCTTTTTGGTGATTTTTAAAAACCTTTTTGAAAACCTTTTTGTAAACCTTTTTGAGAGGACATTTTAAAAATATTTTGAACTCATTTAAGGGTAGCCTATTTGCCAGTACGACTCGGTGTACAACATATTTTTAGACTCAAATAAAATGAAAATACATTGCATAAGGAATTACAGACTCGAGTAGGCAAACAGATCTTCGGTCTTGAATTCAGTGGATAGCCATTCTTGATCATGTTCAAGAGTTCGAGATGTCCTGACTAGATTTGTATATCCAGACAGAGTTTAATCAATTATTAAAATCAGGTTTGACCATATGACCAAATGGGCCAACAGAATGTCATTCGAGTATGGAGATGTCTGGCTTATGTAAAGCTCCCGGATCTGAAGATTCAGAAGCTGGGGACAAGGACTACGAAGACGATCTTCTTGGGTTATGCCGAGAAGAGTGATGCTCGGAGATTTCTTGATATTTAGTCAAATCATATCATCGAATCTCACGATACTGAATATTTTGAAGACAAGTTTGCAAGGCACAAGAATATTGTTCTTGCGGATATACCGGCGAACAATGAGGGTGCGCAAGAAACTAAAATTTTCAATAATAAAGTAGTCCAAGAAGATGTTGTTGTTGAAACAACGGTTGAACCAGAACTCGCTGAGCCATCAGCGAAGCGTGTGAGGAGGCCGAAGGACTTCGGAAATGACTTTGTCAACTATCATGTGGAAGCAGATCCGCTTACCTATTACGAGGTGATGAAGACCAGAGACAAAGTTTTCTGGAAGGAGGCGATTGACAATGAAATTTATTCCATCACCTCAAATAACACTTGGGTGTTGGTTGATCTTCCTGAAGGAGGAAAATCCATCGGATGCAAATGGATCTTCAAGAAAAAGATAAAAACAGACAGAACTATTGACAAGTTCAAGGCTAGGTTTGTAGCCAAGGGGTTTTCTCAGAAGCAGGGGATTGACTACTTTGACACATATGCTCTAGTAGTCCGGATGACTACCATCAGAATGTTGATTGCTCTCACAGCAATACGTAAGATGATGATACATCAGATGGATGTGAAAACGGCTTTCCTAAATGGCAAGCTGACCGAAGAGATTTACATGCAACAGCCAGAGGGATTTGTCGTAAAGGGTCTTGAAGACAAAGTCTGCAAGTTGGTGAAATCCTTGTACGGTCTTAAACAGGCTCCCAAGATGTGGCATGAGAAATTTGACAAGGTTATAAGGTCAAATGGCTATATGGTCAGCGAGACAGACAAGTGTGTTTACACGAAGTTCGCTGATGGAAGAGGTGTGATCGTTTGTCTATACGTGGACGACATGCTGATCCTAGGTACGAATATGGGCTGTGTCACGGAGACAAAGAAGTTCATCTCGAGCAAGTTCAGTATAAAAGACTTGGGGGAAGCTGATGTGATCTTAGGGATCATGATCATCCGGACAGACACTGGACTAGCGCTGTCACATTCTCATTATGTTAAGAAGATGATCACTCGTTACGGGTATCAGGATCTTCCAGGGATCGATAAGCCATACAAGTGTGATATGAAGCTGAAGCCTAATTCAGGAAAAAGCGTCAGACAGCTGGAGTATGCAAGCGTAATCGAAAGTTTGATGTATGCTACTACTGCCACAAGGCCTGACATAGCTTTCGTCGTAGGAATGTTGAGTCGTTTCACGAGCAACCTAGGCATTGAGCACTGGAAAGCTGTGAAATGGGTTATGAAATATCTTAAGAAGACTCAGACATATGCACTACACTACAGCAGAGATCCCCCGGTAGTGAAAGGCTTCAGTGATGCCAGCTGGTGCTCAAAAATGGAGAGTAAGAGGTCCATAGGTAAATATATTTTCACAATGGGTGGAGCTGTTATATCATGGAAATCGAGAAAGTAAACTATGCTCTCGCGATCATCCATGGAATCTGAGTTCTTTGTACTTAATACCGCAGTGGAGGAAGAAGAATGGCTTCAGGAGCTCATGTATGATCTTCCAGTGGTTGGGGGCGCAAATACCAGGGATAACGATATACTGCGACAACCAGGCGACTACGGCGGTGGCATCAAATGACCTCTTCAACGGGAAGAAGAGGACTATGCGGTTAAGTATAGGACAGTACATGATCTCATCAAGAGGGGTGTTATTGCAGTGATTGATGTTCGGAGTCAGGAGAACCTGGCTGATCCGTTCACCAAGGGCCTCAAGCGTCAGCTGGTTGATGACACAGCTTATAAAATGGTCTTGAAGGCATTCTGATATTGTATTATTACATTCCTACCATAAAGTTTTATGTTATTAAAAATCTACTAGGCATCTAGCTTTTGGTTCAAGGGAGGACTATTAACCAGAAGAATATCAGGAATGGTGGATACTTGTCCTCTGTGGCATGGAGAGGTTACGGACCTACAACCACTATTGTCTACTGTTATTTTCTGCGAAAAATGGATCCTGTTGGAAGGTTAGCTTAAATGCCTTAATGTGTTCTCAAGAAGTGTGAATGCCTGGAGTGCTTTACAGGAAGCACGGCAGCACAGCACTAAAAGGAGTGTAACTCCATGCTATAGTGGGGTGACCATGAGGTTCTCGGTTAGTGGTAATGCCTCGGCTTTGTAAGCCAAGTCACAGCGGAGTAGCACCGCAAATAGGCAGGTAGCCTAATGTTGTATGATAATCATAATAAGGAGAGGTAGACAGCACTACAAAGTGGATGATGTCCTCATGTTACACTGGCATGACACCAAAAAGAGGTACCAGGTAGGGAAGAGCAAGCCATGTCATAGCGGCGTAACACCGCACGAAAGCGCAAGACTTTATGCTGGGTAGTTTGGCACTACAAAGAGGCTTGTGACCTCATGCTACAGTAGTATGACACTACGATGAGCTACCCAGGTAGGGTAAAGCCTCGGCTTTAAGCCATGTCATAGCGGCGTAGTACCGCAAAGAAGCACAATGCTTTATGCCATGACTCTTTATAAAGAACTCACCTATAGTGTATGGACAGAGATATCAGGCCGTCTCTTGAGGGTAAACTTGTAGACGCCAAAAAATTATACACTAAAATCAGGCTGGCACAAGGCCTTTAATGTGCAGCCAGAAGCACAGTTGATGTCATTATGTGAATAGAAATTATTGCAGTTATGGTACAGAATTCAAGACTTAGTCCATTCTTGTATCATGTTGTTATTTAATCTATGCATAAGATTCAAGTCCTAGCGACATCTCTCCTAATGCATGATGGACAGTCACTGTGGGGAACGCTCAACCCATATATTGAGATATGTGGGGGATTGTTTGTGGTTTTGCCTTTGGACTAGGAAAGATAGTCCCACATCGGCTATACCAAATGGTGAGTATCTCAATATAATGCATTGTTTGTGTTAAGGTATGCACATGAGGTGTGGTAGGGCACAAGTGTGTGTCATATGGGAGTATTTTCTTAGAAAGAAAAAGGATTAATTCCAACCAAGATGTAAGTTGATTTTTGTTGTACGGACTCGGACTTCAGAATGTCTCATGCATGTACGGGAGTGTTCGGGGGGTAGGCGTGGACTGGCATACTTCTATGCTGATTGTGGGATGATCTAAAATATCAAACTCTATTTGTGAGTATTGGTATTTTAGTCCTACATCGGATATGAGAAGAGGTGAAGTCTCACTCCACTCTATAAATAGAGCCCCTTGGCCTCCTTTGAAAGATGCACAAAAGAAGAGAGTTAAGGGAGTCCGTAAAGTCCAGAAAGCCCGTTCAAGGAAGCGGATCGTAGATAGGCCAATCTTGCTTTGAGCAATGGTGATCTTATCACCCCAGCAAAGCAGCCTTTCTCTTTCTTCTTTCCTTCTCTTCTTCTCTGATCTAATTAGATACTTCTTGTGGGATTTCGTCGCTGCTGCTGCTAGCAACTCGATTTGTACCTTTCTAAAAGAAGCTCTCCTTTCATATGCTGTTGTAACGAAATCTCTTTAGATTTTCGTTACCCAGAATCCTCCAAGGAACTCTGTAGTGCACCTTTTTTGAAGTGTTGCTACGAAACGTTGTTACTATTGAGACAACTGTTTCGTTTCTCTGTTTTTCATCGAAAATTATGCCTCGGGAATAACAAGTTGACATAATAACATCATGTTTATTAAATACTCAAGAATATTTTAGGAATTTAAAAGTTTTACCACCAAGTTTTCCTATTATATAGTAGAATATATTAGAAGGAGTAAGGTATATGGCGGAGCTATAGCATCTAAGGCCTCGTTTTTTTATTACATTAGAGAACCGTGAACTTTACATGTAGCTTGAAGTAGGACGGAACCACCTTAAAGCTAAAGTGGGCTCGAACCACCACCAAAATAATATATTTGATTTTTATTTATTTTTTATTTTTTTATTTGCATATGAGTCGATTCATACTTAGTCCGTCCAAGCCTAATTCAGACCATTCAAATTCAAATGTTTATTTCCGCACTTGACTTGAACGATATGAGGACACTAAGCATCGTACAACCCAAAATATTTTTTATAAATTTATTTATCACTTAAATGTTGCGTATATACTTCAAATCCAAACAACAAAATAAAACAAAACTAAGAAAATATTTTTGGAAAAAAAATTCCAAAACTTTTTGTCAGGCTACAGTCGGACCATGCCCGTTTGTATCTCCGCCTTCAAGAGTGAGGCTTTTGTCCATTCCATAAAAGCTTTAGATGGTAGGATAAGAAGACGAGAATTTTCATATTTGGATTTTTGTCGATTCCATAGAAGCTTTAGATGTGTTGGGAATCCGTACGTGATCCAAATAGGATCCGCCACGGGCTCGGACGCGAAAGCAATGCAACCCACCTAAAGAAACGAACCAATATACCACGAATGCCAAGCCAGATCAAACAACGTATTTTCGGTGACTACGTCACCTAGACAAATCTCAATCTATATAACTTCCAATAAAAAATACAAGGTTGATAAAGGAATATGTTGAATCCTTTACCCAAAGGTTCAACTCTTTCGCCAAACTCAAGTAGAAAGAAGAAGATTACAACTTGAAATCACTCACCATACTCGTAGAGATCTCGCTAGGATGATGACTCGATCTCTACACTGATCTTCTCTTCATGTTGCCTTAGATAACGAGCCCTAAGAGCAAAGTATGAACTTTCTCTTAGATTTTATGTGGACAAGCATCATGAATCTCCCACATTGTGCTTTTTTTATTGCCTCCACCCTATATATATATATATATATATATATATATATATATATATATTTTATATATATATATATATATATATATATATATATATATATATATATATATATATATATATATATATATATATATATATATAGTTGAGAAACCATATTTTATGTCATAGAAATTCCTAAAATAGAAAACCCTATTACTAAACTAAGAGACCCTATTTTAGGTACAGAAAATCCTAAAATAGTCCTACTTTAATTATAGATTTCAAATCGTATCAAATCAAATATTTGAGATTTGGACCCCTTAAATATGTTGTTACTAAATCTAGAGTATACTCAAATATACTCACCTCCAGTCTGATGAAAGGTGTTGACTACATGTCTCCTCAACTTGAACGTCTGTCATCCCATTACAGAGTTCCTTCTCCCCCATGTCATTGTTCTCCGAACCCCCCTCTCCGATATGCTTTGCGTCTTTCTTCGTCTCTAGCTCCTCGACTGTCACGTCGACGATAGCTGTCATACGTAGCACCTCAAGTACAACTAGAATCCTGCCGACATCAATAATACAATCAAGACCAATGTCCCTGACGATCAGCCTCACAATAAGCCTTGCTTTCATGTGCCCAACTTCTGCCTTCTACTGAAACGTGCTACCATTTCAACAGGCTTCTTCATCCTTGGCTGTCACAGCTAAGCGGACAGTGCGGTTCTCCCAGGATTCAGTCTCATGAACCTTCCTACGTTTGTGTCAGATAATGAAGCTCCTTATACAGATGCAACTTCGAGCAGAATATCAAGCACTGTACACGTCGTCGATGACCCAAAACTTTTTTGGAACTATACGAATGGAGATGCACCTACCTCAGGCTGTGCTTGCTGCACACCTTGATTACTTTCCTAGTTTCAAACTACCAAAATCAATGTTACTCCATGAAGCTATGCAAACCACATGTCACTAAAATCGGATCCGTGCAACAACCCATACCTGAAGATCGACCAACTGTCATGGGACCAACATCCTGACCCTCAATCTTCGACGCATCACCATTCGTTGCTTTGTCTCGATGAACCGAATTCTTCGTATCCCTCAAAGCATCTCAAAGACCCCCAAGACATGTTCTCGACGATCTAGAAACTCCTGTCAAATACCACTCGAGCCTCCATCCGGTGTTTATGGTATGCATGTACACGTCAACGGCTTGAGCCTGTACACACCATAATATATGTCTCCTCGAGCCAGCCATTGGGAATCATTCGTAAGCATCCAATCTTTGTCCCCAAACATATTGTGACAGCCATCATCCGTCAGCCTCTCTACCGAAACCAAGTTATAGCGCAAACTTTGTACATATCAGCCCCCTTGAGAATGAGCTTCTCACCAAACTCTGTTGTCAAGTACACATCACCGATGCCCACAACTGTAGTAGGCCTATTACTGTCCATCTTTACATATCCAAACCTACCATCTCGATATGACATAAAAATCCTCCTCTGCGGAGTGGCGTGACACGACACACCTGTGTCAAAGAGCCAATCGACTTCATGACACATGCTACAAGGTTCCTCATTGCTGGATGCCCCCATGTCCAAGAACTGCGATGATGAGATCTCCCATGGTCGTGAAATCTTTCTAATCATCCTTACCTTTTGCTTGCTCTGATTTGAGCTTCACGCAGTTCTTCTTAAAATGGCCCTTTTTGTCATAGTGATAGTAGCCCTCCTTGCGGTCCACAGTCGTAAGATCCCGAGAACTCTCCCATGTCCTCGTTTGTTACTTGAGTCTTCCATTCCTCTAGAAAGAAACCAGAAGCAGACTCATGTGACGATTCCATATGCTTATGTCGGACCTCCTCTTTCAACAAGTTACTTTTGCCTGCCTCTATCGTGACAACTCCATCAGGCATGGAGTTGCTCACCGATACCATAATATCTTCCAGCTTTCTGGCAGAGAACAAAAGTAGCAGGTCCTAAAGCTCATCATCAATCACCATCTTTATCACAAACAGTTGATTTATGATGCCTTAAACCTTGTTCAGATGTTGTGCCACTGGGGCACCCTCCGTGTACTTCGAGTTGACGAGTTAAAAAATAAAAAATAACTTGTTGTCAGTCATTTTCTGTTCATACAACGAGTGCAGCTTCTTCCATAATGCTTTTGTCGAACATTTCATTGACACGTGGTGAAACACCGAATCGTTCAGCCATTGGCGGATGAATCCAATGACCATCCGATCATATTGTTTCCAGTCATCAAAAGCTTTGTCTAATGGCTAAGCGTTGTCACTCTCTAACGGACCATGCAAGTCCTTGTACTAGAGTAGATCCTCCATCATTGGCTTCCAAGTCGTCCAATTTCCCCTATGAGGGTGATCATAAGTGTGTTCATTTTCTACATAAACATGGTTGCACCTTCCCTCTCGAGAACCTGAGAGCTCTGAAACCATATGTTGGGAACCCATGTGTGACCCAGACCAGATTCAGCCATAGACACGGACGTGGAAGCTATGCCAACCACCTAAGATAATGAACCAATCTACTACAAATACCAAGACAGATAAAAAAAAATTGGTGACTATGTCACTGGACAAATCCCAATCTATATAACTCCCAACAAAAGATACAAGATTGATAAAGAACTATGTTGAATCCTTTGCCCAAATGTTTACCCCCCTTACCAAGCTCAAGTAGAAAGAAGAAGATTACAACATAAAATCACTCACCCTACACGTAGCGATCCCCATGTACGAAGATGATGACTTAATCCCCACACATATCTTCTCTTTTTGCTGTCTTGGTTGACGATCCCTAAGCGCAAATTATAGACTTCCTTTAGATTTTCTGCAGACTAGCACCCTGAATCTCCCTCCTTATATTTTTACGAGTGTCTCCACCTTCAACGCATATATATTTTGTTGAGAAATCATATTTAGGTCATAGGAATTCCTAAAATCTATTACTAAAATAAAAGATCATATTTTAGGTAATAGAAAATTCTAAAATAATTCAACATAAATTATGGACATTCAAATGTAATTAAATCAAATATTTAATGTATATTTCAAATCGCATCAAATCAAATAGTCCAGTGTTAATTATGGAACCACACCTTAAGGTTAAGATGAACCACCCCCGAAACACCATCCCCCTATAAAAAAATTATTTTTTATTTTATTTTTCATTCTATGACTCAGTCCATACTCTAGCTCGTCCAAGCCTAATCCAACTATTCTAGTTCAAATTGCTAGTTTTGTCCTTGAACAACAAGAGGACACTAATCGTACCACCTAAAATATTATTTTTTTGAATTTATTCATCATTAATTGTTGCATAATACTTCAAATACAAACAAGAAAATAAAACATAACTAAAAAAATATTTCTAGAAAAAAATCAAAAAAGTTTCGGCTACAGTCTGACCGTGCCCTTGTGTAGCTCTGCCTACGATTCCATAAAAGCTTTGGATGGTAGATGGTGGGAGAAGAAGATGAGATTTTTTCATATTTTGATTTTTGTGGGTTCCATAAAAGCTTTGGATGGTAGATGGTGGGAGAAGAAGATAAGAATTTTCATATTTGTTTCTTGCACGAGACTAAAAAATTTAGAGAATACCAACATCGTGTTTTAATAACAATAGTTATGTTAACATGTGCCCTAAGACTAAGGACACATGTTAATATATTGATTAATGTATATTTTATATGGATATTTCTACCAACAATGTTGGTATATTTGTAGGTAATCTCATTTTCACATGCCTTAATTAGTATATATTTATATTTTACCTGTTAATATTAATGTGTTACCATGTGCATTTAAGCCTCATAATAACATAACCTTTGTGTTAGTTATGAGAAACAATTTTTTAACAATATTGTAATGGTCTAGCGTTTGTAGCTCATGTGGAGAGCAACGCGGACACCAGGAAAGGCAGCAGGATTCGAACCCCCAACCGTAAGAACGTATACATGTTTGTTGGTTGTAATAGAAAAAATTATAATAGAAGAATGGTATAATTAATAAATTTGTGCTTTATTGATTTTAATCACAAACTATAACAAATCTAACAAAATGCTAGTTTTTGCATGATGCTTAAAAAATGCATACATAAACCTTTCATGTGACCTGAATTGTATATTGTATCTACTGATTTTTTATAGAAACCGCCAAGAATATCATAAAAGTTGTTTTCTATATTGTATATGATTTTTTTTGTAGTTTTGATTTTTTGTAGTTTTGTTATTTTTTATGGTTGCTTGTTTTTTGTATTTTTAAACGATGATATTTTTAATTAAAAATTTTTAGAAGCCGCATCGAGTCTAGGGTTCAATTGTTGTCACAAAAGATACTATTATCGTTACAAACACTAAAGTATGACAAAATTCACTAGAAAAATAAGAGCGTTGTTAAATGCACCTCTATTTTTGTACATTTTATCTTTTCTGCTGACTTTGTTAAGTTTGTAAAATATTTCAATTTACTTTCTTTATCTTTATCTCCTATATTCAAATTTCTTAAATCAATTATTATTAACCTTCTTTCTTTTTATAATTATTCATTATTAAACCATTTTCTTCTTCGTGTTCTTCATAAGAGTCACTCCAACAGCCCAGGCTCCCAAGCCATCTTCGGACATTAGCCCTTTACCGCCTCAACCAAAAAATCACAAAGCCTCGTACCATCACCCTCACCCAAAGCATTCTGCCAACCCTTCGTACCTGTAGTGCCCTGTCCCGTTCAACTCAACAGGAGGAATCAAAATGCAACAGCTTTTGGACTTGGCTATGCAACGATGTTGCTCGAAGTCCCGCTCGGTCGAGCAAGTCCTCGCTAAGGTGGGTGGCTTCGGTGAACTTGCCTCAGCTTGACTTTCATACTCTTAAATGAATATTTTCAACTACACTAAGTAGTTATACTAATAAAAGAGGCGAACCCACATAACTAGAGAAAATAATTCCCCTCTGAGTCAGATTTTGTAAAACATGAAAGTAATGAACTTGATGCCTAGATTTTACACGTTGGGTTTTCAATGTTGGCACTCGATCTTTCGATCCCACGACTTGGGTCAAGTAAGGAGTTTTATGTTGTCACTTAGACTATCGACTGCTATCATAGTCTATGTGTTCCTATAGCTTCAAAGCATATTCCCATGATTTTATTGTCACGCTTTCCATGGTATCAAAACTTGTCGTATAGAGTATTACATGGTTGGTGGCACTGCACGAAACATGGTTGGGTCAAGTTAAAAAGGAAGAATATCAAATAGTCGTTCCTGGGTTTGAGATAGAAGATTATGATATGGTAACATGGAAGTTCTCGGGACCGGTAGTCGCCGAGGAAGCCTCCAATTTTGGGAGCTGCATAGAGATGAGAAATGGTAAAAGAACAAGAAAGGGTCTTATAAGTACGTCAGATTGAGTATATTCTTGTATAGTCATGAACAAGTTGTGCATAAGTTTTTAGTTCCTCTAGCGATTGCCGGGAGACCGAATCGATTCGTACCTAGGAGAAACAAGTTCGTCGTGTCCGACGTACTGACATAGGGTATTACGGGGCCTTCAGGTAGCTTGACTGAAGGGTGCTCCGCAATGCTTGGTGATTCGGGGCTTTAAGTAGGGATAGCTACCTTCCTACTGAAATGATCGTCGTCTAACCCATAAATGTCCAAGATGGCTTGAATTGCCAGTGAACTTTTGTATAGATGAGTCGGTGTACTGAGCGGCAATTCGCATACACGGTATCAGTTGAGTCACAAGAAGGATAACTACGGCACGGATGAGTCAAGAAATATGTGCACGGTTTGTAACACAACTTTTATGAAGCCTAATATTTGGCTATAACAGAGACACGTGCTTCGATACGAGGACTGGTGTTTTGCATTTGAGTCATTGACACTAAGTTCACAAGTCTATGATTGAGTCATTTGAGAGATGAAATGGGAAAAGTCGTAAGGCAAGTATTGAGTAAATTATACTATGTTGCGAGGCATGAACTCGACGTTGTTGCACAAATAGACTTTCTAGCATAGCCACAAAGATTTGGAGAACGATCATGTTTGTTGCAACACGAGTAGGTCATGAGTCTATGTATTAGAATTGATCATAAGGCAAGATTTAGAGAAAGTCATATAACAAGCCACTGACACAACGATGTGAAAGTACATAAAAGTAAATGACAGGCTGGTGATGTGGTAAGAATATAAAAATAGAGCATGTCAAGGCAACAAGTACATAAGAAAAGAAACATCTATGACAGAAAAAATGGAAAGCATGCATGTAAAATATACTTTACATAGGGCAAGGTATACTTGCCTATCGTCCAAGTTTCCGCTGACTTTACAATATCAAAACCTATCAAAGTTCACACTTAATTAAAGAATTATTTTAGTCTTCTAAGTACACATGGGACTCACAGGTTTTCTAATCTACATGCTTCAAGGATTTCTAGACCTAGTTTTACGGTTTCGACTTCTAAAATTCAAGGTTCCAAATTTAATCTAATTATAATCTGAAATAAAAACCTAAATATAAATTCTTGACTATAGAAAATCACGGTTCCAAATTTGGGACCTTAGCACGCAAATTAAGACGTATCGTTGAGTAAACAGTTAAACATCACGAACTCAATGATTTGAGTGTACAATATAGTAGATTTTGGTGCCACGAGTGCACTTGAACTAACAGTATGACAAAATCTTGATTTAATAAAAAATTATTGTCATTATGGCTAACCGTGACTAAATCGGTGCATCATCGGCCAAATATGAGTTCTACAAATTAAATAAAATGCTAGATGAATTTATGAATTTTTAGTTAAATTATATGTTGTAGATCTTCATATCAGATTTTTAAAACTTTAAACGGATCGCAAAACGGAGTTCGAGATCTTTCAGAATCTCGAAAATTGCGTGGCACCTCAATTTTTGGACAATCAGCATTAAAGTAAATCTCTAGAAGTTTACATAAATAATTAACAAAAATAAAATATATTTTCAAACATCTAACCTCGATACAGTACTACGAAAAATGTCACATGAAAATGACGTCGAATTTGATCGCAATTGCTTCGCGAAGTTGAGGAATCACCAAGAGCAAAAACTCAGAAATTCGACTGAAGAAAGCTAGGGCTCCGAAAAATATATATAGAAAGCTGAGGCATTGGCTCGAGCCTCAATTTTGGCTAGGGACACATGGCACGATCGTAGCACTCCCGCCTAGGATCAGAGGGTCAGGAAGCTGCCTTGCTTGGCTTCAGCCAAGTTGACAAGCCATGACTTCAAATTTGGAAACCCAACACAGTCAGCGATGACTGTGCTAACAACTGTGCTATCTGAGAGGCTGACAGGCGGACCTAGGATGGATGACTAGGCCTTTTGACTGGATAAATGTTGATTTAAATTCAAACATTTATTTAAAAATCATTTTAAGCCCAAATAATTCCAAATAAATTTCATAAAAATCCAAAAAAATTCAAAAAATCCTAAAAATTTTGAAAAAAAATCTAAAAATTATTTCTAGGTGTCTAGAGCCTATGTAAAAATGTTTGGTCTCAAATACCACAGTATGACCCAACAGTAATTCTCAAAAGCTTATAAAAATAGTAAACCTATATATATTAATTACCTAAACATTCCAGTAAAATATAAAATGATAAAATAAAGTAACCAAGGCTACTTGGAGACCATAATGACCATAAATTACCTAATGTCAGCATACTGTAACTATAGACTTGGGTACGACCCTTAATGATCCCAAATATATTTCTTAATAAATAAATAATAAATAAAAATAAAAAATTTGAGGGTGGGGATTTACACGTTTGGACTTCTTTGTCACAACCCCGTCGCTAAGCTACTATAATTGGTCATTATGGAAATCGCCTTGTGTGAGTGCAACTTATGCTCGTGCGACATCACGCTCTAGCGAGGACAAAAGGTTCTGCGAAACTGGGCGTGACATGGTATCAGAGAGAGGCTTTACGTCCTTGGACTTTCAATTTAATTCTTTAAATCTGATGTTGTCTTCGTACTAAATGTTGTTTTCGCAATCGATGTTGTTGATGTGCTCTCTCTTAATGTTCTGCGGGATGTTCCATACAATAAGTCTATATATTTTATAAAATCAAACGTTGGCATCGTATTGATCAAAAGATAGTTTCACATAAGGCTTGTTAGCTGAGTTGTGCTGGGCATATATACCTAAGACTTGTGTCGGTGTTAGTAAAGTTGTGTACGAGATTCAGATTGTTCCGAATAAGAATGAGTTTAACCCGATTCATAGAATATGGGATGACTATCGATAGAAATGCCATCGGACGATGTTATCGTTGATCCAATATAGACATATCGTTCTTGGATATTGAGGAATAGATCAACGAGATAGTAAAATAAAATGATTGTGATTTAAAGTCAGTCTCGAGAATTTGTCGAGTGGCTCAATCCTTGAGTGGTGGGATAGCCTTAGGGATGTTTGATCAGTTAAGGATCAGGATGCCAACGGATATATCGACAAGTGATACGAGTATGCAAGGCCTTAGATTGAGTTAGTTGTGATCATGAAGTTTTGGATGAGTTAGTTCGAACGAACAAGAAATGACACGCATCAGATTTAGGATTTGTCATGTTATAGAATACGGAATGATAGAGTAGATAGATTGAATCGAAGAAAAGTTAAGATGTAACAAAATGGATGAATAAGTCGAAGGAATCGATATAAATCGTGTACAAAAATGTTAGTACAGAATTGAACAGAATTGAATTTTGAATTTGACTAAGAAAATATAGCACGATGGGAAGATAGCGTGCTGTAGAAACATTGATTTGAATATACGTGAATGAGTCTAAGGATTAAGATGAAATTGCTCGATGACTTGAGTTTATATAAGAACGATACAATTGAAGGAGTACGTTGTGCGATGACTAAGATAGACGGTAACAAATACGATTTTGAGTTTGAATGAGTTGATCATGGAACTAGATCGGGAATAGCTATGGTGATGATAATATTCAATTCGAATGATAACATTAGTTGCACGACTCAGAGTTTGTTGCAAAGGAAGATCGTCGAGTTACGTATAATATTGATGGTATTGAGGCATATCAAAGATCGATATGCGATAATTCGAGGGTTCTCTGATTCGGTAAATAATAATCGTATCAAACGTTATTGTATGAATGTATTCTATTTTTTAAGAATTTGAAGGATTGAATGTTTAGATGACTTGAATTGGTGGACTTGAAGTGTACATGAATGGATAGTTGTCAGACTATACAAAATAAAAATATTGACGGATTTGATGATCAATGAAATACAGATTACTATGACAAAAAAAATTACAGTATATGATCTTGCAATGTTGAGAGAAGATAGATACATGAGATGTGGCTTAGTAGAATTTGGGTTTGAGCAAACTTATGATCGATAAAATTTTGATTGAGATGTTATGACTTAAGATTTGGAATATATACTATGACTTGTGATCGACTGATTACGACTTGCGATTTGTAGCCGAGGTATATAATTTTGGATTGATAGGTTTATTGAACGAATCGGAGATACAATTTTGAAAGTTGTGAGTTGTGTCATTGAACTATAGTATAATTGAGGATGGTCATGAATGAAATTTCCTTAGGATGGCTTTTTGAATGATTCGGATCCCTTGGACTGAATATTGCAAGTACAAATAGGAGAAATCTATGCTTGAAGTTAAAAATCGGAGTGATGCAAGCTTGAATAAAAAAACTATGTACTATCAACTATGGTTTGACCTTATAATTGGGGGAGGGGGTTAGTGTTTTGATATTATTGTTGGGAATGGTGATCCCAACACTGACTTTGACGTTAGCCTAGTGAAGATAGCCTAACGGTTAGGCAAACATCTAACCTCCACTAACCAAAATCTGGATTTTTTGAATATTTTATAAATTTTCTATTTCTGTTTGAATTTTCCTAAACCTTTGAAAATCGTGCAATTCTAATATTGAGAAAGTATTTTCGATCGTAATTTGTTATCGATATTTTGTTGGACTGTTGGTTTTGTAAAAACTATTTTTGAGGTTTTATCCTAATTTAAATTCCCGTCCATTTGAGAAAATCTACAAGTTATAAATATTTATTTTATATAGAAAAATATTTTGTAAAGTTATGATTGTAAAAAATATATTTTATTACTAATTATTTAGTTTCAAGGTTTTGATAAATTGGTAGGTTATTTGTTTCCCCTCGTATCAAGCTAAGGCCGTTTCGGTCCTAGTTTAGCCTACAAAACCATAGGCTCGGATCGTGGACCACGACTTTATTTTGCAAATAATTGGAAACAATAGCTAAATTGCAATTAGCTAGCAATTATTAATAAACTAGGAATTAATTAATTAATTATTAGCTAGTATTTATTTCAGTGCTAATTAAATCAAACAGATTGTAATAATGTTAGCGGTTAGCGTTAGGGTTAGCAGTTTTCCACTATTTTTCCCTATTTTCTATTACATTTACATTTTTTAGGATTTACCCAACTTACCATATAAATATGCACACATCCCAAAACCTTAAATTTTCTCCACACAACCCAAGGCAAAAATAACCAGACGCCAATTCCAGCTCCTGTCCCGACCCCCTGTGGCCGACCACCCCGGCGGTTAACGACCATTACCACCAATACTGCCCTCAGTCCCTGGCTGGATCTCGACCATTCCGACCTCCTCCCCACAGCTCCAGACAACCATCCGGCCATCTTCGCCAATCCACAACTGCCATGAACACCACCCTGCACCACCGTACCACCACCATCAGCACAAACATCACCACCATTGACACTCGAGCCTATCATCTCCGTCACAGCCATGCTCTGTCTCTAAACCAGCTACAGCCATCACAAAAAAAGAAGCCGACCAACCACCCACTGTCTGCCAGATCTGATCCTGCCGTGTGGCCATCCTATCGAGCACCACCGAAAACCTCGACATTGCTCCTCCGATCCCCTCCTTTCCGGGCGATGACGGTCGAGCCCAGTGCCCTCCGACAGCCGCCTCGATGATTTCCATCGCTGTCTGTGCCAAGCCGGCAGCGTCGTGCTCTGCCTGAGCACAACCGACTGAGGGCCCCTTCTCATCCAGATATGGAGTTCCCTGCCATCAGTTTTGCGCCGAGCTCGCCAAGTCGATGACTTACACCGCATGCCGCTCCAACGTCCTCTGTCCAGCGGACCCGACCCCGACTCCACCGCGCTAGTGGAGAACTCCCTCCTCCGCCGCCAAGTTTCCTCTGGCCACGTCAGTTCTCCATACCGTTGTGAGTATTCGTCCATCTCCTCTTCCCCTTTTTATCATTTGGAGATGTCAGTAAGCCCTTGGTTGTAGACAGCAATATCATTCTCTTTAGTTTTTAGCTGCAGTCAAATCCAAATTGATTTATGGGTTGGTTAATAACAGTATTTAGGAGTGGGTAGTATAGATTAACTATTTTTAATTAGATATAGGTGGCAGTAACAAAAAAGAGATAAATGGGTTTTATATATATATAAAATGGTATTGTTTAGCTTGGACTGGTTTTGATTTATGGGCTGGAGCCATTTAGTATATAGTTTTATATAAATTTGGTGGAATATTTTTAGGCTGCCTTGGCCGCAGCCTGTATGACTTGGGCCTAGTCCAGTTTAATGGGCAGAATTTAGGGCCCCATACGTGCTAATATTTTCAAGTGTTGTTTAATTTGGCCTTATAAGATTTTGGTTCATCATTAAGCGCCAAAAATTATTAAAGATTTATTTTTGGTAATATTGAACCGTGGGCTTCTTTATATATGTTAAAGGAAATTGATTTTGGCATATATATATAATTTGGTTTATATAATTCCAAATGATATATGGGTTTCAACTATTGTCTAAGGATATTTCATAAATAAAATATATTTTCAAATATTCTAGATGATTTTCTAGGTTTTGAAAGTTTTATCTTAAAATTGTAATTACATGAACATAGTTTCTAAAAATATTATTATAAACAATTCTCAAAATAGTTACATACGTATATAGCATTTATTTTCCCTCCAAAATTATAAATCGCGACTATTATAGTCGTTTCCTTTTCTTGAGTCGATCATCGTGCTGAACTCTGATTTTGGGCCTTTATATGCCAAACGAGGCTATTTGGACTATTCTGGACTCAATAGAAATGCATGTGCCGTCGTTTGGGACCATCTTATGGATCATATATCCCGTATCGACACGTTCAGGTTGTGCACGTCGACTCCAACCATTTCAGGCGAGTACATTCTCTGATAATTTCCCATTTATGTTATTTTCTATGTTTCGCATATTTATTGTAGATATTCTTGATTTTTTGATACGTTGGTCACACGGTTTGGTATTGTCTGGATCTTGTCATGAGATTTTATTCCTTATACTTCCTGGTATATCTTGTGTGAGTCTTATCCTTGTTCTTGTGCATTGTATAGACACGATTCCTGTGAAGTCTCATGACCTTCTCAAAGAATTCATATCATAATACGACATGGTTGGATCCACTGTATTAGTCGGGGGCAGAAAGTAGTAGTGTAGATATGTGTTCAATACCCTCCTTGTGCATGTTTAGTTCCTTGTGAGTGTTAATCATACACCTCACGTATGATTAACCAGACCAGTAGACCTTGTGCAATTTCCCAAGCTGGCCACATGTCGAAGCTAGTACTTACTCATATAGTTAGTATAAATTCTTGACTCTTGTACATGAGATAACCTGCTTTACTCTTTCTTGCTCTTGTTTACAGTTTTACCATGCCATGCTACTTTCGTGTACACTTTACTTTTCTCATATATTCTCTCTATTTACTGTTACATAGTCTTTATTATTTACTGGGAACTGTTGTTAGTGATGTGCCCGTTCCAATCCTAACTGGATAACTATTTTTAGGTAATGGTATGCCCCACACTTTGGACTTCATGATTACAGATCTCGACATTCTTTTGGATCATGAGTTGACCTCTTGCGAGCTCTAAGCCATTTTTCTAGATTCATGTCTTGTTCATCGGACATGTCTTCGATATATATTCCTTGATATGTATAATCATTTTATAGATTCCTTGTTGTCTTTCTTTCATATCTTCCTTAGCTATATGTGATTTGAGTACATGATGTTTTAGGGGATCATTGAACTATTCAGATATATTTTGGGTACTTGACAACGTACTACCACCGATACTGCGGTATAGGCTGGACGTAACCACGTACTCGTGCCTAAATATCCAGGTGCAGGTCTTGACATAATTTTTTGGTGGCCCATGTAGGCCAGTCTTTGCTATTAATGCGAAGTCGTGGTAGTACTTAAGCTTAGTCGTACTACTATGAGCTTGCCCTAGGATTAGGATTGAAACATAGAATATTTTAGGAAATTTGGTACTCAATCACATATTAGGGACTCTTGATAGATTCCAGGGATGACCCCTGAGAATCTCACTCTAAAATCTATCTCGAAATCTATTTTCACTTGTTTCCGTCTACTCTTTTTTGTTCGTTGAATTAATCTTGATGTTCGTTGTTGGCTTTGATTTTGTATCAAGATAAATTTTCATAGATTAAATTAAGGTATATTCTGATAACATATTTGATGAGGGCAGTAAGAAAGCTAAATGTCTGCTTAGTTATGTAGTCTAGAGTTTATCGCAGCCATACTAGCTAGCATGACAAGGACATAGAGCCTAATTTTGGGTATACTTATCTTAGTTATAAAATTTAGATTTTCTTGCAGCCATACCGGTTGACGTGGTGAGAATTCTAGATAACATGATTATAGGACATATACCTTAGTTATGGACTCTATTTTTTATTGCGGCTATGTTTACTGACGTGGCAAAACTCCTGGGTAACATGATTTCGGATAGACGTGTATGGTTATCAGATTATATCTTAACTTGGTTCACTCCGTTATGACCAGATGAGCAAGAACAAATTTTGATTATTATTTTTTTGTCTTAATTAACTCTGTCATGTTTACATCAAATAAATTATCTTATATCTAATTCTGTCAGCTACACTTCGAAATCTTTCAAATTTTCGTATCTCTTTACTTGGGAAAGGCTGAGAAAGTATCGTAATCATCTAGCTCGAAAAGGATGTAATTGTCATCTAGTGGTGATCCTGGTAGGAATATAGAGCGATGGACATTGAGATAGAACTAGTAGAAGAAAGGTATGACTAGATTAAAAACAAGAAGAGACCGGTAGTATCAGTTTAGAAACGATTACACTAGAGAATTATTATGAGTATGAAGTATTTTGGAAAGAACGTAGGAGGATTTTGAGAAGAATGGCAGTAGAATATATATATATTAATGGTTAGAACAGTAATATTTCGTAGATGTATTTTAGAACTAACGAGGATATTCGAGGTCAACTTGGTTTTTGAGAACGGGATATTGTTAGGTAATTGATTCTTGAGATATTTCATATTTGAATTAAGGCTATGATTCCAATTTTAGGAATTTAAATAATGGAGAAGAGATTTTAATCGCATGCGGTGATGATACGAAATTGAACAAAGATTGGTAAGAGAATGACTAGAAACATGGAGAACATAAATTTTTTGTGTTAAAGGAAACTCTTAGAGATTTTTGTGAGAATTCTAAATTTAATCAGGATAATGTTTGAAGGTGTAAGTTGAAGGGAATTATGGAGGCTGATTTTTATAATGAAGGATAAATTTTATATGGTAGTAGTGACATTAGGCTTGAGCAATACAAGAGTATCAATTGGAACAATGATTAAGGATTTGTAATCCTTGATTCAAGAATTTTGGATCCATGCTAAAGGCAAGACGAAGGAATTTGGACTTCAGAATGACTAAGTGGATAATGAACTACAAAATCAAGGAGAGTAGAAAAAAGAGAGTTCTAACAAGAGCATGCTTCATGGGTAGTTCCTTTGGAATTACGGTCAAGCCTATGGTATTTAAAAAAGGGTTTGATCTTTATGACTGAAGATTATGATTCTTGGTAGTAGTCATATAGGGGTTGATTTTCAAAATTGAAGGTCATGATTGGGTAAGTGTTATGTCTTGGCTTGTAAGAAAGAGGCATAATTGAGAAGTGACGCAAATAATCAGGTAGTAATCGAAGTGGAGTGGGATGATTTGACTTCCTTATGAAATCCTATCTTTTGTTTTCCTTACCCTCGATTCGAACATTAAAAATCCAATATCGGTAAACTTTTTGATCCCCTTTGACTGCGACAAATCGATTTTTGGTCATCTTCTTTATCGTGCTAAGGTTCTTGATTATTGACTGTATTCCAATGGTTTAAAATGATCGTGATTTGGATTTCAATCCTTATCACTCATGCCTAAACTCTTTTTTTGACTATGATTTGATTTCCTGATTATATCTGAAATTCTCGTAATTAGTCGTGCCTAGATGACTTAGCATGACTATACGGCTTTAATTTTCACGATCATGATTCTAATAATCGTGATTGTGCGTGTTAGCCTTAACCCACAAATCGTGCCTAAAAATTTTGATCTCTAATCACGACTATGTCGAAATAAATTTTCTATCGTACCTAACTCTTGATTTCCTAGTCACTCGTGCTCAGGTTTCATTCTTAATCATGACTAGGTTTAAATTTTTGTCGCCCCATCCTAAATCGTGCCTAAACGATTTGAGTCATTCCAAAAAATTTTAGCACGTCCGAACCTTGGTTTCACTCGTGACCAGATCGTTTGATCCTTGGTCACTGATCGTGCCAAATATTTCATTATTCCTAGCGATGCCTAATTGCGTCATTTTTCATATGTGATCGTGCCTATATAACCTTGAATCTGATTTTATCGAGCCTAGATCATATTGATCATTCTGTACTTCGACCTAATCCCAACTTGATCGTAACTGAACAATTTTAATTTTCTTAGTTGCGATTTTGTGCTTAAATAACTTGAATTTATTTCTAAATTTGCCTAAAACCTTGATCCTCGGTCATGACTATATGATAGATTAGTCGTGCCAGAATTTAGACTTTGATTATGTCTGAACAATTTTCTATTTCTGTCGGGAATTCGATTCTGTAGGTACTCGTGCTTAGGTCCCATTCCTAAACATGCCTAAGTTTTGGTTTTCGTAATCTTATCCTAGATCGTGCCAAGCGAATTTGGATCGTTTCGAAATTTTAATCACGTCCGAGCTTAGATCGTATTTCATGACTTAATTAATCATACTCATTAAATTTTGATCGTGCCTATAAGACCTTGTTTTTGATATCTTGATTATGCCTAAATTTTATCTTCATTAATAACTAAGTTTTGATCTTGATTGTGTATATGCGACCTCGAGTCTGTTTTTCATCAAACCTAAACTATCGATCCTTCTATACTCGAATTTCCTTTCCACCTTCGATTCACTTAGTCGTGATTGATATCGTCTAAATCATGTCAGAACAATATTGTTCATACTACGATTCTATCGTGCCTATATAATTTTGAATTGATTATCTTGATCGCGTCCAAACCATCGTTCTTTGATCATGCCTAAGTTATTACCTAAACTTTCTTTCGTGTTTTGATCCTTCTGCCAACCTAAAATTTCGAGGACGAAATTTCTTTAAGGAGGGTAGATTTGTGGCATCTGTGAACCAAAATTTGGTTTCTTCGAATATTTAAAAAAAATTCTATATCTTTTTGAATTTTCTTAAATCTTTGAAAATCGTGCAATTCTAATATTAAGAATGTACTTTCGATCGTAATTTGTTATCAATATTTTGTTGGACTGATGGTTTTGTAAAAACTATTTTTGAGGTTTTATCCTAATTTAAATTCCCGTCTATTTGAGAAAATCTACAAGTTATAAATATTTATTTTCTATAGAAAAAATATTTTGTAAAGTTATGATTGTAAATAAAAAATATTTTATTACTAATTACTTAGTTTAAAGGTTTTGATAAATTGAAAGGTTATTCATTTCCAATCGTATCGGGCTAAGGCCGTTTCGGTCCTGGTTTAGCCTACAAACACCACCACCATCGACACTCTAGCCCATCATCTCCACCACTGCCATCACAGAAAAAGAAAAAAATAGGAAGTCGACCAACCACTTACCGTCCGCCAGATCCGATCCCGCCGCGTGGCCATCATATCGAGCACTACCGAAAACCTCGATGTTGCTCCTCCGATCCTGCCGTACCGCGAAGTTGTCCAGACAAGATCCCGTCCTTTCCAGGCGACGACGGCCGAGCCCAGTACCCTCCGGCAGCCACCTCGACGATTCTCGTTGCTGTTCGCACCAAGACGGCAGCGTCGTGCTCCGCCTGAGCACGACCGACCGAGGGCCCCTTCTCCTCCAGATCTGGAGTTCCCCGCCCTCATTTTCGCACCGAGCTCGCCAAGTCGGCGACTTACGTCGCGCGCCTCTTCGCCGTCCTCCGCCCAAAGGACCCGACCCCGACTCCACCGTGCTAGGGCGAACTCCCTCGTCCGCCGCCGAGTTTCCCCCGGCCGCGTCAGTTCTCCACGCCGCTGTAAGCATTCGCCCATCTCCTCTTTCTTCCTTTTATTATTTGGAGATGTCAGTAAGCCCTTGGTTGTAGACAGCAATATCATTCTCTTTAGTTTTGGGCTGTAGTCAAACCCAAAGTGATTTATGGGTTGGTTAATAACAGTATTTAGGAGTGTGTAGTATAGATTAACTATTTTTAATTAGATATAGGTGGCCGTAACAAAAAAGAGATTAATAGGTTTTATATATATATATATATATATATATATATATATATATATATATATATATATATATAATGGTATTGTTTAGCTTGGACTGGTATTGATTTATGGGCTGGAGCCATTTAGTATATAGTTTTATATAAATTTGGTGGAATGTTTTTAGGCTGGCCTTGGCCACAACCTATATGACTTGGGCCTATTCCAGTTTAATGGGCTAAATTTAGGGCCCTATATATGCTAATATTTTCAAGTGTTGTTTAATTTGGCCTTCTAAGATTTTGGTTCAGCCTATAAGTGCCAGAAATTATTAAAGATTTATTTTTGGTAATATCGAACCGTGGGCTTATTTATATATGTTAAAGGAAATTGATTTGGGCATATATATATAATTTGGTTTATAAAAAAAATTGTTTTATATAATTTCAAATGATTTATGGATTTCAACTATTATCTAAAGATATTTCATAATAAGATATATTTCCGAATATTATAGATGATTTTCTAGGTTTTGAAAGTTTTATCTTAAAATTATAATTACATGAACATAGTTTCTAAAAATATTATTATAATTTTTTTCAAAATAGTTACATACGTATATGGCATTTATTTTTTCCTCCGAAATTATAAATCGCGACTATTATAGTCGTTTCCTTTTCTTGAGTCGATCATCGTGCCGAACTCTGATTTTGGGCTTTTATGTGCCAAACTAGGCTATTTGGACTTTTCTTGACTAAATGGAACTGCCTGTGCCGTCGTTTGGGACCATCTTGTGGAGCACAGCATTATACCTATCCCGTGTCGACACGTTCGTGTCGCGTACGTCGACTCCAACCATTTCAGGCAATTACATTATATGATAATTTCCTATTTATGTTATTTTTTATGTTTCGTGTATTTAGTGTAGATATTCTTGATTTCTTGACATGTTGGTCACACGGATTGGTATTGTCTGGATCCCGTCATGAGATGTTATTCCTTGTACTTCTTAATACATCTTGTGCAAGTCTTGTCCTTGTTCTTGTGCATTATATAGGCACGATTCCTGTAAAGGCTCGCGACCATCTCAGAGAATCCGTGTCATAACGTGACATTGTTGGATCCACTGTATCAATCGAGGGCAGGGAGTAGTAGTGTAGATATGTGGTCAATACCCTCCTTGTGCATGTGTAGTTCCTTGTGAGTGTTAATCATACACCTCACGTATGATTAACCAGGCCAGTAGACCTTGTGCAAGTTCTCAAGCCTGCCACATGTCGAAGCTAGTACTTACTCACATAGTTAGTATATATTATTGACTCTTGTATATGAGATAACCTGATTTACTCTTTCTTGCTCTTGTTTACAATTTTACCATGCCATTCTACTTTCATGTATACTTTACTTTTCTCATATATTCTCTCTATTTACTATTACATAGTCTTTATCATTTACTAGGAACTATTGTTAGTGATGTGCTCGTTCCAATCCTGACTGGATAACTATTTTTAGGTAATGGTATGCCCCATACATTGGACTTCATGATTACAGATCTCGACGTTCTTTTGGATCGTGAGTTGACCTCTTGTGAGCTCTAGGCCATTTTCTTTTCTAGATTCATGTCTTGTTCATCGGATATGTCTCCAATATATATTTCTTGATATGCAAGATCGTTTTATAGATTCTTTGTTGTCTTTCTTTCACATCTTCATTAGATGTATGTGATTTGAGTACATCATGTTTTAGTGGATCATAGAACTGTTCAGTTATATTTTGGGTACTTGACAGTGTACTACCTTCGATACTGCGGCGTAGGTTGGGCGTGGCCCATGTACTCGTGCTCGAATATCCGGGTGCGGGTCGTGACAAAACATCCTTGTGCAGAGAGATAGACTTGGTGCGTTCGACCTTAGCGAGAGTCGCCTGGGTACATTCAGTTGGGGTAGGTAGTTTGTATAAATGAGGCTTGAATGTTAGATAAAAATGATTTTGAAGAGTTGATGATTGATAAAATGTATTTTAGTTTTGAATGGATAGATGGTTTGTGAATCAAATAAGTCAAGTGAGTTCTTGATGACAGAAATTGCACCTGTTAGTTTTGTTCGGATTTGCTATCACAAGGCTTGTTGGAATGCATATGTTTCGGGGATGCCTTAAATATGTACACGATCCAACTCAAGTGGTATGTTGAATTCGAATGAGACTGTAGGGTAGGTAGGGATGTAACAAGGAAAATTTGTGAAATTATATTCTTAGGGAACATATTGATAAAGGATTGATTGAATGAGTTATCATATACTGATTGAGCAAATCAAATTTGTTCGATCGGATTTTGAGTATAGAGGAAAGTTAGTGAACGAAAATAATTTTTTTTGTCAAAAAATTGAATGTGTTTCGAAAATTGAATAAAAGCAAGATTATACTTGGTCAGATTTGAAGCGATATTATCGTGATTATGATTGTACTTAGAAGAGTGTATTGAGTTGTGCATAATAAGAAATTTGGATTTCGATAAGTTGTTTCATAAATTTTGGATTCAGAGGATAGAACATAGACGATGCAAATGATGACGTTGAAGATAGTGAAGTTTGTTAGCGAGAATAGAGTATAAGTATGTACGATAGTGATTAAGGCCTTTGAGGCAGTCAAGTTTGAAGTTTGGTTGGGAAATTGACGTAAAGACTTGAAATATTTTGCTTATATTTGATCGAGGGGTAACCCTGGGTTTCAAGTAGGAGATAACGAATGATCATTTTGGTTATGCCTGGATTCAGAATGAATAGGGATATATTTCGGGTAGGATTACCCTAGAATTAAGTTGTCGTATGTGTGGTGATTTGTAGTTATCCCATGTTTGAGAAATAGCAGTGCGAGGTGTAGTATGGGTAGGAAGTACCTGATTATGTTGCGATATAGTTGATCGATGGAAATTCTGGCTAAAGCATAAGTACGACTCTAATTGATGAAACAAATAGGAAGTTACGTTTGAGAGATCCTTAATGATGCCAGATGAATGCAAGTTGAGTATAAGTGATAGGTTGATGAGTGTATACTTAGTAAGTTTCAAAGACGAAACTTTTTATTAGCGGTGTATTATGTAGTGCCCTATCCCGTTCAGCACAACATGAGGAATCAAAACGCAACGACGTTTGGACTTGGCTATACAACGGCTTGCGCGAAGTCCTGCTCGGTCAAGAAAACTCCTTGGTAAGATGGGTGGCTTCAATGAACGTGCCTCAACTTGGCTTTCACACTAATAAATGAATGTTTTCAATTGCACTGAGTAGGTATGCTAATAAAAGAGACGAACCCACATAACTAAAGGGAATAATCCTGCTCTGAGTTAGATTTTATAGAACATGAAAGTATTGAACTTGATGCCTAGATTGCACTTCACGTTAAGTTTTTAACGTTGGCACTCGATATTTTGATCCCATGACTTGGGTCAAGTAAGGAGTTTTATGTTGTCACTCAGACTATCGACTACTGTTATAGTCTATATGTTCCCACGGCTTCAAACCATATTCCCACGATTTCATTGTCACGATTTCCACGGTATCAAAGTTTGCCATATAGAGTATGACTTGGTTTGTAGCACTGCACAAAACACGGTTGGGTTAAGTTAAGCAGGAAGGCTATCAAATAGCCATTCCTGGGTATGAGACATAAGATTATAATATGATAACATGAAAAGTTCTCGAGATCGACAGTCGCCGATGCAGTCTCTAATTTTGGGAGCTGCATAGAGATGAGAAAATGGTAAATGTTGAGATGAGAAAAGGTCTTAAATATATGTCAGAATGAGTAAAGTCTTGCATGGTCTTGGACAACTTGTGCAAAAGTTTTTAGTTCTTCGAATGATTGTCGGGGCACCGTGATCGGTTGTTACCTAGGGGAAACAAGTTTGCCGTATCCGACGTACTGGCATGGGGTATTACGAGGCCTTCAGGTTGTCACGCCCCCGGTTCCAAAGAACCGTTCGTCCACGATTGGACGTGATGCCGTACAATCCTAGGTTGCACTCGCACAAGGTGATTTATATAATGGCCAATTACAGGCTAAATGACAGGGTCGTCCCACAGAAGTCCCAAAGCAGAAGCATTGAATAACGAAGAAAACACGAGTATTCACCAAAATAAAATCTCTTTATTTATAATAAAAATAAGATTACAAAGGCACAAAGCCAAGATTACAATCACTCAAGCTCACTCTCTCTAAAAATATAGATCCTTCTACTCTCTTTCATCTCTCAATATAATAAAATACGCCATTAGGCTTACAACTTGTGGATTCTTCAGAAGACGATGTCCATACATTATGTCCCATATAGGTGAAGACTCTAATGCGGTCGCACGTCTCAAAATTCTAAGGAACTCTATGACTTGATACATCAAAGCGAGCTCCTTCCCGAGTGTGCTGATACCTGAACTTGTACTTAAAAACTGGTAGGGCATTAGTATATAATCGTACTGGCGAGTGAGCCCCTCACCCACCCATATAAAACCAACACGTTATTTTAGTGATTGCAAATTATTCCTTTCTGGTCTTTCTAATCTTGTCTTATGATCAGTTTTATGACATAGACTATGGCCTATTTTATGATGCGACGACACAATCATGTCATGAAACTCCTTCTGTTTCTACATCGAGGCTGTGCCTCGCAATTCAGTAGTTGTGCCATAAACTCAACCATGCAACAATATTGAGATCGTGTCTCGTAACTTAGTGTGACTTAACCATACTTGCCATACGACCTTTTCTATTCAATCAAATGACTCAATCCTAAACTGACACAAATATTGTGTGAATGACTCGAAACACGTTCCCATCTTGTACCAAAGCATATATCTTTACGTATAGCCAAATCTTAGACTCCGTAATCGTGGTGCAGACCGTGCATCCTTTTCCTTGATTCTTTCTTGTCGTGCTTACACATTCTTGTGACTAAACCGACAACATGGAGATTGCCGCTCAGCACACCGACTCATCTATATGAAAGGTCACTGAAAATTCAAGCCATCTTGGACATAGCTGGGTGATATGGTGGATTAATCAATGCAGGTAGCTATCTCCACTGAAAGCCCATCGAGTTCCTGCTTGCCTACCCAGCATCGGCTATACCGTGTTTCATACATGGCCAGATCGGTCCTGTGGCCCCATGTTACGTCCTAAGAAACATCGCCCTTATGCTGAAGTTGTCCATGACCATGCACCTACGAGAAGATCTAGACTCACATAAATACATGGCCTAATTTGTCGTACGACTCAAATCCTTTGCAAATCGTGCTCATAGACCATACTTTCTATAGTTCGTTGGAGACTTCCAAATAAGGGACCGTATTAGAGACTAACGGTCGCATAAACTTTTTATTATTTGAAATCCTAAAAATGACTACTGTATAGCCTTCTTAACTTGAACTAAACATGTAACATAAGTGCCATAGACCATAGCATACTTATCATTGAGTCAACCGTGTTTCGTACCCTAAATCAATTGTGTTTTGTGCGACACTACCGCCCAAGTGATACTCTCTATGATGAGCATTGAGACCGTGGGAACGTGTGGCTATACCAAGCCGTAGAATCGTGGGATAGTACCTGCTATGACAACAAGTCGATGGCCCGTGTCATTACTTTTCTTAACTCCA
Source organism: Iris pallida (assembly GCA_029216955.1). Classification (NCBI taxonomy): domain Eukaryota; kingdom Viridiplantae; phylum Streptophyta; class Magnoliopsida; order Asparagales; family Iridaceae; genus Iris; species Iris pallida. The sequence goes on from JANAVB010033617.1 coordinate 1,252,813, forward strand.
TACGTGCGGTCGAAAGACCGAGTGCCACATTCAAATCCATCGTGGATTGATATCTAGGCAACAAGCTAACACTTTCAAGTTCTATACTCATTTGACACAATGGGATTATTCACTTAGATATGTTGATTCATCTCTTTTATTATCAAGCCTATTCAGTACAGTTAAAACTTCTATTTATTAGTGTGAAGTCCAAGCTAAAGGCAATTTCACTGAAGCCACCCACCTGAACTAGGAGTTGCTTCGACCGAGCGGGACTTCGAGCATGCCATTGCGTAGCTAAGTTCAAATGCCGCTGCATTTCGGTTCCTCTGGTTGAACTGACCAGGACGGGACATTACATAATACACCACTCAGAAAAAGTTTTGTCCTCGAAACTTAGTGAGTATACGCTCATCAACTTATCACTTATACTCGACTTACATTCGTCTGACATACATCTAAGATCTCTCGAACACCTTTCCTACTCGTATCATCACTCAGAGTCGCGCTCAAGCCTTAGCCAAAAATTTCATCGTATCACGATATAATCATCAAGTCCTATCTTCTATCCATATTAGGCCTCGTGCTGCTATTCTTAAACATGGGGTAACCACAACTTCTCGTACATATGAGCAACTTAACTCTAGAGTAAACCCACCCGAGCAATATCCTCAATCATTTTGAAACATGCAACCAAGTATTTCTTCTTTTCGAAACCCAATGTTACTCCTGAACCAAATCCCAAAAATCCTTAAGTCTTCAACTTCAAATCCCAATCGATCGTTTACAACCTGACTGCATCAATGCCTCACTCACCATTGTACATACCGATACTCGATTTACGCTAAGAAATTTCACTATCTTCTGAACTTATCGCTCGTATTGTTCTATCTTTCGAATATTTCTAAATCCTTTAAACAATCAATCAAAATCTGAATCTTCTAATTATGCACATCTCGAATGCTTTCTTTCAATTACGATTTTTCAATCCCAATAGTGTCATTTCAATCCGACCAAGTAAATTTTTGCTTATATTCAATCCTCGAAAACCCATTTGATTTTATCGAAACACAATTTCAACTTCAATCATCAACTTTATCTTATCTGATCCAACAAATTTAATTCGTTTCAATCGCATATGATAGTTCTTTCGTTCAATATGTCCATTTTTCAAATATCTCGCCTATCCAATTCAGTATGATTACCTCGAACCCAATTGATCCAAACCCAATTTTATTCTATTTCATTCAACGATCATGCCTTCTGTCTTATTTGAATTCAACATACCAATCGAGTTGGATCGTGCACATATTAAAGGCATTTTTGAAATATATGCATTTCAGCCAAGCCTCGTAATAGAAAATCTGAATAAAATTGACGTGCTATTTCCATCCTCAAGTACTCACTTGACTTCTTTTGATTTGCAAACCATCTATCCATCCAAAATCAATATCCAATCCTATAAATCATCGACTCTTCAAAGTCACTTTTATCCAACATTCAAGTCTCATTTCTACAAACTAGATACCCCAGCTCTACAATCTACCCAGACGACTCTCGCTAAGGTCGATCATACCAAGTCTATCTTTCAACATAAGGACGTCTGCCTAACCTCTAGGCTAACTCACCAAGTCAATGTCAAAGTCATACACATTCCGTGCAACAATTATCAATACTCACCCCTAATTTTAAGGTCAAACCATAGTCGATAGCATAGGGTCTTCGTACCAAAGCTCGCATCACTCAAATTTCTAAACTTTGAGCATAAATTTCCCCTATCCAAATTCGTAACTTAAAGTCCAAGGGGTCCAAGTCATTCAGCAATGCCATTCCTAGGGTAAATCGTTTTACGGTCATCCTCGATCACGACATGGTTCAACGACGCAAACTCATAACTCTCAAACTCGCAATCCTCAATTCGTTCAATAGACCTATCAATCCAAACTCATATACATCGACTACAAAATCCCAAGTCATAATCCATCAATCACAAATCATAATGTTGATTCTAATTATGATTCATAAAATCTCAATCATACATTCTTCCATTTTGACTTTCCTTAAATCCCAATCCTACTAGTCGTCAATTTCATGCATCTATCTTATCTGACAATTGCAAGACAGCCTATCAAATTTTCTGAGTCACAACGATCCTGATCATAATGATCATCAAATTCGTATATTTTTGTTTCGCATAATCCGAGTAGTATCCATTCACACAAACTTCAAGTTTATCTTATCAAGTCATCCAAACATTCATTTCTATCAAAATCTCAAGGTATAGAATCCATTTGAATAATAACATTTTATACGATCATCATTCCTTGAATCAGAGTACCCCCAAGTTATCATACGTCGATCTTTGATACACCTAAATACCATCAACTACATACATAACCAGACGATATTTCTTTGCAACAAACTCCGAGTTGTGCAACTAATGTTATCATCCAAATTGTATATACTGTAACCTCCGTTAACCGAATTTTGAATTTTTTTGAATTTTTGAAATTTTCTATTTTTTGGATTTTTCTAAATCTCGAAAATGAGAATTCTAATTTGAAGCACATTTTTTATCGTGAAATGCTATTGGTATCTTGGAGCGTTGGTTTTAAAAACTATATTATGTAAGTTTACTAATTTTCTATCCATTTTTCTGTGATTTTCATAAGTTATAAATATCTATTCATATTTATAAAAAAGATTTGGCGAAATATGGATTTGTTAATAAAAGTAGTTTTATACTATTTTATTTTGGTTTAAACCTGAAGTTTTTATAAGTTATAAAATTATTATAATTTTCTTTATATCGTACTAAGACCATTCTGGTCCTAGTTCTAGCATACCAAGTAAGCACTTGGATCGTGGGCTGCGGCTGTTGATTTAGTATTAGTACTAATTAATTAATTACTAGCAGTTAGTGTTAGTAATTTTCCACTATTTTACCCAAATTCTAGTACAATTACAAAGCTTGCCCCTAGGGTTTTTCACCCTATCCTATATATTGGGGACTCCCCAATATGTTATACAAATTTCCTACACGTATTCCTAGGCAACATCCTCAGCCGTTATCCCTATTGTGATGCCCCGACTCCCATTTTTTCGACCACCACTCCTCCCTGTTTTCACTGTCTCTGCCCATCCATACTGGCCACCACCCGGCCATCTCGACGACCTCCTTACCTAGGCCGCTTCGGCCAACCATCCCCTCAACACCACCCAACCTTCCCCCGGAGCCACCTCTCGGCCATCCTGGCCACCATAGATACCACCACCCCGACGTCGGCCACGACCAATGACCGCCCTGACCACCCTTACCACTCCACAACCCTCGTCAACACCACCATGACACAACCAACGCCGCTGCCACTCTTCCTCGACCACCATACAAACACTACCCCGACCGCCTCTATATTACAACACCATCGGCGACGAGCCGTCCACCAACTTTCCCCAACCCGACCAATACCATCAGTGCCACCGCTGCCATCACAGAAATAAGAGAAGAAAAAGAGGTGGAACACAACTTACCAAATCCACCGCTCCGGCCACCTGCCGTGAGCACCAGCCGACACCCGACCATCTTTGCATCCCCTACTGAAACCCTAGTCTCCACCCACCGCGAGCCGCCGCCTGGACCGCTCCCCTTGAGATCTGGCCATACATCGCCAGATCTGGCACCGACAGACACCGTCCTCGGCCTCCGCCTCGTACCCAGGCCAGCACGTGTGCGCCCGACCTGTCGAGTTCCTCCGCCCGTCAGCACCAGCGGCGCCAGCACCTGCGCGCCCTTGGCGAGCTCCGCCCGACCGCTCCTCCAGTGGCCGCCTTCGCGCAGATCTCGGCTACCCTCCGCCGCGCCTTGGCTCCACTGACACTACCCAGGCACCTCCGTGCGCCAGACCTCCGATGTCTGCCGCCTTCATGCACCCTCATCCCGGCCAGGAGCCCCTCGGTGAGCGTGGCTCTCCCTTTCTTTCTCTTGCTCTCTTCTAGTCGCTTTCTCTCACTCGCTTCTCTCTCTCTCTCGAGCTCTCAATTCCTCTCCCTCTCATTCTCACTTTCTCTCTCTGACCTTCCCTCTGTTATTTGTTTATTTTTTTATTTTTATTATTATTGTATGTTGTGGTTTCAAAGAACATCAACCATTGCCTTCGTTAGGAATAATTGGTTTTCTTATTATTATCATTAATATTAATAGTATAATATGATTTTAGGGATTTGGAAAAATATATATGGGGAGGCAACAGCTCATTTTCCCATTGCTGCATTTAATTTCGAGAGATTAGGATTTTTTATTTATTAGAATTTATATTAATACTGGTGATTTAGGTTTTGATTATATTAAATAGTTATTTTTATTTTTATTATTGATTACTATTAAGATTAGGGTTTTATATGTATTAGCTAATATGATTTAGGGTTAGGTTGGACTATGAATTATTGAGCTCTAGGGCCCATTAGCATTTTTATATAAACTTTTGTTTTGATTGTATCAGTATAGTAATAGGTATATATAATATCTAGGGATATTTTGTAAAACCTCCCCTAAATAATGGGCTAATTTGCGAAATACCCCCTAAAGATCTCGAATTGGTAAAACCCCCTTTCCGTCAAGACGCTGTTTGATTTTGGGTGACGTGGCAATCCGTGTGTGTTATTAAGTAAAAAAAATAAAAGTTAGACGAAAATACCCCTACGTACGTGGCAGGGGTCCTCCAACGATCTTCTCTCTCTCTCTAACGGTCATCTTCTTCCTTTGCTGAACCTATTTATACCGATCATCTTCTTCCTCTCTCCAACCTATTTATACCGATCATCCTCCTCCTCTTTCACTTGATCCTCTTCCAGCGTGCAACTTGTCTACCGAAGATCAGGTTCCTACAAGCATGGGGGGTGCTCCTTCATCTATAGAGAAAGAGGTAATTTCTGCCATTAAAGGAGGAAACACAAATTATTATATTTACAGTAAGAAGGAAACACAAATTATTATATTTACAGTTAGGAGGAAACACTAATTTTTAATTTCTAAATTTGCAGAAATCGAGTGATGAAAGTGATGAGATTGATGAAAGTGATCAGATTAAATGCCAAATTTGTTGCCAGTCGACACATTCAGCAATAGGGTGCCCATTTATGTACTCAAAATCCCGAAGATGTGACGGGATAAGAAGAGTTTGGGAAGGAAACACTCGAGCTAATCTGCACAGAAGATTTTTGAGATGTCAACACTTCAATTGTGCTGAATTCCAGTGGTTAGATGAAGCTGTGAAGTTGCCACCACCAAGACAACATTCAGCAAAGGGGTGTGCTAAGTGTGGTAGTCGTGTACATTGGGCCAAAGATTGTCCTGAAGAGATTGGTGAATTGTGTGGTCAGTTTCAAGGTTCACTGAAGTTAGACCAAATGAAAAGAAGATCAATGTAAAATAGACATTTGTTATATATAAACATGCTATCAACTATCAGCTGCAGTCTTCTCTTTCATGTCCACAGTTTCTAGACATACACTCTAGGTAATCAGCCGTCGTCCATAAACTGTCGAAAAATACATGCACCAAACATAATATCATTACAAAAGACAAACTGCAAGACTTCTCTTTCATGTCCATAGTATGTAAACATAGAATCCTTACAGAAGACAAACTTTCCAGAGTATCTAAATGTCCACAACCCAAAAATACATGCTATCAGCTGCAGTTAAAAGACAAACTTTTACATGCTATCACTGCACAAAATACTTAAAGCAGAGAATAACCTCTGTACAAAATGTCCACAACAAAAAAAAACCAAGTACAACTGCAGTTAAGGCCTCCATCTAGGTGGCCTGAAGATCTGGGATTGGGGTCTTGTTGCTTCCCTCATGCCATCAGCTTTAAATCCATACATGCTATGAAAGTTTGCTGCTATTGCTGCTCTTCCAGCTGCACCCACCCCTGTATAAGGAGGCATATTAACTCCTCTTCCAGCAGCATTTGGGCCTCTACCTCTTGTTTGAGAAGCACCAGGTTCCATGCCACTAAATGTTGACCAGAACAAGTAATAAGAAAGCATAAAAAACATCCTAACTATTAAATAACATGTTTATTGTACCTTCCAGTAGTCTGTTGCTGAGCTGGAGGATTACCTCCTCCTCTGCCTCTTCCTCTGCCCCTTCCAGGAGTCTGTGCATCAATCTTTGCAGCATTCCTTGTTGGGCAAGTTCTGTCATGACCCGCACCCTAGAGTTAGGGCACGAGAGCGTAACAACGCCCAGCCTACGCCGCAGTGTCGGCGGTAGAACGCTGTCCTAGGTCACAACATCTAACAATATAAAGCTAAGCAGTTTATACTCCCCGAATGGGGGTGACATAGCAGATACAGACTCAATCACATCTAGGGTAGAGCATGATAAGGATAGATAAAACATAAAATCCAAAATAAATACAGGAGATAGAAGTCTAAGTGTCTAAGATACATGAACCCAGAAGTACATCTCAAAACTCAAATAAAGATACAGTAATCCCCAAAGTAAATACAACTCCAGACAAAATGAAATAACTACCTAAACAAACCCTACTGTGTCTCCTCTAGGCTAGCAGGCACCTCCAGGCTATCTGTAAAATTTATCAACAGGTCCAGTCAGGACTGAAGCGAGCACAGTACATCTCAACATATCATAGCAGGTTAGAAAACATATAACATGCAGTAAAGTAAGATACAGGTACTGAGGAAAAAAACAGTATGTAAACAGGAGAGCTGTAATAGAAATATCTACTATACATAAAGAGCTAGCATGTGACTAGTGAGTCAGAGTAAAACATGAACATGTAAATGGCCTGGGATGATTCAATGAAGACACTACGGAATGATTCAATGAAGAAACTACTGGTGTATTATTCACATGTCCACTTCTACTCCCCCGTACCCCCAATCAATACACAAGGATCCAGCCAGGTTATGTCATGATACTATGTTCAGACCCCGAAGGTAATAGACCCCGAAGGTAATAAACCCCGAAGGTAATGGACCCCGAAGGTAATAGACCCCGAAGGTAATGGACCCCGAAGGTGATACATAGTAGACCCATAAATGGGATAGGGATTCCAGGATGACTCTGTGATCATAAGAGTATATGTCACAAGTGATCGAAGAATCAACGAAGCATAGTGATACGCCATGTAAGTGAAACGCACAAACATAGAGTACCCGATGCTCCCTAAGGATAACATCTCAAGAAAGGATCCATATAGTACCAATCCGTGTGACCGTCGTGACAGTACAAGTAAAGTAATTTACTGCAGGAAATAATTCTAAGCAAGATATGAAATGATCAGAGAATGTACTCGCCTCGATAACCTGAACAGCTGATAAGTATAGGAGGTCCCACTGAAGCCACAGAGTCCTATTTAAAGCAACACAGGTTACAAGGTGTTCAAGTTAAATAAATGAATCCCTACAGGCAATCTATATGATTCTAGGTTCTTCTAAGTCAAAACAACTCTAGGTCGACTCCGGTCAATAATCTAGTCAAACTAGGTCAAGTGTTGACTTACAGTTGACTTTGGGTCAACTGGTCAACTCTGGTCAAACAGGGTAAATCTAATCTAATATAAAGTGTACTTCGTTATTTGTACGTCGAAACTTACGGCACGCAAATCGAGATAAGAAGATTATCGGTAAGGTTAATAATCTTATTATAGTGATCCACGTATCCAACTTGTCAATTCCAGCGATGTGAGATCACTGGAATTGACTGATCTCAGTTTCGTTGTACTAATCCCGAAATACGAACATTATATGAATTAATTATTAATTAATTAGAAAAATGCTAAACTCAGAGAAACTATCAACAAACATTGTCGGACGATGAAATAAACATCGCCAACGTGTCCAGAATGGTCAATTTAGCTAGGATAGCCTACCCGTCGGTCCAATTTGGACACAAGGGCAAAAAGGTAATTTCGGGCCAAAACGGTGTCCGTGTCGGAGCCGTTTTGCACAGAAAAATGTGCAAGAAAATAAGTCAATAAAATATAACAAATTATATGTCCACGAAACTAAAATGTCGATACGAACCCAACGGTATCTCCAGAATTGGATTCCGTTGACCCGATCTCAATTTGGCCCGTTGACCAGAACTTGGAATTCCGATTTGCACGGAAATACGTGCCAGAGTCAAAGTCCTCAAAACTCAGCAAACTACCTGTCAACGAGTCCAGAATGATGATACGAACTCAACGGTATATCCGGAATTGGATTCCGATGAGCCGATCTCAAAATGACCCGTTGGCCCGGATATTGGCATCTGACTTGCACCGAAATGCGTGCCAGACCCAATGTCCACCAAAACCTAGAAAATTATATGTCAACGAGTCCAGAATGACGATACGAACTCATCGGTATCTCCAGAATTGGATTTCGATAAGCCGGCGTCAAAAAGTCCCGTTGACCCAGAATGTGGGATCCGCTTTGCACCGAAAAACGTGCCCGGGCCCACGTTCTCCAAATCTAACAAATTTTATATGAAAACATGCCAGAACGACGCCACAAGTCTAATGGTGGTGTCAGAAATGGAATCTGGAGTCCCGTGTTCAAAAATAGAATTTTACAAGTTGGAAATTACGAATTCGGACGGCCAACTTTGGCGTCGAATTCAACCAATCAAACAAGCTCACAATGAAACGAAACTGGAGGGGTAGTAAGAGGGTTATACCAGCTTTGTACCAGAACTGGTAGCACGCCAAACGGAGCTGCGGTGGAGGAGATACAAGCTGACGAAGTTGGCCCCGCGAAACTGTCCAAATTTAATACAATTTAAACGGTCAAATTGGTGGCCGGTTTTCATGTATCAAACGATAAAATTAACGGACAAAAATTGATAGGGATGAAGGTAGATATACCGAGATTGCGACGGAGCAAAGAAATTGCCGATCCAACGGTCGGATCGCCGGAAAAATGCGCGCGAAGTTGCTGCAACGGAGCACCAAAATGAACGTGATTTCGCGCGCGTCACGACTGGACGTCGTTCAAAACGCACGAATCGCCTCGACGGCGCGTCCCGGAGGACGGTGGCCGTCAGAGAACCATGCCAGGAGTTCGCCGGAGCCAGAGGGGTGCCCACGACGGCCCACGCGGCGGCGTGGCGGCGCACGACGGCGGCCCACGCGCGCTCGCGTGCGCGCGCCTGCACGCGTGGTGCAGCTTCTGCTGCTGCTGGCCGCTAACTACTGTGCACTGCAGCGAGGCACGCTGCGCGGTGCACCTGGCCCGGCGGAGGTGCGGCCTGACGGAGGGCGGTTGCACCGCGGCCACGATGGGGGTGGATGAGTGGAACGAAGGTGGTGGTGGTGGTTGCATGGGAAGGTGGTTGTGGTCGGTGTGGGGAGGAGTAGGAGGAGGAGATAGAGTGGGGTGGCCGACGGCCTGGCCGACCAGTGGTCGAAGCTGGCCAAGGAGTTGGGTGGTCGAGGAGTGAGGGAGGAGGAGGAGTGATCGAGCATGGTCTGCATGGTTTTGTGTTGTTGTTGTGAAAGGAAATGAATAAGTGGGAGAGAGAAAGAGGTGTAGTAAATGAATGAGGGAGAGAGGGAGAAAGAAAAAGTTGGTCCTAGAATTTAGGGCCGGCAGCATGCTGCTAAGGAATGGGGAAATTGTCATGAGGAGATGAATGGATAGGATTGAATGAGGAGTAAACCTATGGCTAGGATTAAATAAGGATTGAATCATTCCTAAGAATTAAAATCAATGGAGTTTTCCATCGAATATTAAAATAGGTAGATTGGGTATTCAAATATTATTTGGACACGGAAAAATGAGGGTGTCCCGATGGAGGGCAACATGGAGCTGGACTGGACTCGGTGGAGCCGGATTGAGTCAAAATCGGACATCGTGCGAAAATAGAATTAAAAAAAAGACGTTGATGATCATGAGTAAATAAGTAGCACATGGGAATTCCAATAAATGGGACACAAGTGGCGGACGGATAGTAGGCTCAAAGTGGGCCATGTCCATAATTAGGGCGGACAGGTTTTGGTCGACAGGGGACCCACAAATCAAGTTGGAAAATGAATGTGACGCTGTGGCGTGAAATAAAATCGGGTCACGTCTCGGGAAAGTTATGCGAATCAAATAGAGCTCAAAATGACGTATCTGAGTGGGACACAAAGGTCATGGGTGACGAGCGTCTCGAGTAGATCATCAATGAGGAGTTGGTTTCAAGAAACTGACTGGTCTTGTGCTCCCAATTTAAATGTCATGGTAACGCGCTAAAAATGATCAAGAAAAAGAGTGGGAAAATAAATAACAATCAATTGGTCTAAACCGACCCAAAGTTCAGCGAAGCAGAAAGAGCACAAGGGAACAAGTTTGGGTGGGACACCATATACCGTCATGAAGGCAATCGTGTCCACTCCAAAACTCGTGAAGAAGATTTCCAGAGTTGAACATCCCTGATACTCCAATTATCAATGGCATGAAAGAGTACACCTACAGATAAATAAATAGAATAAAATATTTATCAAACCAAATAACCAAAAAAATAAAATAAAATGAAAAAAAATAAACCCGAAATTCAGGGTGCTAACAAATTCTTATATTGTAACTTAGAGAGTGACAATGTCCACACTTTCTCTTACCTTTCTTTGAGCTAGGTGTGCCTTCAATATCAGTCCTTATTCTATTTATCCTTGGTCTTCCAGCAGATCTCTTGTGTTTTGGTTTAAGCACTATCATTTCAGGCTGGGTACAAAACACAAACTTTACCTTTATGCCTACTGATCACCCAAAATATTTAGAGCATAAATGTAAGTAAATTGATGACACAAAACACAAACTTTACCTCTACCCAATTCTCTTGGCTTGCACATGCCTTTACCACCCCAGCATAAGCCTTCTTGTAGGACTTTACCTTGTGCAAGTCATCTACCAAACTGCAAAAATGTAAGTAAAGCCATAAGTTAATATATAAGACAGCTAAAGTGTAGATATAGAAAAGTAAAACTGAAAGTGTACCTAATGACATCAATCCTCAAGTGTGTGGCCACTGCAACTGCATGCACACATGGAATTCCAGTGATATCCCAAACACAACAACTGTAAGACTTCTCGTTCATGTCCACATCCCACCTACTGGAACTCTTGTTGTTCACTACAAACCAATTATATTCACTAGCACCAAACAATCTATATCTCTTCTTCTTCTCCATTCTATTCTTTACAATTCTATCTGCCCTTGGCACCAAAATCATACCCTCACCCTCCCACATCTTGACTTTCATTTTTCTCTCAAACATCAATCCCATTACCTTCAAATTAAAACCCTCCATAATTCTGTGTAAGGGCTTTGATCTCACATCCAACATCCAACTGTTGAAACTCTCACTGAAATTGTTTGTCACATGCTCACACTTTGAGGTTAAGTCAAATGTTGACCTAGCCCAAGTATTAGTTTCCATACTGGAAAACCACTCAAATGCACTCTTTGAGTCATTCTCAAGTTGATCCATGTACCTCTTGTGGTCAACCTCTCTATAGGCTTTAGATGCCCCCCAAGCAAGGGTTTTCAGGTGACTTCCCTTGTGTGTGGCTTTAAAATTCTCAAACATGTGTCTGAAACAAAATCTATGCCTACTAGAGGGGAAAACATCCTTTACAGATGGAATGAGCCCCTTTTGCCTATCAGATATGAATGTCAGTGGCAAAGGATGCTCATTAACCCTATCTCTAATGGCATTAAGAAACAGGGTCCAATTTTCCTTGTTCTCAGAATCACATATGAAAATGGCTAAGGGATACATACCATTGTTTGCATCTAGAGCCACTGCTGACAACAAAACCCCACCATATTTTCTTTTGAGATGACATCCATCAAGGCCAACAAATGGTCTGCAACCCTCTTTGAAGCCCTTCAAGTAGGCATCAAAGCCCAGATAGCAATAGCTGAAAGCCCCATCACTATCAGTAGCAACTGAGGCTATACTGCCTTAATTTTTAAGCAAAATCTGCCTACACACCTCTGGTGTCCACTTGTAACCATCTTCATAAGACCCAAAAACTTTTGTTAAGGCTTTACCTAGAGCCTTCCAACAGACCCAGTACTTCACTGGGACTCCATGCCTGTTTAGTACCCTCTCCTGAATCCTTTTTGGCTTCAAGCTGTATCCATCTTCTCTGACATCCTCTTCTATAATAGCAGCTATCCATGATGCATTGGCCATTCTGTTCTTTCCTGACCCAGTCCTGTTTGTGCATGTGTGCCTCTCTACATATTTGGTGATCTTTATTGTGTGACCATCACCTTGCCTGCAAACATGAACAACATTTGGGAAAAAATATTAGTTAACTGAATTCAAGAAAATATGGTACATTTAGAAACTGAATTCAAACAAATTAGGAAACTTACAAGTTACCATTCAGTTGGAAGGAACATTTAGGATCCACATACTTGCACCATAGCCTTTTGGGGTCATCCTTCACTTTTTTCACTTCAAACATATTGTCAATGCATAGCCTGGTCACCCACATCTTGTACTCCTTCATAGTTGGCCATGTCATACCAACTGAACACTCATCTGTGTCACAAGACCATGGTACATGGTCTCCACCCTCAACATCTCCATACATATCATCATACTTGTCATCAACTTTGTGGTATTCTCCAAATCTCTCAGGCTCATCTGACTCTTCTGACTCAGATTCAGAATCAGACTCTTCCTCGGATGTAGAGCTGTCAGACCTAGCACTATGATATTCATGTTCAATTGGCAAATCATTAATGTCAACCTCATTGAGATTAGTACTCTCAGGGAGCACATCCAACTCTTCTTCATCCATGCCTAGAAGCTCCTCTGCAGTCTCATGCTCTTCATCAAACTCTACTTGTGCTTTCTTCTTGCTTGTTGCAGCTCTTCCATCTACATTTTCCTTTGCCCTCTTCTGTGGTGTCTGCTGCTCCCTTTGTGAATGTTTTCTAGGTGAAGCTCTTCTAGCAGGAGATGTGGCATATACCACATTGCTTGCTGTAGCCACATTCTCAGGTCTTTCTACCTTACTAGCAACTCTTTTCTTGATGCATTTCTTAGTAGGTGTTACTGGCTTTTGAGTGACTGGCTCCTCTGGTTGGCTTGGCTGAGTTGGCTTTGTTGGCTGCTCACTAGAAGGAACTCTTCTAGGTGGAACTCTTGGTGAAAATCTTCTTTTCTGCCCACTGGGAGGCTGACTTGGCTGCTCATTCACAGGAAGACCAACAAGGTCATTGAAGAGTTCTTCAGCAACTCCTTCAGATTGTAAAAACGTAATCAAATCTTCAACTCCCTCATTTGTAGCTACCTTAATTGGATTGCTATGCACCATAAATAAATAAACTTTATCAGGTCCTTCATGATCTGAACCAGTCCAAAACCTTAACAAGTCTTTGTCTCCATCTGCATCAATTAAAAATCCACCCTCCAAATATTGAAATGTTATTAGCCCTCCCAAACCATGCAGATACTTTCCTATCCCATTGATCAAATCTAGCATACACAATTCATCTCCATCAAAGACTCCAAAATCTACTACTTTTCCATTCTTGTAATCATAGTATCTTAGTCCACCAAATGGCTGTTCTTTCGGCCAAGAGCCCCCATAATGAATGAGTAGATGTTTCTTGCCAAAATCTACTCTAGCACTACAAATTAGCAAAACAGGGTACAAATTTAGGGCACAGATTTTGTAAAACAGGGTACAAATTTAGGGCACAAATTTCTAACATTAGGGCACAAATTTCTACCAAATCTAACATTAGGACACAAATTTCTAACATTAGGGCACAAATTTCTACCAAATCTAACATTATGGCACAAATTTCTACCAAATCTAACATCGAAGAAATAACAGTTGGTTTAAAAACCAAGAATCGAAGGAAAACAAAGAATTGAAGAAACAAATACTGCATGTTCGAAAAATAACACAGAATCGAAAAGAAACTTATAACGTTCGTGGATCTAGAGACTGCATGTTGGGTTCTCCTCTCCTTCGAGCCTTCTCCTCGCCTTCAGACCTCCAATTTTGCCAGAATTTTGGAAAAATTTTCCTCCTCCTTCTCCTTCTTTCTTTTTTTCTCTCTCCACTGTCGAAACGTCTTCTCAGGAGGAAATTTTTCCTCCTCCTTGTTGGGTTTTGGGCGGACTTTTGGGGAAGGGTATTTTCGTCTAACTTTTATTTTTTTACTTAATAACACACACGGATTGCCACGTCACCCAAAATCAAACAGCGTCTTGACGGAAAGGGGGTTTTACCAATTCAAGATCTTTAGGGGGTATTTCGCAAATTAGTCCATTATTTAGGGGAGGTTTTGCAAAATATCCCTAATATCTAAAAGTATTACGATTAATAAAAAATATAGTTTCTAGTTATTATAAATATATTTTTGGATTTAAAGGGATTGTATATATATATATATATATATATATATATATATATATATATATATATATATATATATATATATAAAAAAAAAAATATATATATATATATATATATATATATATATATATATATATATATATATATATATATATATATATATATATTGTAAATATGGATAATTCACATTATTATTTGGTGTATATAACCTATGTCTTTGGTTATCCATAACCTATGACATTTGGTTATCCATAAATTATGTCTTTTAGCATTTCTCCTTTAGTTATCATGATGATGTTAAACCTCCATTGTAAGCATATATAAAGGACTCTTCTTAAGATGATTGAGACAAGTGAATGAAGAAACAATTTTCTCTATTTTTCTATCTCTATTTTTTTGCTTTATAATACGTTATCAGCACCATGCTCTAGGAAATAGAAAAAGGGTGGAATAGTTCTCTTAAGAAAAAAAGAAAGGTATTGAAGAGGTAAGTCTAATCTTATATACTTAGATACATGCATGTTTTAGTAAAATTAAATACACGTTTGATTTATGTGTTTATAGATCGATTAGAACGTAAGTTTTCTAAATCTACTCTTTATTTTAGTTTTAAATCTAAATATGTATTGATCATGTTCAAAATTTTACTCAAAATAGAAAGTTTATGCTAATCTATTTAAGAATATGTATAAATCTCATTTCTATATTTCTTTCTTATGAATTTTACCCAAGTATGAAATTAATCTAAAATATCTTGAATTTTCTTCACTTATTTGGAATTAGTTAATTTCATTAAATTAAATTAAGTTATGTGAATTTGTTATTTCTATTATTTAATTTATTTGAATAATACAAGGTACTACTTCACATTGTTGTATATGTGAATCGAATTATATTAAAAAAATACCCAAAATATATTATTATATAATGATAACATTGTTGTATATGTGATAAACATAAGACATAATATTTTTTGTAGTGTTTTATCACATTGTTGTATATGTGATACACATAAGACATAATATTCTTTGATAGCGTTTTATCACATTGTTGTATATGTGATACACATGAGATAATATTCTTTGACAGTGTTTACCACATTGTTGTATATGTGATACACATAAGTATATTCTTTGATAAAGTTTCATCACATTGTGGCAAATGTGAAGTTTTGTAATCTTGAAAGCGCTTATCAATTTTATTATTAATTTACATCTAATATAATTATTTCTGTCATGTAGATGTCGAATCTTACAAAGGTTGAATTCAAAGCTCTTGATGTGAGCAGAGATAATTATTTATCATGGCAATGGATGCAAAGTTGCAATTGTAGTCCAACAAGCTTGATGATATTATTAAGAAGAAAAATAAATTTCTGAAGCCAAGATTAAGGCCCTGATTTGATTTTTTTTTACGATATCATATCCATGATAATTTAAAGACAAAATATCTATGTGAGGATGATCCATTGAATTTGTGGAAATCTCTAAATGATAGATTTGACCACCAAAGGATGGTAATCCTTCTGACTGCTCAACGTAAATGGTTGAATCTAAGATACCATGACTGTAAAAATGTTAAATAATATAATTGTGCTCAGTTTAATATTGTTTCTCGCCTTAGATTGTGCGGAGAAAAAGTAACATAGACTCAAATGATTGAGAAAATCCTCTCTATTTTGCATGCAAGTAATGTGCTTTGCAGTAATAATATCATGAAAGAGATTTCATAAAATACTTTGAACCGGTGACTGTCTCCTTATAGCAGAGGAAAATAACAACGTTCTCATGAAAAATTACAACTCTAGACCAATTGGGTCAATGGAAATTCTTAGAAAAAATGTCAATAATTTTGGAATTAGCAGAGGTTGTAGTGGAGGATGTGGAAGAGGGAATGAAAAAATATATGAGAGATATGGTCATGATTATCAGGCTTACAAAGGTGAAAATAATGGTTGACAAAAGAATAAATGGAACAAGTGGACAACACCCTCTGACAAAGGGAATCGAGTTACAAATGAACAGTTTGAGAAGATGCTAATGCAATTTTTATTTTTATTTTTATTAAATGAGCACTCGGTCAATATATGTTAATTTCAAGTATTTATAAACTATTTATATTTGAAGTCATGCTTTTGATTTCCATCATGAAATGTCTAGACCATGAGAGTTTTGTTTTATTGAAAAAAATATATATTTGGAGTTACATTTCTACAATATGATATTATCATTTGAAATGCTTAATTTTTCTTATTATACTTATGCTAGCTAGAATATATAAATTCATAATATTTTTATTTTGCTTCATGGAGTAGTAATGCATGCTTGTCGTAAATACGACAAAGATAGACATTGATTTAGCAATGTCGAGCTACTCAAAAAAAAGACTGAGAGATTGAAAGAATCTAAGAAAAATGACTTAGATATGTGTTTGGTAGATAGTGCTACAACACATATATCCAAGAAAAATGACTTAGATATGTGTTTGGTAGATAGTACTACAACACACATGAATCTGAAGAATCAAAGTTTTTGCTGAAGTTAGTATTTGACATGCATAAAATGCCAGCAATAGCTGGGCCAGCCATATAATTGAGGGCTTTGGAAGAGCACACATTATGTTACCTAATGGTACTCAAACCTATTTGCAGAATGTGTTATATTAAAGTAGTTTCGTAAAGGAATTTGTTAAGTTTCAAGGATATACACAAAATGGGTACCATATTGAAACTCAAAATGATAACAACAAAGAGTCATTATGTAGCACATCTAATGTTGGAAGCAAAAGGCTCACATTAGAAGAATTATCTTGTTTTCGGTGGATTTGTATTTCACCACAATTGGCATAATTGAATCTAATATGAATATGGAAAAATATAAACCAATGATCAAGTCTTATATAACATTTGGCATAACCCTTTGGGTCATCCGGGACAAACTATGTTCAATCGGATCATTGATAATCTTTGTGGATATTTATTGGAAAATTATGATATTGGCTTATCGAAGAATCAACTATATGTTCCTTGCTTACAAGGAAAGATTATAACTAGATCATCTTTTCTAAAAGTTAAGAATGAGTCTCCTACTTTCTTGTAAAGAACATAAGGAGACATTTGTGGTCATATTTACCCTGATAGTGGTTCTTTTTAAGATATTTTATGGTACTCATAGATGCATTTATTAAGTGGTCATATGTTTGTCTATTGTCTACTAGAAATCTTGTATTTCTTTCGTCTTTTAGCCTAAATTATTAAACTTAGATCTCAGTTTCCTAATCACACGACTATATTAATTAGTTTTGATAATGCCACATAATTCATCTCACAAGCTTTTGATAATTATTGTACATCATTAGTGACTGAGATAGAGCATCATGTTCCCCAGTGCACATATAAAATGGGTTAGCTGAGTCATTTATTAAACATCTTCAACTTATAGCTAGACCTCAACTAGTGCAATCTAGTTTGGAAATTGTGGCTTGAGACATAATATTTTACAAGTTGCATCTTTAGTTAAATTTAGACCCATTGTCTACCATATTATTTTATATATACAACTTATTAGTGGTAAACAACCAAATATTTCATATTTGAGAAAGCTTAGATACACAGTATATGTCCCAGTTCCATCTTCCAAAAGAACTAAGATGGGTCCCCAATAATGTTTGAAAAATATACATTAGTTTTGAGTTTTTTTCCATAATAAGTATTTAAAATCAATGACTGGTGATGTCCTTAATACAAGATTTGATGATTATCAATTTGATGAAAGAGTCTTCCCGCCGTTAGGGGAAGGTATAAGCAACAAATTATTCATATAGAACAAACTATTGCTAATTAACGGCGTAAATTGACATGGTATACGCCTACTCTATCGATCTCATTAAGTTTCAAGAACTCCACAATATGATTATAAGATAAGAAGAATGATACATTTGCAAGAAATTGCAAATCAATTACCTGATGCATTTAATGATGTCGTAAAGGTAACTATATAATATGTGCCAGCCATAATCATTGTTCTAATTGGACAAAATTCAAACAAGGCAGCAAATGAATCCACTACTACACTCAAAAGCGTGGTAGGCCTATAGGTTCCAAGGATAGTGCTCCTAAAAAGAGGAGAGCTAATTAAACATCTTGTCCTGATAAAAGCCCAATAGTGGTTGGAGCTCCGAAAACAAATAATGAATATGTGCATGTTTCCAAATTTACTGAAATGCCTCTGGATGCCTCTATAGAGGCACAGGTACCTGAAAATGAAGAGATCTCAATATTCCATGCATGTTCAGGTGAATTATGGAATAGAAAAGCACTTGTCATCGATGACATATTTAGCTATATATGCAGTAACTACTGAAATATCAAAGGACAATAATGATTGTGAAAATGAACCACATAGTATAAATGAATGTCGACAAATAAAAGATTGGACAATCTGGAAAGATGCTATTCAAGCAGAATTAAATCTTTAGAAAAACGTGGTGTGTTTGGACCTATAGTGGAAATACCAATGGGCATAAACCATGTTGGTTTTAAATAGGTGTTTCATGAGAAAACAAAGTGAAAGGAACAAAGTTGAAAGATATAGATCCCGACTTGTAGCACAAGGTTTCTCTCAAAGACATGAAATTGACTATGTTGAGACATACTCTCCAGTTATGGATGCCATTACCTTTAGATATCTAATTAGTCTCGCAGTTTCTAAAAATCTTGATATAAGATTTATGGATATTGTAACTGCATATTTGTATGAAGGCTTAGATATTGACATATATATCAAAATTTCAGAAGGATTTACAATGCCAGAGACTAAGTAAAAAAGAATGTGTTTAATTAATCTTAGACGAGCATTATATGGGTTAAAATAATCCACAAGAATATGGTATAATCGTCTTATCATATATTTGACTAAAGAATGATACAAAATAGTCAAATTTACCCATATGTTTTCATTAAGAAATTAGGAAATGAATTCTCAATAGTAGCAGTATATATGGATGATATAAAACCTGATCAGGTCTCCTACAGAATTGGAGAAAACTGTAAACTATTTGAAGAATGAGTTTGAAAAGAAGACTTAGGAAAAGACAAAGCTTGGTCTCGGTTTGCAAATAGAACGAAGTTCCAGTGGGATATTAGTACATCATTTTCGATATATTATAAGAATTTTGAACTGATTCATAATGGATAAAGTACATCCACTAAGTAGACCGATGGTTGTATGCAGGTTGGATTTGGATAAATGTCCATTACAACCAAAGAGAGAAGATAAAAAAGTTCTTGGTCCAAAAATGTCGTATTTAAGTGCTATTTGAGCACTACTATATCTAGCCAATGCACAAGACCAGATATTGCATTTTTTGTTAATTTATTATCTGGATATAGTTCTGCACCTCTACTTACATATTGAATATAGTTAAACATATATTGAGATATTTTTGTGGAACAACTGGCATGAGATTATTTTATTTATATGATTCCACTAACAATTCTTGTCTTGTTGTTTGTGCAGACTCAAACATATTTCTGACCTTTATAAGGGTTGCTCCAAATGGGTTATGTGTTTATTAATAACTATGCAGCTATATCTTGACTATCAACAAAGCAAGTTTCAATAGCAACTTCCTCTAACCATGCAGAATTAATTGTATTACAAGAAGCAACAAGAAAAAGTATGTGCTTGCGATCAATCATTCATCATATAAGAGTAAATGGTCAACTACTCACAGTTACAGATGAGCCTACAATAATATTCAAAGACAATACGGCTTGTATTACACAATTCTGAGAGTGATTCATCAAAGGAGATCGAATAAACAACTTTCACCAAAATTATTTTATGCACATGAGCTCCAAAGGACGAAAGTGGGCAAACGAAGGCAAGCAAATCCATTATATCGAGGGGGAGTATGACTCATGAAGAATATTTTTGAGTTTTGTGCGTTGTACTCTTTTTTCTTGACTAAGATTTTTTCCACTGGGTTTTTCTTAGTAAGGTTTTAACGAGGGCAACAAATGTGCATACACCACCAACTAATTAATGGTGAATATCCAAGGGGAAGTGTTGTAAATATGGATAATTCACATTATTATTTGGTGTACATAACCTATATCTTTTGGTTATCCATAACGTATGACATTTGATTATGCATAACTTATGTCTTTTAGCATTTCTCCTTTAATTATCATGATGATGTTAAACCTCCATTATAAGCCTATATAAAGGACTCTTCTCAAGATGATTGAGACAAGTGAATGAAGAAACAATTTCCTCCATTTTTAGAAATTATATATATATATATATATATATATATATATATATATATATATATATATATATATATATATATATATATATATATATAGGAACCGGATCAAAAGCCCCCCTTAGAAAATCCTCTCACTCTCATCCGTAATTTAATGTTAATATTAATGTTAATATTAATATTAATGTTAATACTAACATTAAATACTAAAATTAACATTAAACTTAACATTAAAATTAATATTAACATTAACATTAATATTAACATTAACGTTAACATTAATATAAAAATAAAAATAAATATTAATATTAATATTAACATTAACATTAATATTAACATTAATATTAACATTAACATATTAATATTAACATTAATATTAACATTAAATTAAGGATGAGAGTGAGGAGGGGTTTTAGGGGGTTTTCTAAGGAGGGCTTTTAATCCGCTCCCGTATATATATATATATATATATATATATATATATATATATATATATATATATATATATATATATATATATATATATATATAATTTTAAATAATTTCTTGGGCTTTCAAATATTGTATATACATATTATGAACAATAAAAATGTAGTTTCCAAGTATTATAGATGATTTCAAAATAGTTAAATGTATTTAGTGATGCCCTTTTTCCTCAAAATCATAAATCGCAACTATTAAGTCGTTTTCTATTTCTTGATTCGATTATCGTGTCGAACTCTGATTTTGGGCTTCTATATACCAAACTAGGCTATTTTGACTATTCTGGACCCTATGTGCCATCGTTTGGGACCATCTTGTGGAGCATAGCATCGTACCTATCATGTGTCGACATGTTCGTGTCGCACACGTCGACTCCAACCAATTCAGGAGAGTACATTCTCTAATTATTTTCATCATGATAGTATCTATATTACTTGCTCTAGACTACTTTACTTGATGCTGACACAATGTTACACGGATTGGTACTAAATGTATCTTGTCAGGAGATGTTATCCCTTATCGGATACATCAGATATTCCATGTTCATTTACTTTATTATGTACATCGTGTACTTGTATTCATATTATTCATGTACTGTGCTTCATGTACAAACTAACAATCATGTACGTAATGTGTCGTGATCAGATCCAAGTGTATTGATTGGGGCGAGGGAGTAGAATGTACTTATGTGATTAAATCCCTTAGTGTAGATCATGTAAATGTCGATTATACCTTCACGTATAATCGAGTTACCGTATAATAATCATATGCAACCTAAACCAATTACATAACTAACTTTTGCTCTAAATCACTTTTGTTCATTTCAAGTTAACATGTTTTCTATCTTATTTATGTACTCAATTTCCTTATATCTTCATGATGCTATGTCTCTATTTCTCTGTATTTCTGTTCCAGTATATCATGTATTTTATTCTATTGCGAGTTATATATTTCCTACCACGCAATGGAACTGCTTTTAGAGTTATGTACTTCGCTCTAATCCTGGCGGAATAACTATTTTTTTAGGTAATGTTATGCCCTACATCCTGGACTTTATGATGACAGATCTCAATATTTTTTTAGATCGTGAGTTGACCTCTGGAGAGCTCTAGGCTATTACATTTTCGATTTATGTTTCGTTATCGGATTTGTCTCCGATACATTCTTGTTATACATGTTCATTTGTAGACTTTAGTTGTTTCGGTATTATTGATATCTTTTCTATTTCATATCTTCCTTAGCTGTCGTAATGTGATTTGAGTACATGTGTTATTGTGGGTCATTTAGATGTTATAGATAATTATTGGGTACTTGACATCGTTCTACCATCGATACTGCGGCGTAGGCTGGGCGTGGCCCACGTACTCGTGCCTGAATATCCAGGTGCTGGTCGTGACATATACGAGCTGCTCTTACAATTTCAAGACAATTTCGTTATAGCTATCTTTTGAACTAGTTACCTGATCAATTCGTTCAAACTCAAAATCACATTTGTTACTGTCTACATTAGTCATCCTGCAGCATAATTCCTCAAATTGTATCCCTCTATCCTGTATCAAGTCATCGAGCAATTTTATTTAAAATCCTCTGAGTCATTTTCGTATCTTCAAATCAAACATTTCCATGCACGCAATCTTTCCTTAGTCAAATTCAAAATTTGAAACTCAATTTTGTTCAGTTTTGTATCAATATCTTCGTATATGGACTATATCGTTTCCTTAATTGAGTTATTCATTTCGTTACGCCATATGTCACAACCTGCACCCGCTTTTCGGGCGCGAGCTCGTGAGCAAGCCAGCTACGTATCAAGCGGACTCCAGCTCGACTCGAATACGTATAAGCTGTCAAGGGCATGGTATCATGTCTAATATGGTAATCTAAACTATATCTCAAACCACAAGATGTTTATAAATCAAGAATAAACAAGTATGATTCATGGTCTGCAGCCCACTAGCATATATGTCCGATTAGACTCTAAGGAATGATATGAGTCTATAAAAGTAACTAACAAGAAGAGTATATCATGATAAGGAACATAAAGCACGAGCGGATAATAAACGTAAAGTCGATACCTGAATCCTGCATGTGATCATAATCATCTACGATCCTGCTCTGCTAACTAACTCCATACATGTCACCCTCATTTCTCGTATTTCCCGTATTTTATATTTATACTCGTATCTAGATTTTGGCATGTATTTTTATTTTTTTTCTCAACTTGTGGAATTTTGGTATTTCTCGTATTTTGGATTTTGACATGGTTCGGTTTTAATTGGATTGGGTTGGTTTGGTTTGGTTTAATATGTATTGGAACACCTTAGCCTATACTCCACCCTCAACACACCACATCCCACCCTCTTTATAACTCCACCAACTTTTTCTCTCTCCTCATAAACCTCCATTAATTTCTTCTTCTCCTTCCTCTACATAACTCTCTTCTCCTTCCTCTCCACAACACCCACCCATAGGCAAGTGCACCTTGCCACCACATGAGAACCCTCTTTTATTTGTCCATTTACTAGATTAGGACATGGTGATCAACATTAGAACTTGGTATTTTGTGATTTGGAGTCTCCATTATTCTAGATCTAAGTTTTCTCCATTTTCGGTTTTGCATAGTTTTGATCTATTTAAGTTAAATTTTTATGGGTTTTGATGTTTCCATGTGGAAGAGAGTTCAATTCCACCCTAGTTGGAACTTTGGAAATCTGGATTTGGAGTTCGGATGGCCAAGTTGTGATGCCTTGAAGTTTTGGAGCCATTGGAGCTTCTTCTCAGCCATGGAGAAGAAGACCCAGACCCTGCGTGCATGTTTTTACGTGTACGCAGCTCTCTGCTTGCGTGCTTTTGCACGTACGCAGCTCTCTGGCGTGTGTGACTTTTCGCGTACGCTGCTCTCTGGCGTGCGTGACTTTTCTCGTACGCTGCTCTCTTGCGTGCGTGACTTTTCGCGTACGCTGCTATCTTGCGTGCGTGACTTTTCGCGTACGCTGCTCTCTTGCGTGCGTGACTTTTCGCGTACGCTGCTCTCTGGCGTGCGTGACTTTTCGTGTACGCTGCTCTCTTACGTGCGTGACTTGCGTGCGTGACTTTTCGCGTACGCTGCTCTCTTGCGTGCGTGCGTGACTTTTCTGCTCCTGCGTGCGTGACTTTTCACGTACGCAGCTCTCTTGCGTGCGTGACTTTTCCTCTCCTGTGTGCGTGACTTTTCACGTACGCAGCTCTCCTACGTGCGTGACTTTTCACGTATGCAGCTCTCCTGCGTGCGTGACTTTTCACGTATGCAGCTCTCCTGCGTGCGTGTCTTGTGCGTACGCTGCACCCTGAACCCCTTACTTAACCCATTGGCTCTTGGAGTTTTGGTCTTATTTCCTTAAGCTTGGCTCTTCTATAGCCCTGTATATTGATATTTTATTAGATATTTTACGCCCATTTTATATCCTTACGCCTTTTGTCATGAACTTGATTTTACTTAATATGTTTGGAATGACTATTGTACATGGCATGGTATGACAAGGAACTAGCATAACACGACAGTGACCCGTAGTGGTGCACTCCTGACATGACCAACCTGACATGATAGTGGCCCGTCGTGGCGCACTCCTGACAAGTACCCTGACATGATTTATCTTGATGCTGTTGCGACGGCTAACTTAACTTGACCTGCCTTGACACCGTGGGTGGTTCTTTCTTGCTTGCTTGTTAAATCCACTTGTCCTGTCTTGCATCATGTCTAGGATGGGACTCCTGAGTTCCACGGTCAGGAGTACCTACTAAAATGGATTAAGGTTAATAACTAGAATAACACAGTAGTCATGAAGAGATTGACATAGCTACAGGCAATCCCGTTACCTGGGCGCTCTTGGGATCTGTAGCCTGCCGTCGAGTAGGGCACATTTCCAGCACACCGTCGCGTGTTGCACCCTCTAAGTCACCTAAGGGTACATTTGTCTTCTGGGCGATGTACCCACCAGAATTCAACCCCTAATTTTCGACCTGGATAACCTGGATGGTCTGCAGGGCTTGTGGCTGTGGAACAATCTCACTGCATCTTGTTAGCTATTAGGCCTGTGATAACCCTAGTTAGTTAAAGTAGTAAGCCGTAGTATCTGCTTGGCCGTGATTGATTGAATGAGGTATAACCAGTTTAGCCATGTCTTGATCCAGTACAAGATTGCTCCCTATCTTGATTTCTTGCATTATTATCTCGTCGTATATCATCCTGACAGGTTTTCGTAATTCTAGTTTTAATATTAGAATTTTCTTGTGCTGATTACTGGCTTTTGTTCTTATTTCGTGGCCCCCTTGTGGCACTTGCTCTTTCTGGGGTTGACCCAGTTGGTTTTGTGTGGCCAGATTTCGGAGCAGCTCCCGAGGATTTACCAAGCTTCCAGCCCAATGGTGGCGACTAGAAGGAACCCGGGCTACGAGTGGGTTTTTTTATCTATTTTGTTTCGCTCACTCTATTGTAAAGTTATTCTTTTGAGGCGTTTAGCCGACGAGCACCTGTTAGCTCGATGCACTTTTACTTACTGTCTGCCTACGGGCTGTAAACATGATTAACAAATCCTAGGGTTGATCATGTATGACTTAACTCTTGCTAGTCCCCGCATTTTGTACGACTAGCTTCATGATCAGCTGAATATGTAATATTTGGGACGCCTTATTATTGTATATTTAATGATCATACATCTTGCGACCTTGCTTACTTGCTCGTGATTGAGACACTAGGCTTGTTCATGACCATAAGAGACTGTTGGCTTGTAGTAAACCCTCATATTTCTAGACAGCCGTGACCGTATATCGAGGTGGTCTCCCATTTCAATATACGTAGCTGGCTATGTCTGCCCCCGCTCTCCAGTATTCTGGTTCTGGGGCGTGACAATACAGTCACTAACCTGAAAAGATCATCAGGTCCTCTGAGGACTAGTAAGATACATAAAACATGCCGATCTAGCAATTTATCATGCGAAAGAAATAAGCAGGAAAAATAGAACACGACAGGTGACTATGAATACGGATACGGGAACAACTACAGATAAATGAACTGCTGAAAGGAAACATGAACTCATGACAAGAAACTAATTGGATACTCAAACCCTCGCCCCTAGTGTGGACTTGCTGGTTTGAACAACTACTAACCCTCGCCCCTAGTGTGGACTCGCAGGTTAGCTTCAAGAATTACCCTCGTCCCTAGTGTGGACTCACATGTGCGGACAAATGACTACTAACCCTCGCCCCTAGTGTGGATTCGCAGGTTAGCTTCAAGAAATCACCCTCGCCCCTAGTGTGGACTCGCAGGTGGAAATTCCCAAACAAGGTACAGCAGTTCAGTCATGACTTACACATCCTACAACACAATATGACTCAGTCATGATACATGTGACGACACGAATCTGGTATAACTACAGTATCAAGTCATGAATGATGATGATATACGAACAAGGAAAATAAACTAATATACATGGTATAAAGAAAAGCATATAAACCAAAATAAACCAAAGAAGTCTGATGATAACATATAATGAGAAGGGCTATAAGTATGTAAAAAAAAACTGTAGAGGGAGGCAAGGTATACTTGTCTGGTGGTAGCACGAAGAACCAACAATATACCGTCAATTGGTAAGCTATAAAGTCCAAATCTCACAACTGTCTCCGAAAGCTAAAACAGACATTACCAACATTTTTAGAATAGTCAAATTAGCTAGGATTGCCTATCCTTAAGTCCAATTCTGGACACAGGGGCAAAACGGTAATTTTGGGCCAAAACGATATCCGCCGTTAGAACCGCTTTGCACCGAAAAGTATGCCAGAGTCAATTGTCTCTAAAGTCTTCAAACTACATGTCTATGGATTCGTTTTGATGATACGAACCCAACCGTATGTCCAAAGTTGGATTCCGGCAGACTGTGCACAAAATCGCCCGTTGAATCGGATCGTGGGATCCGCAAAACGGCGATCAGATCAACTGTCTCAGAATCGGACCAAACTTGGCATACAGGACCAGAAAAATGATACAGTCCTGTTGGCGTAAGTTTCGTCTCGATCTGACAAACGTGCATAAAGTAATTAGAAAATTTACAAACTGGTCGATACGGTGAATTTTGACGGATACGTATCAAATTCGTCGCACACACGCAATCAATTTAAATTTCGTCAAAGTCCACACGTCCACGAAGTCGATACGCACCTTTCGATGCTTTCGATTCACGACCACTCGCCCGGTTTGGCGGGACGCACGTCGTATCGGAGACTTTTCTAGTTTTTCAAGCCAGATTTACGTGGGTTTTTCTTGATGTTTGAAAATAGATAACTTTGCATTTATTTTATGAAATCAGAAACTGTAAAATAGGTTTTGAAGTCCTATAGGACTTCTACAAGGCTGTTCAAACCAAAATTTTAATCTGTTCTCAGGTTGATAATTATCGCCCTTCAAACAGTGGTACTGTTGGTTGTTTTCGAACCTGTTTTGTGACAGGTTTTCGTCGACTTGGTATCGATTTCATGGGCAGGTTGGGCGACTACATGAAATCCTAATTACTGAGTTTCATACAGGGTCACATAGGGTTTCTGTAGGGGTTTACAAAACTACAAATGATCATGTATCGAGGAACTAGTTTGGTTGTGAAAGAGTCTACCTCACGCTGTATCAAAATAGGGTAGTCCCTGTCTTCTCTGGCCGTCTCGAGGTTCTCAGGCGATGGCCGACGGCGACAGGTGGTTGCAGGTGACTCGAGGGGCTCGTCCACTCCAGGCGAACCTAGAGGAGGGTCTTTGCTGGAAGGAGACTCTCTTTCGAATAGGTTTTTCCTTCCTAAGCCTCGGCACAGTCGTATGAGTATACATGGTTTTAAATTTTGGGATTACACTCGAATTAAATCGAGATTTGGATAGGGATGGGTTTAAACTGTGGAGAATCTAGCAAGATCTATCTAGGTGAAGATTTGAGGTAGTTTGAATTCAACAAAAACTCTATCTTCTTTTCCTATTCTGCGCACGCAGGGGGGTCGGGCACGGATTGGAAGAGGAATAGTGCTTGTGAAGCACTGTTCAATCCCCTTTTTCCTTTATATATATATATATATATTTATATATATATATATATATATATATATATATATATATATATATATATTTTATATAAACTATATATACCCATATATTTATATATATGTATAATACTCCATAAATCCCTCAATCTTAACACTGCCTTTCCTAATGTAGGGTGTTGCAAATAAAATATGTACATGCTAATATTTATTTTCCTAAGAACAAAATAATAAATAATAATAAAGATATTTTTATACTAAATTATAGGATCTATAGTAAAAAGTAATAATGACAACAGAATACATTAAACCGATAATTGTATAGTTTTGGGTGACACGATGCACTCGTACGTAATTGGTCCACCAATAATCGTGCAACTATTAAAATATCATATAAATATTAATTAACAAATATTTAGAAAATATTCGTCAATCTCAAAAATAAAATATGAAGTATATGTATGTACTTAAAACATGCCTATATGGGGTCTTTGCACATACTACATGCCTACATGGACTGGGGCTTGGTTTGGGTCCAGTCCGAGCTAGTTTGGTACAACCGGGTCACCTAAAAGTCAAATAATATCAATAATAAATAATTAACTTATTTATGGAGGTCATGTCACAACTTGGCCTGGTTTTTCTAGTTAGAACACACTTATGGCTTGGCATTCCCCTACCATGGCTAAACACTAGTCAAAGCACACGAGTGCACTATCCATGCCATGATTCTTGGCCATCTTGTACTCAAATTCCTAACCATGACTAAAGTCATCTACCGTAATAATTAACTAATTAATTGTTTATAAAATTCTAAAAATCACCATTTAAATTAAATAAAAATAAAAATATTTCAAAAATTTTCTGGGAAGAGGAGTTACACCTTAGCTTTTCTTTGATTTAATTTATTAACTCTTTGTAGGATCGATATGCAGCAATATATACTCTAGAAGGGGGGTGAATAGAGTGTGCATCAGAATATTTGCAAGTTAAAAGATAAGCACTACTATATCACTATTGTGTCGCAGTGGCTACGTCGTAATTATATAAAATAGTAAATAAGAGGGACAAAGAGCAAATGCAAACACAACGATATATCCTGGTTTCCCTCCTGTGAGGACTAGTCAAGGCCGGAGGACTCTTGCTCCAAAGTGCTCGACCGACTTCAATTGTGAAGTGTGAACTTCTGGATCAAGCCTCTGGTTACAACTTCCCTGAAACTTCTAGACCGTACCATACAGACAAGTAGACTAGAGGTTGTAAAATAAGCTTGGGATTTGAAAATGAGAGCTTTGAATAGCTTAGAAAGCTTAAAAGAAGAGAAGATAGAAAGTGAATGAGTGATTAGAATAAAAAACTCTTCTCTATTTATGGGATTGCTGAAAATCGAGTTCTAGCCGAATTCGGATGCCAAACGTTTAAAATTTTGACCGATGCAGCCGAGTCCGCATGGAGAACAAATTTACAGGCTTTACCAAATCAGGGACCCTAGTTCGGGCCAAACTCTGTCCGAACTCTGATTCTCTGATTTTGGTCAGAATCCAGGGTTTGAAAACATGTTTTGGGCTCTTTGGAACTATTGGTCTTTTGGGACAATTTTTCAAATACAGGGTTTTTAGTTTTGTTTAAAAACAATGGGTAGCTTTGAAAAAATGTTTTTGGGTTAAGCCTACTTGCCAGTACGTTGCGGTTTACATAATTTTCTAGACTCAATAAAATAGTGAAAAATACATTTGAGAAGGAAAATAAAGACAGACACGATGATTGTGCAAATCTAGAATGGTAGTAGTACTGGTTGTCGTAGACCTTTGTCGGTAGCCCTTATATCGAGTCCACTTTAGACGATTATCGAAATCGGTTTGACCATGACCAATGGGCTAACAACCTTCCCTATTTTGATAATTGACAAACCTTGACTGATATAACATCTTGTTCAAAAGAATTTCTTTAAAGTCTTCAAAGTATATAGTTGTACCCTCTCCTCTTGACAAGTGTTATATTTTCTCCTCCGTTGTCATTTACCAAAATGCCCCCGCCCCCCCCCCCTCCCCGCAATTTATGTGTAAGAAAAAGACAAACGTGAAGAAAAGAGATAAAAACAATGAAATATGTCACAGAGCATTTATATGTAAGAAGATGTATTTAATCAAAGCTATAAAATATATGATACGTGCATATTGCCAAAAAAGATAAATAGACAACTACTAGTCTTCACAAAAAGAATAACCACTTAGTACAGATGAAACTGAAAGAGTTTTAATCCATACAAGCAACTAGAAAAAAAAAATGCATAAATTAATATTATATGTTCTCAGAATGTAAGACATTTCTAAGATACGATGACAATATAGAAAATCTACTAAACATAATATCTAGGCTAAAGACTATGACATCTAGATATCATCAATCCTCGCCTACATCTGATCAACATCATCATCATCACCACCAGAAGTGTGAGCAGGGTCACCAGAAGATCTGAACCAATCATATGTGCCTGAAGTTTTGAAATACTAGTGTACTTCTTGATCCTCAACACGGTAGCCATAAAAGGTAGGATCTCTGGAAAAGAAGCCAGGGCCGCCAGGCTGATGGGTCTGATGTAGGAACGTAAAAAGTGCTTCATGGAATGAGTCAAAGAGATAGAAGCATTCCACTCAACATGATCTATTGTTACAGGCGAATCGCTTTACGCCAGGGTCAAGCCAATGGTTTTACGCCAGGGTCAAGCCAATGGTTTTACGCCTAAGACAGGCTAACCACTTTACGCTGGGCAAAGCTGTCAAGTCTTGCATTTAATGCAAAGTCTGACATGAAGATTTAATGATGGCATATATCACAGAATTCGAAGGGATTTGTTTTACACAGAGACCTATGTTGTCGTTTAGTATGTGGACTGAGCTATTTTACGCTCACAGTATGGCTTCTTTTACGCGTGGAGACTGTATGAGTTTTTACGCTCAAAAGTTGACGTGTGCATAAAGTTTATTTGGGCTACTTTGCGCTCAAGGTTGTTTAACAACCACTTTACGCGGGAAGTCCATGTCAGGGCTATTTTACGCCTAGTCTACTACTTTACGCTCAGAGTATTTTGGGGTTGTTTTTACACCCTATTCTTCTTCACCAATTCGGAACGTGGTTTGCCTACAAGGCTTTCATGCCACACATCTCGAAGAACGTGTGTACGTGCATCCTATTCTTATTGAAATGATGGGACACATGTCAACGTATGCAGAGGGTGACTTCAGTCATGGGTGGCAGTTATTAACGTAAAGACGGAACTTTTGTTGAGTTTTTACACACAAGAAGCCAAGTCTATAAATAGACTTATTTTTCTCATATGACAGGGAGAGACACAGAGAGAGAGAAGAGAATACATAGAGATCAGAGCCCAGAGACTTTGATTTTTCGGAGCATTCTTCTTCAACTTTTCTTCCAGAACAGAGTGAAGCAAAGCAGGAAAGCATTCGGCCTCGCCATCAGTGTCCAAGTGCGTCGATACCTTTCTGGTGACTTAGTTCTTCCAATTGTTCATCTTCTAGCAGTGATCTTCATCATCATCGTATGGTCCAAGGAACAAAGTGATCATTTAGAGATTAGACTTCCATTGCAATACTTTCCAGAATCAAATTTGTACTTCTTGTACTTTTTCTCGTTTTATTTTCAAAATTCAATTTCTAGGCATTTTGTTAAGTGAAACAAAAATGGCGACTCTGCTGGGGATGACCTTCTCCTCTGACAAGGAGGCAATTGCTCAATATGATGATGTGTCGATTGGATCGACAAAGAAGACTCTGGTTGTACACTTCGACCAGACTGCTTATGAAGAGATGCTCCGAACTGGGGGTGGTTCTCGCTGCTGCAATGTTCAAAAATCTCGCAAAGCACGAAAATTTTGGATTCCTAAATCCAAAATAGCTTCTGATCTCTCTGTTGCTTCTGATGGCAAGGGAATTCTTCCCACTCCTGTCGTAGGGGCTCCCGTTCGTAACGAGGCAGTCTTTACTTCAGCGTTGCACTCTAAGTGTGGCAAGTTATCTCCCGTCTGTGACGGTGAAGATAATCAGGTTTTACGCCCAGTGGGTAAAAACCAAATTTTACGCTCAGTGCATAAGAACGAGTCTCCCATTTGTAATGAGGCAGACTCTAACGCTTGTGCTTCTAAGTATAAAAATAAGTCTCCCGTCTGTGACGTGGTAGACACACAAAAATTATGCTCTTCGCGTAAAGGAAAATCTTCCGTCTGTGACGTGGTAGATAATCAATTTTTACGCTCTACGCGTAAAGGTAAGTCTCCTGTCTGTGACAGTGTAGATAAAATTCGCAACGATATTTTTACATCTAATATGAATGTACCTAAATACATACAGCATAAAAATGTTGTTGGTAAAGCTTCAGTTCTACACCAACAACCTTCTTATACTTCTCTACGCAAAGTACCAAACCTACAAGTCACACGCAATGAAAATGGAATCCTTCGTGCTCAAAAATCTCAAGATTTGCGCACACAACTCCAAACGCGTAGAAATGTACAGTTTGGTTCTGCAAATGCAGCCAGTAATCTTCTTTATACACAAGGGACTAAACGTTTTGCTACCCCAAATGTAATAAAGAAGACTACTCCTTCTACTCCTTCTGATTTACGTGAATTGCTAATACAAAAGCGTAAAATAGACAATCTCCCTTGACACTCCCCCAAGAAAATTATCACTGTGAGTGTCACCAGATTGTGATCAAATGTTATTGCTCGGCTTCCAGACGGTCAGTTTTTGATCGATTGAATTTTAATGCGCCCCAACAACAAGCTGATGAGTTGTCATACGCATCAGTCAACATGGCATCTCACACCAACAGAGGACGACGTCCTAGACGAAACACGTCCCAAACCCCAGGTCAACAACAATTCAACAGACTTCTTGATTCTTTTGAAGGAGTATATCAGAATACTCGATCAAGAAGACAAAGACAATTACAGACTTCTGATTCTAAAGCTGGGGGTACTCAATCTCTTGAGTCCGAAACTGATAGTGTTGATTCATACTTCTATACTAATCCTTTTGTATCTTCAAGAGAGGTTTAATCCTATGCTATTGGAGACGAACTAGAGACATCATCTGTTAATACAGAATAATGTCTCACTGCCGTTGAGCAATCATTGAAAGACATGCTTAACATGATGCAAAGCATGCACCAGATAATAACGGCTCAGCAAACTGCTCAACCAGCAATTGTAACACCGGTTCAAGTAGCAGCACCAACTCAAGATAGCCAAGGGGTTGATATACCTTTGAATATCCAAGAGCTTGCTGTTAACCAAAATTCTGCATCTCCAGATCCCATCATTCCAGAAGATGTACCATCTCCGGTGGGGATTACGGTACAACCAACAACTTTTCAATCAAATGTGCTTCCACAAACCAGCGAAGCCATTCAAGCAGTACATGAGCTCAAAGCACAGTTTGAAGTTTTGAAGCAAAAGGATCAACTCCAGAGGTTAGGGATTAAGCAACCTTATCCTCCTCATTGGAATGATGTACCCTTTCCACCGAAATTCAAGCCACAGTCAATGGTATTGTTTGATGGAAAGGCTTCTCCTAGTCAGTATGTCAACTACTTTGATATTATGACTGTATATTTGTAGAAAAATGATGCTCTTCTCACTAGAGTATTCATTGGATGCTTGATGGGTTCAGCTTACGACTGGTATCGTAGTTTACCCGACAATTGTATTTCATCTTTTGACGAATTTAAGGCAATGTTTCTCTCCCGTTTCTAAGAAGAAGGTATGGACATGAACATGTCCTCCTTAATAGAAATCAAGCAAAAGGAGAAAGAAGATACTCGGACGTTCATTGAACGTTTCTGACAGGCGACTCTAAATATGTCCCCTGGTATGCCGATTCAGCGCTGATTGATACATGTAAGATGAATCTGCGACCATCCATCGCTGTCTTCACGGGTTCCCAATTCACAGATTGGGCTTCGTTTATCATAGCAGCAGTTTCTGCCGAGACCAATGGTAGGTTGGCTCGTGAACATGGGATGATTTTTGCCTCTGAGGATAAAGGAAAGAAAAGTAATTCTGGTAATAATTCTGGCAATCGTAATATGAAAGGAAAAGACACTCTTATGGTCAATCTTTCCAAGAATAAAACGACGCCGAATAATCAGGAATCTTCCAGGCCAAAAGAAGAATACTCTTTTGACGAAAGTGATATCCCAGGGATATTCCAATATCTGGTAAAGAGTGGTAAACTCCAGATTCCGGAGCCAAAGAGGCCTAATGAGGTGAATCCGACTGACAATCCTAAATATTGTATCTATCATAGATACATTAATCATCCTACCAGTACTTGCTATGTTTTGAAGAAGAAAATCCAAGAGCTGATAAATGGTGGTGCTATTGCTTTAACCAATGATGACCATACGATTACAACCAATATGGTTTCTCTTCAATTTGGATATTTTCCTCCACAACAAGTACCAGATGGAATTGTCCCAATTCCGAAGGCGACGATGAAGATTGTGAATATCCCGCCTGCCAGGGAGGAAAATGAAGGATTGTTGCCTCTTATATTAAAGAATGGTGAAATTATGTGGGTACATCCTGACTTAGTACCTGAAATGGAAGATGAAGGTAAAACTTCAAAATCCAAGAAAGGTAAGAAAGTCAAAACCTGCAACATTTCTCATGTTATTCCAGATCCTGATGATTTGGATCATCTATGGGATGGCATTCCTTTGGAAGATAGACTGAGAGGATTGAACATATGTCCTCCAAGTCTGGCTCCTCCTGCCAAGCTCAAGCTTACTCATCAGCAGTGGCTAGCCATGAATAGTGTTCCCTTATACAGGGCACAACAAGTCTTCGCTGCTTATGAAAAAGCTCCTACAGGGATTTTTCCTCGTATCCCGAATCCTTTTCCTCCCGTAGCTACAGAGACGTTTATTCCTCATTCTCCTGTAGTACAGAGATCTCTTCTTCTTCCTCTATGGAACCACCTGTTGAAAGTCCACTGCCTACTCACTTGTACAGTCAGCAATCTGTCTTCTCATGAAGAAGATGGGTTATGACTTTCAAAAGGCAGAAGGTTTGAATTATGATAAAGGAATACGACTTCCTTTACAAATTCAAAGTCAAAAATCACTGTTGGATTGGGTTCTGAGGTTCCTCATAACAATCCTCAAGAAGAAGGCTAAGGAAAGGAAGATTAAATCCTGCAATATGGTACTTCCTTCTTCTGAGTCTGAAGAAGAAACTTTTTGGTACAAGATCTGGAAAAGAGTACCACAAAGATTATGAGGGATCCTCCAAAGAAGCTGAGAATGTTGAAACACCATCAACTCAACCGTCTCTTGCTCCTGCTGTGGTTGAAAAGGGGAAACAAAAGCGGTACGCTTCGACGTCCCGTTGAAGTCTACTTCCAGTCAGGGGGTGGTGATGAAACCCTATAAATTTGATATTCTAGCCCAGTTAGCTAATACTCCGGCTAGATTATCTATCTTCGAGTTGCTTCGCCTTTCTAAAGAAAGTCGCAAAACTTTGAGTGAAGCTTTGCTGCAAGCTGATTCCTGCTTAGCTCAACTCAAGACTCCTGACAATATACCAGTGTCATGCCCACAATGTCATAGTGTGATGGAAGCAATTCCCAACATCACCTTTACACAAGAAGATATGCTGTTGAAGCATAACAAGCATGACAGGCCTTTGTGCTACACTGGGTATATTGAATCCATTGAAGTTGACAGAATTTACATTGATCCTGGGTCTTCCATTAGCATAATTCTTCAAAGTATGCTAAGACCATTGAGGATTCCTACTAGTGATCTGACTTACACTAGTACCACAATAGTTGGTTTCAACTCTGGAAAGAGCAAACCACTGGGGAAGATTCGTCTGAAGATTCAGATTGGTGATCTTCGAACTATGGCAACATTTTATGTTATTAACTCAGATGTATCCTACAATATTCTTCTTGGAAGACCATGGTTACATGAGCATAACATCGTGCCTTCGACTCCACCAATGCTTCAAGTACGTGGATTCCCAAGGGTTGTAAAGACTGAGTTTGCTGATATCAATCCTTTCAAGGGTGTCGAAGCCTATTTTTTGACTCAAGGCTTTACAAACAAGAGCATGTGAAAGAGATATCAGATATGGCTGAAGATCAATCATCTGCTGAAGATCAGTCTATTAACGAAGATCCGCCAGAAGAGCAACCTTTGAATATCAAAGTCAAAGGGCGAATCCAACCCCAACCTGTCAACAATCAACCTTTGATGATCAAGGTTAAAGGAAGAACTCAAGCTTCATCTGAGGAATCAGTGAATGTTCCTGCTAAAAGCCAAGTTCAACCTCTTGTGATCAAGTCAAAGGGTACATTTCGTACGAATGATCCAGAACCTCCATTGATTGTCAATCTTGGCAAATCTACGCAGAAGACGGATGATAGTCCACTAGTGATTAATCCGAAGCGTAGCAGTCAAATTGTAAATGATGTAAATATTGATCATTCTGTACTTTTTGATATCAATGAAGATTTCCTTTTCGAGTATATGGCTGTCAAGTTTATTGAAAGAATGACTTTATCTTCTGATAATCAAAGTCATCAATATAAAGACGACATAGACACAGAGGAAACCTTATACATTGACAATAAGAAAATTCTTTTCCTCCTCATGTCGATGTTGGACCTTATGCTCAAAGGTTTCTAACATCTTTCCCTATCTTCTTCCTGTAGCCGCTTCATCGCAAGCTTGTGTAACTTATAGACGTCACAAAGAATCTTATTTCGTGGTTCCGTCTGATAAGAAAAACAAGCCAAATTGTGTTTGGCTGGCTAGAAATATCCCTGTTGCTCAGACAGATGATTTGAGAGATAAAGATAAAGGAAGAATCGAATTGACAGATATAGTCAACAATCTCTCAAGATTATCCAGAACATGGGATATGATTTGAAGACTATGCAAGGTCTCAATCAAGGCAAAGGTAGACGACTACCATTATGTGGTGATCCGTTTTACCAAAAACTCGTCATGGATTGGGATATGATCCGTCCTACATGTTTAATGACGATATACAAGAAGAATTCTCTTCTAGCTCTTCACAATCATCAGATTCGAAGAAATCCAATTATCGAATCTGATACTCACCCTCATATGTAAAGGAGACTATTATGATGAATCTGAGCAAATATTTTAGCTTACATGGTTCAAATTGATGGTGAATCGAGCCATTTGAGAATGATCCTTGGGCTCAACAGATGGACACTCAATGGGAACTTCGTTTTGAACAACGACAACCACCTACAGAGGACGAGATTGTCCAGATTGACGTTGGAGATGGAACTACGCCCAAACCAATATTCATCAGTAAAAATCTTTCTGAAGATGAAAAGGAAGAATTGATAAAACTGATCAAAGAATATATTGATATTTTTGCATGGAGTTATGAGGATATGCCAGGTCTAGATCCCAAAGTTGCTACTCATAAACTCAATATTCTTCCTAATGCTAAGCCTGTAAAACAACAGCAACGGCATTTTCGACCAGATATGATGGATGCAATTGAAGCAGAAGTCAAAAAGCTGATCACGTGTGGTTTTGTTCGTGAAGAACAACACCCCGATTGGGTTGCCAACATTGTTCCTGTTATAAAGAAGAACGAAAAGTCCGAGTTTGCATAGATTTTCGAGATCTTAATGCAGCTTGTCCAAAAGACGAATTTCACTTCCAATTACTGATGTCATGATAGACAATACATGTGGTTTTGAACGCATGTCTTTCATGGACGGATTCTCAGGATATAATCAAATTAAGATGCATCCAGAAGATGAGAAGCATACTGCTTTTCGTACACCCTTGGGTTTACTGCTATACGGTGATGCCGTTTGGTCTTAAAAATGCCGGTGCCACATATCAACGGGCCATGAGCAACATCTTTCAAGAACATCTACGAAGACAGTAGAATGTTATAGATGACATTGCTGTTAAGAGTCGATCAAAAGTGATCACATTCAAGACTTGAAGACAGTATTTGAATTGATGCGCCAACATCAATTGAAAATGAACCCTACTAAGTCTTTCTTAGGGGTTTCCAGTGGCAAGTTTTTAGGATTTGTCATTACTTCTCAGGGTATCCATGTTGATCCTGATAAGGTTAAAGCAATTCTTGAAATGCGTCCTCCACGCAATTTAAAAGAACTCCGTGGCTTCCAAGGTCGCATTGCGTATATCAGGAGATTCATATCCAATCTCTCTGGAAGATGCCAGCCTTTCTCCCGTCTATTAAAGAAGGGTGTATCATTTGTTTGGGATGAAGCATGTCAGAAAGCCTTCAATGACATCAAGCAATACCTTACAAATCCCCTGTTTTGGTACCTCCAGTGATAGGAAGACCATTTTTGCTATATGTTCGAGCTTTGGATCATTCACTTGGTGCTCTTCTTGCACAAAAAAGTGATATAGGGCATGAACAAGCGATTTATTATCTTAGCCGAATGATGGTCGGAGCAGAACACAGGTATACTCCTGTAGAAAAGGAATGTCTGGCCTTGGTTTTTGCTGTCCAAAAGACAAGACATTATGTGACAGGACAGACTATCCATGTCATCTCCAGAATAAATCCATTCGGGTATTGATGAGAAAACGAGCATTCTTAACTCTAGGTTAGCTAACTGGGCGATGTTGCTCACTCCTTATGACATGGTTTATATACCTCAAAAATCAGTGAAGGGTCAAGTATTAGCTGATTTCTTAGCTGCTAATCCTATACCCGAAACATCAAAGTTATATGAGGACATTCCAGATGAAGTTGTGGATTGCAATATGACTTTAAAAATGACATTTGGCAATTATATTTTGACGGAACATCACGAGTTGGACCTAAAGGTAATATTGTCTCTGGGGTAGGAATCGTCTTGGTTTCTCCTGACAAAATGGTGCCTATTCTCTCAATGAACCATGCTCGAATAATGTTGCAGAATATAATGCTCTATTGATTGGTCTCCAAGTCGCAAAACAATTGAATATTAAATTCCTGGAAGCCTATGGAGATTTTCAGCTGATTGTTAATCAGGTTAGAGGAACTTATAATGTCAGAAATCCTGATCTCATCCCTTATCATCAAGTGGTAGTCGAATTGGTCCTTTCATTCAAAGGATTCTTCATTAAATTCGTACCACGTTCTCAGAATATGGAGGCTGATGCTCTTGCTAGCCTAGCTGCGGACTTGGCTGTTCCAATCCGAAGACAAAATACAATTACTTTGTTGGACCGAGATTTATTCTGTGTCAAGAATAATTTGTGTATTGAACAAAGTTTTACTACAGAATCAAGCTCTCAGCAAAGGGATTGGAGAACTCCATTTATTGATTATGCGGTTCATGGGATTTTACCTGAAGATCCAAAAGAAGATGCATCAATTAAAAGACGATCATTTCGATTCTATTATGATTCATCTTTACATATGTTATATCGTCGCTCATATGATGGACTCTTGTTGCGCTGTCTCTCAGAAAGTGAAGCTAAACAGACACTCTGTGAGGCTCATGATGGCGTTTGTGGTGCTCATCAACCGGGTCCGAAATTATAGGACCGCATTCGAAGAATGGGGTATTATTGGCCTTCCATGATAGCAGATGCTGTGGATTACGCCAGAAGGTGTAAAGCATGTCAGATTCATGCTGACTTTATCATCAACCTTCTGAATTTCTACATCCTACAACAGCTTCCTGGCCCTTCAAAGCTTGGGGTATGGATGTCATTGGTCCTATTAACCCTCCTTCTGTTAAAGGACATCGGTTCATATTAGCTATAACTGATTACTTTCTAAGTGGGCAAAAGCAGTTCCCCTTGCTTAAGTAAAAACATCTAATATGATCAGCTTCATCAAACATCATGTCATTTATCGCTTCGGAATTCCTCGACGAATAATTCATTATAATGGTCCACAATTTGCCAGTCAGGCATTTTATCGGTTCTGTGATAAGAATCAAATTCAAAATCTGGCTTCTATGGCTTATAATCCAGCTGCTAATGGTTTAGCCGAAGCCTTCAATAAGACGATCATTAAACTTTTCAAAATGTTTGTCTCTTCTAATAACGTGATTGGAATGAGAAACTTGGAAAATGTTTATGGGCTTATCGAACAACAGTCCGGATTCCTACTGATTTACACTATTTTCATTGGTTTATGGATGTGAGGCTGTTCTTCCCTTGGAAATCCAGATTCCATCTCTACGAATAGCTATTGATAATGAGCTAACTATAGAGAACAATGATCGCTTACGACTCCAAGAACTTGAAGGATTGGACGAGAAGCGTCTTCAAGCACAACAGCATATTGAGCTATATCAAGCCCGTATATCTCGAACTTTCAATCGTAAAGTTAAAGAGAGGGTATTCAAGATTGGCGAGTTGGTATTAGCCGTTCGAAGTCCGATGATTATGACTCACAAAAGCAAAGGAAAATTCCAAGCAAAATGGGAAAGCCCTTATGTAATTGAGACCGTGTTTTCTAATGGCGCCTATCGGTTATCAAAGCCCAATGGAGATCTACTCATGATGCCGATCAATGGCAAATTTCTTAAGAAGTACTATGTATAAAAAAAGAGAATGAAAATAAAATTTCTTTTATTATTATTTTTGTTCTGAATAAAGGATTAAGGATGAGGACCACTGCCTTCCTTATTGAATACATAGTCAGCCAATGTTCGAAGGCATCGTTGCCTGAGTTGATAAAAAAACCTACAGGCAGCCATCCTCAGTGCTTCTTCTTCCGGAGTTTTCCCTGGCTCTACTAAGAAAGAAAAGATGTCTTGTGGTGGCTTGGGAGTAGAAGAACTTTCGCCTACTTCGGTTGGGCCTGATACAGTTAGCTCAACGGGGTGCGTCTCGATGACGTCCTTAACCTTCTTGGAAACTTCATTCTTTTGCTGCACGTCCATGGAAGACATTTCCGATAAAGGTGTGGAAATAAGAATGAAATGTTACAAAGAGTTCTCACCTATTCATAGGAGAGATCTATTAATGAATCAGTCTTTGAAGTTGAAAACAACTGTTTATTTCCGAAAAGACTGTCCGTTCATTACATCAGATTCATCCATTTAATTATGAAATTGAATTAACCTTTTTCTTTTCCCGAAAGATATGTCGGTTCATTCATTTTGGCATATATCCTCAAATGACATCTGTCTTCTTAATCTCCAGCTACCAAGGTTTGGTTAAGCTGATTACTCGTCTCTTCGGAGAGAAATTTTGATCTTCTATCTTACCAGTTGGTATAGAAAGTTGGATTTATTATTTATCACGTTTCTATGACCTCTGAATAAATATTAAATTTGTTTGTATTTTCTATCATGTCCCTTTGACCTCTGCATAGATATTAATCTACTTTTCTTTGAGTTCTTACATACTGTCATGTCCATATTACCTCTAATAGTATTGTATACTCTAAAAACAGAAAGCAAGATTTTATTATCTGTCATGTCCGTATTACCTCTGGATAGATACAAATCATTGAGCATAGAAGACTTGTCATTTCCATTCTCATTTTATCATAAAAGTCTATTACATTCCTTAGACTTTCTTACAAATCATAATGGAAATCTATTACATTTTGGATTTTCATTCTATACAACAACGATGATCTAATCGAGATCTATTTCTTCTTTGGATCTTCTTTATTGGATTCGTTGTTGGTGTCAATTCCTTACTGTCTGAGCCTCAATAGCGACAAGAACAGTAGGAATCAAACTCTGGTCTTCTCTCTCAGACGAGAGGAGAATCCCAGAGTATGGCAGCCCGAAGACATGTTGCTGCCAATACAATTGGTAGAGAAGTGGCGGCCTTTCAGAGGAGATAGGAATGTATCCAGCATTGGGATACGTTTCCTAGTCCTACCGTAAAAGGAACTCTACTACCCAATTTCTCGGGATAGAGTTGACTCCACCATCCAACTTTTCGTGTATAAAGGCTCTTCCTACCATCTGAGGAAGACCCTTTTATCCCACAAAAAGTTATGAATTGTCTGATTTGTACGTCAAAAGCGCATGAGCTCCCTGATGTTGATGTCAGAAGAATGCTCCTCACAGCGTCAAAGTCGCCAATATCGGTTCTGGAAAAATTCTTCAGCCAAGCTTCTGTAGAAAACAACAGAGAAATTTTTTTTCAACAGAAGTATCATCAGCCACTTACTGGTCAATTAAAGACTGATGCTCGCGCACCTTATTCAATAAGGCATTTTTTACGCCCGTGATTCATGTGCACCTAATCCACGAGGTTTTACGCCAATGTTTACGTGCAACAAGGCTTTTACGCCAGTGATTCGTGTGCACTTAATCTACAAGATTTTATGCCAATGTTTCACGTGTAACAAGCCTTTACACCTGAGGTTTTCATGCCAGGTTTTACGTCAATGTTTTACATACAACGTTCCACATCTGTTAAGGATTTGCGCTCGTTTAAAGATCAGCATCTGTTTTTCAACAAAAAGTTCAAAAGAAGACGATCGATTTACAAATCGAACTTACCTTTAAGGTCAGATGGTTCGGCTCTAAGAGTGATTGAATCAACGTCTGGTGACCGGGCGTACAGAGAGACGGCA
The DNA here is from genome assembly GCA_029216955.1 of Iris pallida. NCBI lineage: Eukaryota > Viridiplantae > Streptophyta > Magnoliopsida > Asparagales > Iridaceae > Iris > Iris pallida. Next base: position 1,295,580 of record JANAVB010033617.1, read on the forward strand.
TCGGAAAGCATCATCATTTGTTGGAGAATGAAATCTTGCAAAGAGCTACCGGGCGTACAGAGAGACAGCATCGGAAAGCATCATCATTTGCTAGAGAATGAAATGTTGCAAAAAGCTATCTTCGAAAGAATGAGAATGAGAATGTATAAAACATTCTTTAACTCAGCTATTTATAAGGGTTGAAGAAACGGTTGGCATGAGTCTATTTCGGGAAAGATCCTACTAAAAAGGCGCTCGTGACCACAAGGAAGATGCCACGTGTTGTTTTGTTTCTTTTGGGAATGAACAACCATAGATGCAGTTAAAGGAGATGTAGAACAATTCTATATATACCAACAGATGAGATCAATATCAAGATTTTATTTATAAAAAGGGGAGTAAGCCCCTACAGATAAGTTGAAGAGTCGCAACACATATACGACACTTCTATATAAAACATTATTTTTTTCTCTCCTTCGTTGGGCTGACGAAGGGAGGCATCTAACTCGTGCATGTTGCGGATCCCGGAACGACGCATCAGATTAAGAAATGCATCTGCATCACCTGATCCTTCATACGCAGTTGGGGGACCATCATTTATACGTCCAAAGACTGCTGGAGTCAGTCCAAAGCACTCTATAAAGTTGCGTGCCCGCTCAACCTCTGTCTCTATATTAACCCTTGAGCTCGGAGCCTCTTCCTTGTTAATCTATTTCTTTGGTGCCATGATAGTATAAGGATGAAAAGCAAGAATGAAGAACTTCTCCTTATATACACAACCAAATCAACTCTTCATATTTCTTATGGGAAACTGATCATTATTAATGCAAACTCGGGAAGATGAAGAAGCATTCGAAAGTTTCGAGAGGAAAATCATTATGACGATTAAGTATTGACCGGCACCATTTCCCAAATTTTATGCTGACTGGTCAAATCTCGACTTTTATGCTTCTGTTCAAAGTGTTTCAAATTTTGAAAATATTTGAAAACTTTGAAGGGGGTCTTGTAGGAGCGTAAAAAGTGCTTCATGGAATGAGTCAAAGAGATAAAAGCATTCCACTCAACATGATCTATTGTTACAGGCTAATCGCTTTATGCCAGGGTCAAGCCAATGGTTTTACGCCAGGGTCAAGCCAATGGTTTTACGCCTAAGACAGGCTAACCACTTTACGCTGGGCAAAGCTGTCAAGTCTTGCATTTAATGCAAAGTCTGACATGAAGATTTAATGATGGCATATATCACAGAATTCGAAGGGATTCGTTTTACACAGAGACCAATGTTGTCATTTAGTATGTGGACTGAGCTATTTTACGCTCACAGTATGGCTTCTTTTACGCATGGAGACTGTATGAGTTTTTACGCTCAAAAGTTGACATGTGTATAAAGTTTATTTGGGCTACTTTACGCTCAAGGTTGTTTAACAACCACTTTACGCGGAAAGTCCACGTCAGGGCTATTTTACGCCTAGTCTACTACTTTACGCTCATAGTATTTTGGGGTTGTTTTTATACCCTATTCTTCTTCACCAATTCGGAAGTGGTTTGCCTATATGGCTTTCATGCCACACATCTCGAAGAACGTGTGTACGTTCATCCTATTCTTATTGAAATGATGGGACACGTGTCAACGTATGCAGAGGGTGACTTCGGTCATGGGTGGCAGTTATTAGCGTAAAGACGGAACTTTTGCTGAGTTTTTACGCACAAGAAGCCAAGTCTATAAATAGACTTATTTTTCTCATATGACAGGGGAAGACACAGAGAGAGAGAAGAGAATACATAGAGATCAGAGCCCAGAGACTTTGATTTTTTGGAGCATTCTTCTTCAACTTTTCTTCCAGAACAGAGTGAAGCAAAGCAGGAAAGCATTCGGCCTCGCCATCAGTGCCCAAGTGCGTCGATACCTTTCTGGTAACTTAGTTCTTCCAATTGTTCATCTTCTAGCAGTGATCTTCATCATCATCGTATGGTCCAAGGAACAAAGTGATCATTTACAGATCAGACTTCCATAGCAATACTTTCCAGAATCAAATTTGTACTTCTTGTACTTTTTCTCGTTTTATTTTCAAAATCAGATTTCTAGGCATTTTGTTAAGTGAAACATCTGAGAAAAGCGTAGATGAGCTAGTGTGTTAGAGATCGCCTGGGTGTAAATGATGTCACGGTACTCATAATCTCTTAATCGTTCAGTCCAGCAAGTCTCTACACTAACTCGATCAAGAGTAGCCTGATATAGAGTTTGGGTCAGCTACATGTGATCTCTCGTCATATGGTGGAGACCCTCAATAGTCTGTAGATAATTAGTAGGTGGAGAAGCAGTGGTAGGTACTAGAGTAGAAGGTAGAGCAACAGGAGGAGGAGTAGCAGTAATCTCAGGACGCCTAGCTGTACTAAGATGTGCAGGTTCAGCAAGGACGTTGCACTTATCTAGGTCAATGTCAAAGTGCTAAAGACGAGTGACAAGTACATCACGTAAACAAGATTTCTCTTGTTCATGCGAGCGCATACCATCATCTCGATCGTAGTCTTTGGAAATGAAAAGGTAATCCCAAAGTGAATATGGTAGATGGAAGACAACTCAAGTGAAGTGATATCATCAATGGAAGTCTTCTTTGGAAGGATAGCAGAGAAGATGATCCTATGGAGGTTGTAGAAATACAAACTCAAGTGTTTGGCCTTAAGTTTGCCCACTGGAAAAGGTCCGGGATGGCAAATAGAAGCTTTAAATGTGTCCAAAGACATGTCAGGTGGAAAGACAAATTTAGAGAGGTCGGTTAGCACTTCTTCTTCATTGGTTATGCAAAGGATCACCGCTAAATCGTCCGCATCAAATTTAATGTCAATTCCTCGGACACTGGAAAAAATAACACCAGAGTCATATGTCAAATTGCAGTAAAATAACCTAATAGCATTGAGATAGATAGGAAACAAAGTTGCTACTATTTTATTGAGTTGTAATAATTGAAAAGCCTTGAGATGGTCCGAAAAAGTATTAAAATTAATCGGGGCGCCGGCACAGACGGTTGTAGGCCTCAAAAATGAAAGTCACGCTGAGTTGATCAGAACAAGTCACACAGAGTGATCCAAGAAGCAGCACAAAAGATACGCTAAGTTCTGCCTGGCCACATCCTTTAGAAGTCACGCAGAGACAGCTCAGCCATACGTCAGAATCATAATGACTGACAACACAGCAGTCGAGAAACGTCTTCTCGTATGCCACGTATGTACAGAACTCGAGAGATCATCGCCGTCTTTTGCGTGATTTTCGAAATCTTCCTTAGCAAGACTCACTCTTCACCAAGTTGGCGTAACTTTGGGTCTTATCTTCATTTAATGTGGCTGACAATATAATCAATGTCAGAGATTTTGTGTCAAACGAAGCGTGCCAAATCAAGACAGCTGGCGGTTTGCGTGGATTCTGAACCTTCTCCTTCCTCAAGTTTGTATGGATTTTTGAGTTATTCTTCTCAAAGCCTGCGTGAATTCTGAAGTATTCTTCTTCAAAGCTTGCGTGGATTTTGCCTTCAACGAGTCTGCGTCAACGAAACTGTGTGGATTTTTGCCTTCAGCAAGACAGCGTGGATTTCATTTCAACTGGAGTACGTGGCAGCCATGCCACCGATCTCTCTCTCGCGTGCCCAGTAACTTGCACACGACCCATGCACTAATGCCATGTGTCCAACAGTTACAGGCCACGTCCAGTAACTACTCACTAACCCAGCGTGTATTTAGAGTCTGCGTGACTTTTCAAATGCACTAGTGGTGAGGTAGTTATCTTTTCAGTTACTGTTTTGACTTATAAATAGAGTTCTTTTTTTTATTCATTATACAGATACATTGATATCTACTGTCAAAATTTTGAGAGCTTTTTTTCTTCGCATAGTCCAAAGGATAAAGCGATCGTCTTCTAGATCGGATTCCTACAGTTGTAATTTTCCCAGATACAAAATAAATAAAGTGAATTTATTTATGAAAACAAATTGGCGACTCTGCTGGAGAAAACCATCTCCTCTTCTGAGATGGTAACAACTCAATGCGATACTTCGTCTATCGGCTCGACGAAGAAGGTGATGACGATCAAATTCGATCAACTCGCCTATGAAGAAATGCAGCGGGCTAAGGGTGGCAAGCCCATTCCAGCCTCCATTATCACTGCCAAGTCGAAGGGACACTCTGTCTATGTCCCTAAGAATCAGTTGGCAGTCAATGGTGAAGTCTCTGCCACAGTGTCTACTCCTAACACTGGCACGAACTCTATTGCAAGCACGCACACTCTTGTGCGCTCGAAGATGACAGTAACTAAAAGTCACGTTGACAGTACTGGCTCCTTAGCCGAATCTGTTCCAGCGTGCAAATTCAATTCTAAAAGTCACGCTGACAGTACTGGCTCTTTAGCCGAATCTGTTCCAGTGTGCAAATTCAATTCTAAAAGTCACGCTGACAGTACTGGCTCTTTAGCCAAATCTGTTCCAGTGTGCAAATTCAACTCTAAAAGTCACGCTGATAGTACTGGCTCCTTAGCCAAATCTATTCCAGTGTGCAACCCCACATTCAAAAGTCACGCTGACAGTACTGGCTCCTTAGCCAAATCTGTTTCAGCGTGTAATTCTAAAATCAAAAGTCACGCTAACAGCTCTGGTTCTTTAACCAAGTCTGTTTCAGCGTGTATTTCATCAGAGAAGAATAACTCCTTAGTTATCTCTTCTTCTTCACCGAGTTCTACTAGAACTGGGGGTGGTCTTCCACACAAAGTCCCTTCGAAAAGGAATAACTCTTTAGTTGTTTCTTCTGCTCCTGTAGTTTTTACTCCAGGAACAGCTTTGACTGATACTTTTGTTAGTCAAAGGAAAGGAGATGGTCTTTTGACTACTCTTCCTTCTGGACATTCTATGTCTCAACATCTGAATGAGTCTAAGAAGAAACATTCCTTAATGTCTTCTTCTTTGATTTCTTCAAATTGGGCATAGAATCTGTCCATTAAAGAGGGTCTGTTACCAACTCCTAATCAAGGGAGTGGTTTAACTCTTCCTTCTCTGCAAATATCCAGATCAATGGAAGGAAAACTCCATGTTTCCAAAATTAATATGTTACCTTCCACTGATTTAAGAACAAAACTCAGCACTTCTGGTGTTAAGAAACCATACCAATTGGATATGAAGATAAAAGATCCAGATACAGAGTATGCAAGAAATTATGTGGCTCACATTAATCACTCTTTGTATAATCAAGAGCCATCAAGACCCAAGAACAGGAAGTATATTCCTCAATCTTCACAAATAGATTTACGGGAATATCTTCAACAGAAGAGAAGGAGTAATTCTATATCAAAGGAACATGCTGAATGTGACTTCTATCCAAGAGTCATAATTCAGTGCAGATGTGAATCAACAGTTCAAGACCATGGTGATTGTACTGAATGTGACTTCCAGCCAAGAGTCACAATGCAATACAGATGTCAAAATAAACGAAAGTCTGTCTTTAATAGGATTCAGTATAAACCTATGCCTGATGAAGATGAGCCTTTGTTTGCCTCTGTCAACATGACTTCTCGGGACACCGGGGGTAGAGTTGATAGTCCAGATGGAGTATATAAAAACACCAGAGCAAGAGTCCTGGCTTCTAGTCAAAGAAATTTGATCCCTGAAATTGATTCTGAATTTCTTGGAGAATCTAACTTCCCACCTCTTCCTACTGGGGGTAATTCTCCTATAGTTGACTTTGATACACGAAGCAATGATTCAGAGCATACAACATCTACTAGTTCATCAATAATCCCTCATACAGTCACGACTTACATGGTTGATGGGAATACTGATGAACCCTCTTCTTCTCTGACTCCTCAAGATCAAAGAATTGCATCTTTGGAACAGCAAATGAAATCTATGACTGACACAATGAAGTCAATGTATGAACTCATGACAGCTCAGTTGCAAAATCGACAGACTATATCAGATGCCATACCAGTTGATACTGATATAAGTCCAGTACAAGTTCCTCCAGCAGTACAATCCAATACTCCTGGACCTGCTCAACCAAATCCTAGTCTCTCTGGAGCTGGGGGTAGTGCTTACAATGCTGTTCCTCCTCCTAACTATTCTCTACAAGCCACAACTCCACAATCTTCGGGAGTTATCTCTGAAGAATTGAAAAATCTTAAAACTCAATTCGAGGCATTCAAACAGAAGGATGGTTTACAAAGGTTAGGCATCAAGCAGCCTTATCCGATAGAATGGAAGCAAGTATCATATCCTCCTAAATACAAGCCTCCTACTATCTCATTCTATGATGGAACCACTTCTCCAAGTCAGTTTATCAATCACTTTGAAGTAATGACTGATCAATTACAACCAAGTGATGCCCTCCTTACTCGGGTATTTATTGGATGTCTCAAGGGAACGGCTTATGAATGGTATAGAAGTCTCCCAGATGGGAGTATTACCTCATTTGCTGGTTTCAAACAGATGTTTCTTGAAAGGTTCTATGAAGGGCTTAATGACATAACTATGTCTGCTCTTATTAGAATCAAGCAAAAAAATAATGAATCTACAGAGGAATACATTGAACGGTTTCGAAGAGAAGCTCTGAAGATGCCTCTTGGAACTCCTGATGCTGTCACCATTGACACGTGCAAATCAAACTTGTTGCCAATCATCAGTATGTGGACAGGGTCCACTCAATTTCAAGATTGGCCTTCCTTCATAGTCAGTGCTAAAGCTGTAGAAATCAGTGCTGAAACCTTCAAAGGTTTAGGAGTGCACATGACTCCTAAAGAAACAGGACAAGGAGCTAACAATAAAAATAATGCTCGCAAAGGAAAAGAAACTCTAGAAGTTAATCTTCAGAGCAAAGATGCATCGAATGTTCAAACTCCTGCCTCTACAACTCAACAATCAAGAATACCTCGCCCCAGAGAAGAATATTCTTTTGATGACGATGATGTCCTTGGTATCTTTGAATGTCTGCTGAAAGGTAATAAAATACAATTACCAGAGATCAAGAAACCTGATGAAGCTGGTAAAACAGATCATCCTAAATACTGTCCATATCACAGAATGCTGGGTCATACAATTCGTACATGTTATGTATTGAAAGGAAAGATCCAAGAAATGATTAAATCTGGAGCTATCTCTCTTACTCCAAAAGAGAAGACCGTCACCTCCAACGTCGTCTCTATGCAATTTGGAAATTTCCCTCCTCAACTCCTTGAAAGTGGGATTATTCCTATTCCCAAGGCAACTCTTGACATAGTGAATCTTCCTCCTCCACAGCTTGAAGGTTTAGTGCCAATCACTTTGGAAACAGGGAAAATCATGTGGATCCATCCAGATCTAGTGGCAGATTTTGAATCGCCTTCTCCTCAAAAGATTTCTTCTCAAAAATCCAAGAAGGCTGGAAAGATCAAGTCATGTCATATGACTTCTCTTGGGTCTACTTCTGACACAGAGCCAAAAGATAAAGAAGAAGCACTTGTTAGTGCTACTCGAACGGGAAAACCTTACCTAAAGGATTATTCTAAAAATCCTGAAGATCCTACTGATATCCCTTCAGATGCTAAAGATGCTCCTAATGTTCCTCCCGAGGAAGAACCATCTACTGAACCTGTTCCTCCCAAGCCTACGGCTCTGGAGAAAGGCAAACAACAGGCTCGGTTTGATAAGCCAATCAAGAAGTCTTCTCCTCTTGGACTTCAGAAGCCTTACAACTTCGATATTTTGGCTCAGCTTGCTAATACTCCCGCTAGAATGTCCCTTTTTGAACTTCTACGTCTTTCCAAAGAGACTCGGGAGACGTTAAGTGAAGCACTTCTACAAGCTGACTCTTGTCTTGCACAATTGAAGAAGCCGGATGCGAAACCTGCCACTTGCTTACATTGCAACAGTGTACTGGAGATTATCCCAAATATTACCTTTACACAAGACGACATGTTACTGGAGGATAATCGACATGATCGACCTCTCTACTACACTGGTTATATTGATACGATGAAGATAGATCGTATTCTCATTGACCCAGGGTCTGCTATAAGCATAATGCCAAAGAGTTTGTTGGATGAACTAAAAATCCCTCTTTACAAGCTCTTCAAGACGGTTACTACTATCTTGGGATTCAATCAAAGCCGAAGTGAGCCTTTGGGAAAGATTCATCTGAAGCTTCAGATAGGTGATTTCAGATCTAAAGTCACTTTCTATGTGATCGAGATCGCGGGATCCTATAATCTTCTTCTAGGGAGGCCCTTTCTTCATGAAAATAATGTGGTGCCCTCTACTCTTCATCAATGTTTTAAGTACATTGATAGAAATGGAAGAGTACAAAAAGAAGTTGCTGATATAAATCCCTTCCATGGGGTTGAAGCTTATTTCAATGATTTCCGAATGTATAAAGAAGAATATACAAGGATCATACAAGCTATGGAGAAAGAAGATGCACAAAGTGAGACTTTAATAATTCCTGTTAAATGTCGAACTACTCAGCAACAATCTCCTAAACCCTCTGGAGAAGATTCTTTCATCATTCCAGTGAGTGGACGGATCTCTCCGTTACCTCAGTCATCTACTCAGAATACACTGATCATTCCTGTCAGTGGGCGTACTACAGTTCCTGTACCTTCACAAGATACTCTGCTAATTCCAGTTGGAGGGCGGACTACTCTTCCTACTCAAACTTCAAGGGAGCTCACCTCTTCTGAGCCATTTGTTATCGATCTTAATCGAAACAAAGCTTATTCTTCTTCTTCTCCTTTAGTCATTGACTTGGCTAAAATCTCTAAGGCTCAGCCTTCTCCCAATGTAAATATTGCTGCTTTTACATTTAATGAAAAGTCTCCACCTTTGCAGTACGTTGATGTGTGTAATTATGTTCATAGTTATTTACATCTGTTAGATGACTTGAACATAATAACCATAGGAGTTGTACAGACTGTTCATACAGATGTATCTCTAGAACCTGTACAATCTTCATACTTTCTAGTTCCCAGCAGAAAGCCAGGAGACATTCCAATATTCTTCTACAAAGGGCCTCAAAATCCTTCTGATCTTGAAGATGATGACAAAAATGATGATACTGGAAGATTACAACTACGTCGTTATAGTCAGCAATCTAGAGACATCATCAAAAATATGGGCTATGACTTCAGGATTGGCCTTAATAATAGAAAAGGAAGAAAAATGCATGTCCGGATTCCTCCTTTGAAATATGGAAGGACGAAATGTGGATTGGGTTATACTGCTCCTACTCCTTTCATTAACATTATCCATGAAGATCTTGAGTCTGACGAAGATAAGAGATCTGATTCTTCTAGTACCACTTCTTGGGATTCCGATACGAGTATCGGTGACTTCTACTGCAACCTTCTGTCTTCCAATATGGTTTCCATTGACCATTCTGAAGAAAGTGATGAAGACGAAGAAGAGTTTGAAATCTCACCTGAATCAGAACAGTGGGCCCAAAGATTAGATAATCAATGGGAGTTCCGTTTCGAACAAAAAGAACCTCCGACTGAAGATAAACTTGTTCAAATAGATGTTGGTGAAGAGGGGTCTCCCAAACCAATATTCATCAGTGAAAGTCTTTCAGAAACTGATAAGAAAGATATGATCAAACTCATTCGTGATTACATCGATGTCTTTGCTTGGAGTTATGAAGATATATCAGGGCTTGATCCTCAAATTGCAACTCACAAGCTCAACATCTTGCCGAATGCTAAACCGGTCAAACAACAACAGCGACGATTTCGTCCGGACATCATGGATGCAATTGAAGCTGAAGTCAATAAACTCATTACATCTGGGTTTATTAGAGAGGAACAACATCCCGATTGGGTGGCTAATATTGTTCCTGTTCTTAAAAAGACTGGCAAGATCAGAGTATGCATAGACTTTCGCGATCTCAATGCGGCATGTCCTAAAGACGAATTCCCTCTACCAATCACTGATGTCATGGTTGATAATACCTGTGGATTTGAACGAATGTCATTCATGGACGGGTATTCTGGGTATAATCAGATCAAAATGTTCCCAGAAGACGAGAAGCACACTTCTTTCAGAACGCCGATTGGTACATACTGTTATATAGTTATGCCATTCGGTCTCAAGAATGCAGGAGCAACTTATCAACGAGCTATGAGTACTATATTCCGTGAACATTTGCGGAAAACAGTCGAATGCTATGTTGATGATATTGCAGTCAAAAGTCGACAAAAGGAGGATCATATCCAAGATTTGAAGACTATATTTGATCTAATGCGTAAGCATCAATTAAAGATGAACCCTACTAAGTCCTTCTTAGGCGTCTCTAGTGGTAAATTTCTCGGCTTCGTCATTACCTCTAAAGGTATACACGTGGATCCCGAGAAGATCAAAGCCATCCAAGAGATGCGTCCTTCACGCGCCTTAAAAGAGCTACGAGGATTTCAAGGAAGAATTGCTTATATCAGGAGATTTATCTCTAATTTATCAGGACGCTGCAGACCATTCAACAAACTTATGAAGAAAGGTGTCTCTTTTGTCTGGAATGATGAATGTCAGAAAGCATTCGATGATATAAAACAATATCTGATGAGCCCTCCAGTATTGGTACCTCCCGTCTCAGGAATACCGTTCCTCCTCTATACTCGAGCAATGAGTCATTCATTGGGTGCATTACTCGCTCAAAAGAATCAAAATGGCCATGAACAAGCCATTTATTATCTCAGCCACACTATGACCGGAGCTGAACCTCGATATTCACCAGTTGAAAAAGAATGTCTAGCCTTGATGTTTGCTGTCCAAAAGATACGTCATTATATCATTGGTCAGACTATTCATGTCATCTCCAGGATCAATCCTATACGGATCATGATGAAGAAATCCAGTGTTTTGAATTCTCGATTGGCTAACTGGGGAATCCTACTTGCTCAGTATGATATGCACTATATTCCTCAGAAATCAGTCAAGGGACAAGCTTTAGCTGATTTTCTGGCTGCTCACTCAATTCCAAAAAATTCAAAACTCTATGATGAAATCCCAGATGAAGTCCTAGATTCGAATCAAATTGCTGAAGAAGATCCTACTTGGCGTCTATTCTTTGATGGAGCGTCAAGAATTGGTCCTAATGGCGATATTGTTGCTGGAGTTGGAATTGTTCTTGTATCGCCAGAAGGTCTTGCCATCCAAAGAGCTTATTCTCTCGATCAGCCGTGTTCAAACAATGTAGCTGAGTACAACGCATTGCTTATTGGTCTTCAACTCGCTAAACATCTGAATATTCAACATTTGGAGGCGTATGGAGACTCTAAACTTATTGTCAATCAGATCAGGGGTACTTATGAAGTTCGCCATCAAGATCTGGTTCCTTATCATAGAGTGGCCATATCTATGGCCTCATCATTTAAGGAATTCTTCATTGAACATGTTAGGCGAGCATGTAACACAGAAGCTGATGCCCTTGCTAATCTTGCAGCGGTGCTGGCTATCCCAATCAGACGGCAACAAATGATTGTTGTTCATAGTCGAGAATTATTTCATCTTGAAAATAACCTGACTCTAGGACTTCCAGTTGACATTGAAGAATCAACATCTCATGACGTCAACACAACAAGAGGATTTGGATTTAGTCGTAAATCGATATCATCTTCATCCGATTCCAGCATGGAATTCATCTTCAGTAACTCGACTGAGAATCAGAATACGGATAAAGATTGGAGACTTCCTTTTTTAGATCTTGTATTGTATGATATTCTTCCGGACGATCCAAGTGAGGCAGCATCTATCAGACGACGATCACTCAGATTCTATTACAATCATACAACAAAGACCTTATATCGTCGAGCTTATGATGGTTTACTCCTTCGGTGCATTGCCGGTGATGAAGCCCAACAAGTTATTCGTGAAGCACATGATGGAATTTGTGGAGCGCATCAACCTGGGCCAAAACTTCAAGACCGTATTCGACGGATGGGTTATTATTGGCCAACTATGGTATCAGATGCCATTGAATATGCAAGGAAATGCAAAGCTTGCCAAATCCATGCAGATTTTATACATCAACCTTCGGAATTTCTACATCCGACGGCAGCATCATGGCCCTTCGAAGCTTGGGGCATGGACATTGTCGGCCCGATCAATCCTCCATCATCTAAAGGTCATCGGTTCATTCTCGCAATAACCGATTACTTTTCCAAATGGGTCGAAGCTATTCCTTTATCTGAAGTTAAGACGTCTAATGTCATCAGCTTTATTAAGCACCATGTCATCTACAGATTTGGTGTTTCTCGACGCATTGTTCATGATAACGGACCACAGTTCGTCAGCCAGAAATTTACTCGATTCTGTGACGATCACCGGATCAATAATGTTGCTTCTACCGCATATAATCCAACAGCTAACGGATTGGCAGAAGCTTTCAACAAGACTATCATCAAACTCCTAAAGAAGTTTGTCTCCACTAACAAACGTAATTGGAGTGACAAGCTCGGGGAATGCTTGTGGGCTTATCGCACTACAGTCCGTAATGCTACTAAGTGTACACCTTTCTCTCTGGTGTATGGATCTGAGGCTGTTCTCCCATTAGAGATTCAAATTCCTTCTTTAAGGATAGCAATCGCTAATGAACTCACTGCCGAAAATAATGATCGTCTTCGACTTCAAGAATTGGAGGCTCTGGATGAAAAACGGTTATCTGCTCAACAGAATATTGAATTCTATCAAGCTAGAATTTCAAGGGCTTTTAACAAGAAAGTCAGAATTCGAACATTTCAGAAAGGAGAACTTGTGCTTACTGTCAGACGCCCGATGACTATGACACACATGAGTAAGGGCAAGTTTGATGCAAAATGGGAAGGTCCATTCATTGTCAATAAGATCTTTTCTAATGGGGCTTATCAACTCACTACTCTAGATGGTAAAGCCACTATGATGCCCATCAACGGCAAATTCTTGAAGAAGTACTACGTCTAATATTTCTATCAAAATTGTCCTCCCATCACTCTCCAGCTGTTTCATTGTTCTTTCCGAAGAATTATTCTGATATCTATTATCCCCAGTGGAGATAGGTATTCTACTTTGTATCGTTTTCTCAACAAATTTGATATCCAAAAAATCATGTCCACATTACCTCTGAATTTTCTATCTCAATATCATATTTATGAAAATGATATTTAGTCTTTCTGATTTCTGAGTCAAAAGATCAATGAATAAAGGCAAAAATATAAAAGTGGAAAGGATATATCGTAAACAAAGTTTCCTTAAACGGAGTTTATTTAAGACAAATCCCTCAAGAAGAAAAAAAAGGTACATCATCATGGAAGATCATTATGATCCCTTTCATATTTGGGACGAGGACCACATACATAATCAGCAAAAGAATTGAACACATCTTTTTCTGACCGCACCAAGAATTGACAGGCAGCCAGCCTCATCGCTTCTTCTTCTTCGGTTTCTCCTGGTTCGACCAGGAAGTCCAGGATATCTTTTGGCGGCTTGGGAGTAGACGAGCTTTCGTCTATTTCCTTCTTCTGCGGAGGTGGATGTTCTTTAACACCTTCAGTAGCTTCAAGGGCGACTTCAGCCTTCTTTATGTTCTCTTCAGAAGATATTATGGATAAAATGTGATCCTTCTATTCAAATATATGCTCTATTTATAGGCATATGGTTACAAGGATCGAAGGGACGTATTCTTTCCCGATACTCAGTTCATCCATTCATTTCTCATATTCATCCGACGTTTCACATGTTCATTAATACTTGACGGTTCGTCCGTTCATTTATTACATTCATTCGACAGTTCATCTGTTCATCATTTCTTAACGGTTCATCCGTTCATAATCTTCTATCAGTTCATTAAGTAGGGATTCGTTATTTATCATGTTTTCATAACCTCTGAATCAATTCCGAATCTGTTTACTCATTTGTCATGTTTTGACCTCTGCATAGAAATCAATCTATTTTCTTTCGAGTTCTTATATATTATCATGTCCATAATACCTCTGATAATATCATATACTCTAAAACAGAAAAGATGATTTTATTATCTATCATGTCCACAATTCATCCACAAATACAAATCATTGAGCATAGAAGAATTGTCATTTTCATTCCCATTTCACCACAAAAAGTCTATTACATTTTCTTAGACTTTCTTACAAATCATAATGGAAATCTATTACAAATCTTGGATTTTCATTTTATGTACAACTGAGATCTATTTCTTCTTGGATCTTCTCTGGCAATCTCGTTGTTTGTGGCAATTCCTGGGTGTCCAGCAGGAATCAAACTCTGGTCTTATCTCTCAGACGAGAGGAGAACCACAGAGTAGGGCAACACGAAAACGTGTTGCTGCCAATACAGCTCGTGGAGGAACGGCGGCACCTCAAGCAGACAGGAATGTATCCAACCTTGGGATACAATTCCTAGTTCTGCCGTCAAAGGAACTCTACTACCCAATCTCTTGGTAGTAGAGTTAACTCCACCATCCAACTCTCGTGTATAAAGGCTCTTCCTACCATCTAAGGAAGACCCTTCTATCCCACGAAGAGTTCTGAGTTGTCTGATATGCGCGTCAAAAGCGTATGAGCTCCCTGATGTAAATGTCAGAAGAACATTGTCCACAGCATCCATATCACCAATGCCAGTTCTGAAGAAGGTTTTCAGCCAAAATTCTGCAAGAAACAGTAAAAAAAATCAGTCAACAGAAATTGGCCAAGCAAAGACAGACGCATTCTGTTCATTCCAGGAAGATGAATTTGTAAACAAAAAAATTCGATGCGTGTATATTGAACTTACCGCTGAGTTTGCTGCTAAGGATTGACAGACCCATGTTTGGTAGCATGCACAGAGATCTGACATCAGACAACATGGCTTTCCTATTTTCTTCTCACAGAAAATTCATTCTCAGAAGAGAGGAAGAAGAATGGGAAGATGAGTTTGTGTGGAGTTCATCCATCTATTTAAAGGGTCAAGTGCAGGTCTATTCTTGGAAAAGATCCGCATAAATAGCGCTCGTAAATTGTGGAATGAGTGTCACGTATACTTCGGGAGACAGTACAATATTGGAAACAGTCAAAGTGTGCTAATTAATATTCTTCATTAAAAGGCACGCAGATCAAACACAAAAGTTGTACTTCATTCTTTAAACAGGCACTGATGGCCTTACAAAAAGACAAAAAAAAAGTGCAACAAAAGCGTAGAAAGTTACGCCCTATTTTCCAGAGCGGCTAAGTTTGATGCCTAACTCCTCTACACTCTTAACTCCCAGGCGATGCAACAGAGTCTTGAGCATTTTACGCTTCTCCATAAGGCTCCGCCCATCAGAAGAAGACGAGCCATCCAATCCAAAGTAGCTCAAGAGATTCTTGGCTAACTGCGTGGAGTCGTCCTTGAGCTCGATGACGACAGGTTCGGGTTCTTTGCCCCCAAAAGTGGGGTCACCATGGGAACAAAAGCCCAACTTGCGTGCTTCCTCTTCGGCTGCTTCCTTTGGGGTCATATTTTCGGGAGATGAATGTCAAAACTGAGAATCTCTTCCTGTTTATATAACAGATCTCGTCGACAGTTCATATTCCACCATAAATTGGACGCAATCAGTCTCGGAGAACGAAGAGTCATTATGACATTTAATAAGTTCATTTGGATGTTTTCAAAGAACTTCGAAGTCTTTTCAACTTCCGAAAAATTTTGGAGCCATCTTAGCGTGACTTTAACTCATTTCATCATCTCTATTTTCAAAGTATTTTGAAAATATTTTATCATTTTTTCGAAAACTTTGAAGGGGGTTTTGTAGGCCTCAAAAATGAAAGTCACGCTGAGTTGATCAGAACAAGTCACACAGAGTGATCCAAGAAGAAGCATAAAAGATACGCTAAGTTCTGCCTGGCCATCTCCTTTAGAAGTCACGCAGAGACAGCTCAGCCATACGTCAGAATCATAATGACTGACAACACAGCAGTCAAGAAACGTCTCCTCGTATGCCACGTATGCACAGAACTCGAGAGATCATCGCCGTCTTTTGCGTGATTTTCGAAATCTTCCTTAGCAAGACTCACTCTTCACCAAGTTGGCGTGACTTTGGGTCTTATCTTCATTTAATGCGGCTGACAATATAATCAATGTCAGAGATTTTGTGTCAGACGAAGCGTACCAAATCAAGACAGCTGGCGGTTTGCGTGGATTCTGAACCTTCTCCTTCCTCAAGTTTGCGTGGATTTTTGAGTTATTCTTCTCAAAGCCTGCATGAATTCTGAAGTATTCTTCTTCAAAGCTTGTGTGGATTTTGCCTTCAACGAGTCTGCGTCAACGAAACTGCGTGGATTTTTGCCTTCAGCAAGACAGCGTGGATTTCATTTCAACTGGAGTACGTGGCAGCCATGCCACCGATCTCTCTCTCGCGTGCCCAGTAACTTGCACACGACCCATGCACTAATGCCATGTGTCCAACAGTTACGGGCCACGTCCAGTAACTACTCACTAACCCAGCGTGTATTTAGAGTCTGCGTGACTTTTCAAATGCACTAGTGGTGAGGTAGTTATCTTTTCAGTTACTGTTTTGACTCTATAAATAGAGTTCTTTTTTTATTCATTGTAAAGATACATTGATATCTACTGTCAAAATTTTGAGAGCTTTTCTTCTTCGCATAGTCCAAAGGATAAAGCGATCGTCTTCTAGATCGGATTCCTACAGTTGTAATTTTCCCAGATACAAAATAAATAAAGTAAATTTATTTATGGAAAACAACGGTGCTGTCATAAAAATTACTAAACCACTCAAGGGATTTGTCTAGCGTTACGAATGAGAACCCGCAAAATAATCTGTCGTTCGATTGGACCGGAGAGAAAATAGAAGGTTGTTGAGAGGACGATGATCCTTCATCACTCTTCTTTCTCTTTCTAAAGAATTTAGGTGTCGTTGTAATGAAAAGTTCTAGAAATTGAAATAGGAGACGGAAGGAAAATATAGATTATACCTTCCAAAAAATTAGTATTATGTAGAGAACGAACCCGAAATCTCGAATCCAAAATTTGGAGGCAAAAAACCAAGAAAATAGGAAGGAAAAATTGAACTAGGGTTAGGATTTTTGAGGATTTTGAGTTATTGTTCGTGGAGTAGGGAAGAAGATAAAGAGGGGTAATAAATTGAAGCAGTGGGGCCCACAAGGTCGGTTGTTAACTAAGCCACCCCACTTCGATTCGCGTTCCGGCTGAGTTCGGGCCAAACTCGCCCTGAACTCTGTTAAACTTAGTATGGACTGCTTTATATATAAAAATCCACTTATCCAATTTATCAAATCCTTTCAACTCTTTACTTCAAAAATTATTATTTTTAATTTTAATTAATATAATTAAAATTATTTAACAAATTAATTTTTGTTATACATTGATTATTCATGATTAGTTGTAGGGATATTGTCCTTGCTAGCGGAGATCCACACGGGATGCTTAAGTTCTGTTTTGCTTAAGCTCTTATGGCCATGGTGACAGACAGATTCTTTGTAAGCTTGTCTCTAAAACAATCGTTACGTATTGGACTTAATTCAATAAATAAAATTAATTAATACTATTTATATCTAAATTTTCTAATTTTTGACGTAAATAGTTGAATCTATCTTCTGCCAAAGGTTTAGTAAAGTTATTAGCTAGTTGATGTTCTATGTCAACATATTATAAATTAATGTCTCCATTTTATTGATGATCTCTAAGAAAGTGATGTCGTATCTTAATATGCTTGGTGCGTCAGTGACATACACGATTCTTAGTCAAATTGATCGTACTAATGTTGTCACAAAATATGGGAATATGTGAATAATACAAATTGTAGTCTTCTAGGGTTTGCTTCATACACAAAAATTGTTCATAACAACGTCCTACGATGATATGCTCAGCCTTAAATTAATAATACAACAAAATTTTGTTTCTTGCTAAACTAGGAGACTAAAGCTTTTCCTAGAAAATGACACATTCTGCTAATACTTTTTCTATCCAACAAAATTAGCATCTAGTAAAATTAGTATCCGAATAACCTGTTAGGTCAAAGGACGTAGTTTTAGGATACCATAAGCAAACAGAAAAGTGCTCTTAAGGTATCAAAAGATATGGTTAACAGCGTACAAGTGTGATTCCTTAGGGTTAGCTTGGAATGTACACATAAGCAAACACTAAATATTATATCAGGATGACTAGCAGTTAGATACAACAAACTACCGATCATATCTCGATACTTACGTGTGTCGATTGGTTTGCCTTGTTCATCTATATCAAGCTTAGTTGAAGTTGCTATCGGAGTTCCAAGTGGTCTGGCTGACTCCAGATCGAACTTCTTTAGCAAATCCTTCGTGTATTTGGCTTGATTAATGAATGTCCCATTTGTGGTTTGCTTGATTTGCAGTCCAAGGAAGAATTTCAACTCTTCCATCATGCTCATCTCGAACACACTATGCATGCACTTAGAAAAATCTTGACAAAGAAATTCATTAGTAGAACCAAAAATAATGTCATCGACATAAATTTGTACTAGTAAAATATTACTATTCCAAGATTTTATAAAAAGTGTCATATCAACCTTGCCTTTTGAAAAACCTTTTTCAAGTAGAAAAGAGCTTATACGGTCATACCAAGCACGGAGGGCTTGTTTTAGTCCGTATAATGATTTCTTCAACTTGAAAACATATTCAAAATTTTTGAAATCAGTAAAACCAGGAGGTTGAGTAATATAAACTTTTTTTTTGTAAAACCATTTTAAAAAGCACCTTTAACATTCATTTGAAATAATTTAAAATTATAAAAACAGGCAAAGCAAATAATATGTGAATGGATTCTAAACACGTAACTGGGACATATGTCTCATCGTAGTCGATAACTTCATCTTCGTTGTATCCTTGAGCTACGAGTCGAGCCTTGTTACGTGTGACTAAATCATTCTTGTTAAGTTTATTTCAGAATACCTAATGGGTGCCAATTATCGGATGATTAATGGGCTTGGGAACAAGTTCCCAAACTTGATTCCGTTCAAATTGGTTCAACTCCTCTTGCATAGCATCTAATCAATAAATATCATTACAAGCTTCTTCTATATTCTTAGGCTCTAACTATGAAAATGCTATACTAGAAACTATATCTCTAGTTGAGGAATGAGTACTTATACCTTTTGTGATCTTACCTATTACCAAGTCCTTAGGGTGGTCAGCCATGAATTTCATTCTTTTTGGTAGACTCTCTAAGTAGCTGGTTTCGGGTTCCGCTTCAGTAGGTGTTTTTCTTGGTGTACCGTGGTCTTCATTGTCACTGTCATTGTTCATTTGACTATTCATCTGTAAGCCCCTTGATTTTTGGAATTTATTTTTATTATTTTTATTTAGTTTATACAGATATTTAAATATTGAAATATATTTTAAGTCAATAATGATTATAGTAGTAGTTTATCGTAGTTTTAATTTTTTAAAGCTATCGATTTCTTAAATATAATTCCATATTTAAATTTAGACATGTCTACCTTCAAATTGATATATCATGTCCCATCCAAACTTATTCTCCAATATTCTTTTGACTTCGCACAACTTCGAATCAACTTAGGCCATTTGACCATTTATCGTAATTCTAGACCTAACTTTCAACATGAATTCGAAACTCGAGATAGATCAAAATCAATAGAGCCAATATATGGTTTTAACCCATTTTGAGCCTACTACGCATATGCCACTAGTGTGCCACTCAATTGATTTTTTATGTGCAATTTATTTTCAAATGACACGCAAGTCAAAACTATAGACATATTGGACTCAAATCGATCACAAAAATTCCACCGACCCAAAACTAGTCCAACAAGGGACCTATGGAGCCTATTCTAGGGTAGCTTAACCTATTAGACATATCTTAGATTGATTTATATGAATTAATTTATAGCCACATTAATTCAAATTTAATTTAAACCAACTCTAAACAACTTTCGTATTTAGGACCCGATTTAAATCCTATGAGATATAATTGGTGTATCTTTTAGAATAGGCAATCAAATTCCACCAAACCAAATATTACTCCACCCCATCTTCTTTTCCCTTACGTAAACCTCTCCCACCTAGGATTTTCGAACACTTTTTTATGTATTTTTACTATTAAAATTGAGCGTCTCTCCAATTTCTTTTCTATTTTTGCACTTTCCTTTTCACCCGAGAGAAACTCATCACCACGACCTCTTCCAACACTCCTAATACCCCCCATATCAACCCTAAGACTCCCCCTAACACCTCGATACCTTCTCGAGGAGTCTTTGTCCCTAATTTGGCCGATACGAGGCGTGGAAGGAACCCAAAGTCGACCGAACTTGTAAACCCCTGTATTTTCCAAAAAAAATATTTTATATAAAAATTGTATTTTTTTAAGGTTTTTCAATTTATTAATATAATTATTTTGATTTAGTCTTCATAGCGGTCAATGGTTACATTATGTTCATTTATGACGAAATGCACATCATAACGTTAGAAAATTTATAAAAATATTTTAGGAATTTTTTTTGGAATTATTATGTATTTATTTGGATTTTTAGAAATAATATATATATATATATATATATATATATATATATATAACCCTAATGATGCTTGCGATTGGGGGAGAACAACCCCCGCCGAACTCTAGCGGACAGGTGAGAGGGGCGGCATGGGACCGAGGTGAACGGAATCGTAGGGAGGAAGAGAGCGGATGGACCACGGTGGTGAGGCGTAAGAGAAACCCCAACCGTGGATTCGTTCCTCAAGGGGCTAAGGAGATGGGAGGCGGGCGAGTAGGATAGGGGGCCGAGACAAGTCAGAACCAGGGGTATATGTAGATACAACGACGATCTGGCGGGACAGCAGTGAGGTAAACGAACAATGGAGGAGGTCAGGAGCGGGATAGGTGAGTTCCTCCTAGAATTATAAGGGATGGTGACCAACCTCATGCAGCCCCTAGAGAGGAGACAACGATCAACCCTCGAGTAGCCATTAGACAACAACAATCACACGAGGGGACTTCTAGTGCAAACATGAATCGGAGTTTGACACCGGCGGGGATAGGCAAATCGTGGGCCGACCTTTGTAATTTTGCCTCCCAAACATCTTCAATGCAATGGGGATACGTTGAACCAAAGATAATGGAGGACAACGGAAGGATTGTGGAGATTACAGAATCAGATTTATTGGAGACGTTGGATTACTGGAGAAACACGTTGGTGGTTTACGTGCTGGGTAATCGACTATTTTAAACACAATTTTGCGGATACGCATTTCGCACTTGGCGGCCACGTGGAAGCATGGAGGTATACACACAGGAAAATAGCTTCTTCTTCGTTAATTTTGGATTGTAGGAAGATGCGGAGCATATGCTGAACGAGGGTCCGTGGACCTTCGATGGTCGACTCGTTATCCTTAATGAATGGCGACTCAATGAAAGATGTGAGAAGGAGCTACTACATACGGTACCTGTCTGGATTCACTTTCCCCATCTCCCGACAACGTACTGGAGTTTGTCCATCATCATGAAATTAGCCAGCCTAATAGGGTTACCGCTCAAAATAGATGAGGCCACGGCTTCCAAATTGAGACTCGTATATGCCAGAGCTTTCATAGAGATCAAGTCATCTACTACCGTGCCAAAGCATGTGGAATTCTTTCTTCCAAATGGGTCCATCATGACTTATGCCGTTGAATATGAATGGGTACCCCACGTGTGTACCAGGTGTTGCTACTTCGGGCACACAATTCGGTTATGCCCTCAAGAGGATGAGTACAACCACACGGTGGAGGAACACCCGACAGCAACCACTTCTGCATAAGTTAATAAGCAAGGAGGGACGGAGGATTCGATGGAGGATGAATGCAACCAGCCTCAACCTGGATTGGAAGGCCAGCAATCTCATGCTTCTATGCAAACAAATCATAGAGTAATGTATATTGTTAACATGGAAGAAAATAGACTTCAACTCTCTCTAGTTAGCGTCGACGGGGGTATGGACAGGAGGCCGACCACACATGTGCCTATGTAATTCCTGTGATTCATATTACGTATTTTTGGAATACGTGTACGTATTTTATCTTGTATTACATGATTCCTTGCTTAGCTTCCTTCTTGGCTTGGTTTATTTCATGGGTTGGTTCGGCTTGGCTTGGTTTTGCCTTGGTCCATTATGAACCAAGGGTGAACCCCTACCTACCACCACCTTTAGTATTTATTACCCATTCTTCCTTCTCTCTCTTCATTACTCTTCTTCTTTTCTCCATTACTGCTTTACCTACCAGAGAGAGGGAGAGAGGGGTCTAGGCAAGTGCAACTTGCTTCATGGAGGAACTCAAATTTTATTGCTTCATTCTCTTCCTTACAGCATTTTAACACACTTTAATACTTGGCATTTCCACTTTCCATGGCTAGATTCTTGTAGATCTAAGTTTACTTTATTTTCGAATTTCTTAGGTTTTGATCTGCTTAATCTTGTTATTTCTAAGTTTTGATGGTTCTATGTTGTAGAGCATTTCATTCTGTCCCGTTTTGACCTATGGAAGTCTGGATTAGGACTTGGGATGAAGAAATTATGAGCCTTGGAACCCTGAACTCCTTGGTTCTTCTTCTCGGACAAGTGGAGAAGAAGAACAGTGCTGACCGCATGAACCCCCTTAGCCGTATGGCAGCACTTGATCGCATAAATCTTCATGCGACGAGTCTTCTAGCCGCATAGGCTTCGGCATAATCTGAGCCGCATAGAATTTGTCTACCTGTAGCCGCATAGGCTCGTATTCCTTATCAGTCGTATGCGCGTTCATATTTTTCCCAGCCGCATGAGGCCGAGTCATTCCTAGCCGCATGGATTCCTCTTCCCACTCGGTCGTATACGCCCTTGCTCCTGCAGCCGCATGTCCACCTGCCGTATAAGGCCAAACCCTGCTAGCTGCATGAGACCCACTTGACTCCGGCCGCATATACCTGATTGGTCGGCCTGCCGCATGGGACCCCGCTTTTTCCTGGCCGCATAGATCCCGCAACCCTAAGCCGCATGCGCCTTGGGCCTCCTTCTAGTCGCATGAGCTGCACGCCTGTTCCGTATTGAAATCGTATGGCACATATTTTCTCATGATCGCATGCATTCCTGAATAAACCCAGCCGCATGGATTCGTTTCTCTGGGCCGCATGGCTCCTCCTCGTGCCTTGTCTTGTTATTTTATTATTATTATTACTATTATTTATTAGTACTGTTAATTCATGTCTTGTAACCTCAGCATAGCTTGGATCTCCTGATTTAATGCTTGTACTATGATGCCCTGCACATGTACCTGAACACGAAAGTGACCCGTCGTGGTACACTCCTGACAAGTAAACATGACATGACCTGATAGTGGTCCGTCGTGGCGCACTCTTGACCAGTACACTTGATATAATAACCTGACATGATATATCTTGATAAGCTGTTACGACGGCTACCTGACATGACATGACCTGTATAAATAACCTGGACATCGTGGGCGATTGTGCTTGTACAAATAATTCAGTCCTATCTTGCATCATGTCTAGGAGGGGACTCCTGAGTACCACGGTCAGGAGTACCTACTGAAATGGACTAAGGCTAATAACTAGATTAATACATTAGTCATAAAGAGATCTCCCAGCTACAGGCAATCCTGTTACCTGGGTGTGCCTGGGATCTGTAGCCTGCCATCGAGTAGGGCATATTTCCAGCACACTGTCATGTGTTGCACCCTTCAAGATACCTAAGGGTACATACGTTTCCTGGACGATGTACCCACCTGAATTCAACCCCTAATTTTCGACCTGGGTAACCTGGATGGTCTGCAGGGCTTGTGGCTGTGGAATAATCTCACTGCATCTTGCTAGTAACTAGGCCTGTGATAACCCTAGTTAGTTAAAGTATCAAGCCGTACTCATTGCTTGGCCGTAATTGATTGAATGAGGAATAATTCGTCTAGCCTTGATCCTGTATAGATTGTTATATTTTCTTACATTATCTTGCGGATAAATGAGAGAACGAAGGGTTACAATCCCGATCCTTGTTTGGTTTAAGGATTGTAACCTAGTTATCTGAATGGTTCCATGGTTATCTTACCGTATATCCTCGTGATGTTATATTTTCTCCAGTTTTACTATATATTATTATCTTCTGTGCTAATTGCTGGTTTTAGTTCCTAAGTGAAGCTTTCTTTGTGGCACTTGCTCTTTCTGGGGTCTGACCCAGCTGGTTTTGTATGGCCAGATTTCGGAGCAGCTCCAGAGGGTCTACCGACTTTCCAGCCCGATGGTGGCGACTAGACGTAACCAGGGCAACGAGTGGGTTTATTTTTTATCTTCCACTTTATTGTAAAAATATTCTTTTGAGGTGTTTAGCCGACGAGCACCTGTTTAGCTCGATTGCACTTACTTACTGTCTGCCTACGGGCTGTAACATGATTGACAGATCCTAGGGTTGATCATGTATGACTAAAACTCTTGCTAGTCCTAACATTTTATAACGACTAGCTTCATGATCAACAAAATATGTAATATTTGGGACGCCTTACTATTGTATATTTGGTGATTTAACATCTTGTAATATTTACTTACTTGCTTGTGATTGAGACACTAGGCTTGTTCACGACCTTAAGAGACTGTTGGCTTGTAGTTAAACCCTCAAGTATCTAGACAACCGTGACCGTATAGCGAGATGAAATCCATTTCATATACGTAGCTGGCTATGTCTGCCCCCGCTCTCCAGTATTCTGGTTCTGGGGCGTGACATGGTTTAAGTGGTGGCCCATGTAGGTCTTGTAAATCAAGATATGTGAGGGTTTACCGAATAGATGTCTCAATCAGTATTCGTCCTTGATCTCTGCTCGTATCTTCTAAATCCCTGGATTCTTGTCCTGATCATATGCTTGTATCGTTGATCTATCTTGGTCCTTCCTTATTGTTTCCCATGTCGTCTTCTTCAGCAGCATCATTTCTGGACCTGCCGGTCAGCAAGGCGGATCACTTCCCGTGGACCAGCCGCAACCAGGAGATCAAGCCCAGCATTCCGGAGTAGCCTCCAGAGTCGTACCTTCTGACGGAGAGCCACCAGTCCAGCCAGTTCAGCATGCCGAACCTGATGATGGCACTTTCGTAGGTCTCGTCAGGACATTGATAGCTTCCCAAGATCGTCGTGGAGATGCCTTGTACCAGGCAGTGACGGATGCTTTGACCAGGGGCGGTCATCAGGATAACAGTGCGGCCAACAGCTTCAAACGCTTGAACCCTCCCTTTTTCGACGGTAGTGAAGATGCTATCACTGCAGATGCTTGGCTTCAGGACACAAAGGTGATTCTAGAAGCAGCCAGGACCCCAGAGAACGAGAAGGTGGCCGTAGTGTGCCTACAGTTGTTGGATTTGGCCCGCAGTTGGTGGGTGGCTCAGGCTGTTGGATTAGCAGCACCCATTGCTTGGGCAGTGCTTAGAGAGAGATTCCAGACCAAGTATTTTGATGCTGTAGCTCGGTATGATCTGCAGACGAGGTTCACCAATCTGAAGCAGATGGGCAGGACGGTCGACGGATATGTGGCCAAGTTTTCGAGACTCAGTTGGTTTGCTCCCACCTTGGTGGCAACCGAGTATGATAGAGCCCAGCAATTTCAGCAGGGGCTTCACCTGGAGATTATATTGGCAGTTGAGCAGTTTGAGCATCAGACTTTTGATGCAGTCTTGAGAGCAGCTAGGAGGCATGAGTATACCTCCCAGAGGATTGTGGATAGGGCCGAAGGTCGGAAGAGATCCCACGGCCAGATGAATCAGTCTTCAGCCCCAGCCCCAGCAGCCAGGGCTTTGACTATTGGAGCTCCGAGGCGAGCGGCCTCCGTGACGTCGGTTCAGCATTCAGCCCCGACGTACCCTCAGCAGCAGCAGCAGAAGCAGAAGCAGACTTCCGCAGTGGGATGTTCTCATTGTGGGAAGTAAGGCCATGTAGTGGCAGAGTGCCGCAGGACACATAGATTGTGTCTGGCTTGTAGAGCAGCAGACCATAGGGTTGGATCCTATCCAAATAGGGGTGGTTCGTCATCGTCCAACCTTTCTAGCTCTTCGGTGAGAGAAACAGCTCCGGTCTAGCAGCAGTATCCATTGCTGAGGCCCTTGCCGCCTCAGTCCCATGTATTCCAGCAGCAGAACCCCCAGCAGCATACTCAGGCCCAAGCCTTGAGTCAGAACAGGCAACGAGGATTTCAGCAGAGGGGACCAGCACCCCGAGGGCATGGTCAGGCTATGGTGATAACCGCAAAGGAGGGATTGGCACCAGGAGAGGTAGTGGCAGGTACTATTCTCGTCAACTCCTTTCCAGCTTCAGCTTTATTTGATTCTGGTGCATCGCATTCTTTTATGTCTGCACGATTCACGACACGGATAGGATTGGAGCCCGAGTTATTATCAGTAAGGCTCAATATACTTACTGGTAACGGACTTGTGGGAGTCGATAGGGTGTTTTCCTCGTGTCGGATCGTAGTTAGCGGTAAGGAGTTTTCCGCTAGATTGATAGATTTCCCGATGGCCGATTATGATGTGGTCTTAGGGATGGATTGGTTAAGGAACCAGTATGCTAGAATAGACTGCCATATTGGTAGGGTTGTTTTTAGCATTCCAGGAGAGCCAGAGTTTTTATTTTCCAGAGGCACAGTTGAGCCTTCTCCTCCAGTGTTGCGGATGGCAGTAGCGGCAGTACAGTTGCCCCGAATAGTCGAAGAGTTTCCAGATGTTTTCCCAGAAAAGCTTCCAGGTATGCCGCCAGAGTGGGAGATCGAGTTCACCATAGATTTGATTCCTGGGACGACCCCAGTATCAGAGAGAGTCTACAGAATGGCACCTTCAGAGTTGGAGATCTTGTACAAGATGATTGAAGAACTTAGGACCAAGGGATTCATTCCTGCTAGTGGATCGCCTTGGGGAGCCCCAATGCTTTTTGTGAAAAAAAAGGACGGTACGTCCAGGTTATGTGTTGATTATCGTACCTTGAACTCAGTGACAATCAAGAACAGATACCCTCTTCCGAGGATAGATGACTTGTTTGATCAGCTCAAAGGGGCAGCAGTATTCTCGAAGATCGACTTGCACTCAGGATACCACCAGATCAGGGTCAGAGAGCAGAAATTCCGAAGACAGCATTCAGGTCTAGGTATGGGCATTGGGAGTTCCTAGTGATGCCATTTGGAGCGACCAATGCGCCGGCTGTATTCATGGATCTCATGAATCGCATCTTCATGCCTTACTTGGATCAGTTTGTGATTGTGTTCTTGGATGACATCCTGGTCTTTAGCAGGAGTGAAGCGGAGCATGAGCAGCATCTCCGTGTGGTTCTTCAGACTCTCATGGAGCACCAGTTATATGCCAAGTTCAGTAAATACGAGTTCTGGCTCGATCGCATTTCGTACTTGGGTCACATCATCACTCGAAGAGGAGTAGAAGTGGATCCCCAGAAGATTGTGGCTATTGAGTCATGGCCAGTGCCCAGCACCATTGCAGAAGTTTACAGTTTTCTTGGATTGGCCGGCTACTACCGGCGGTTTGTTTCAAATTTTGCTCGGATTTTGGCGCCATTGACCCAATTGACCCGCAAGGATGTGCAGTTTGCTTGGACAGCAGAATGTCAGGATTCATTCGAGAAGTTGAAGAGAGGCTTGATGACGGCTCTCATTCTCGCGCTTTCAGATGGAACAAGAGGACTCTCAGTATATTATGATGCTTCAGGCAGAGGTTTAGGATGTGTTCTGATGCAGCATGGGAAGGTAATAGCTTATGCTTCACGACAACTTCATGATCATGAGAGGAATTATCCAACCCATGACTTAGAGCTGGCAGCAGTAGTGTTTGCACTTAAGTTGTGGAGGCACTACTTGTAAGGAGACACGGTAGAGATTTTTACCGACCATAAGAGCCTGAAGTATGTTTTCACCCAGAAGGATCTTAACATGCGTCAGAAGAGGTGGCTGGAGCTTCTTGTGGATTATGATGTCAACTTGTAGTATCATCCCGGGAAGGCCAACGTTGTTGCAGATGCATTGAGCAGGAGAGCCGAAGTTTATTTCCTAATAGCACAACTGGAGCTGTTAGCAGATCTTTAGAAGATGGGTGTTAAAGTTGTTCTTCCTTCCAGTATGGTATTGATGGCCAGCATGCAAGTTCAGTCCACTATAGTCGAGAGGATCCGGATGGCACAGTCAGCAGATTCCAAGCTTCAGCGACTCAGAGCAGAGTGTGAGGTAGGACGAAGACAAGAGTTATGCATTCATGGAGACGGTACACTTAGGCATGGTGAGCGTCTTTATGTACCCAGTGGAGATATCAGACATAAAATCATGGCAGAGGCTCACAGTTCTCAGTATTCCATTCATCCGGGCGGTACGAAGATGTACCGTGATATTCGTCAGCATTTCTGGTAGAATGGCATGAAGAGAGAGATAGCCCAGTTTGTCTCTCGTTGTTTGGTCTGCCAACAAGTTAAGGCTAAACATCAGAGGCCCGCTGGACTTCTTCAGCCCTTGCCGACTCCAGAATAGAAGTGGGAGCATGTGACCATGGATTTTGTGACTGGATTACCTAGATCCCCAGCTGGTCGAGATACTATTTGGGTTATAATTGATCGGCTCACGAAGGTGGCTCACTTTCTTCCATTTAGAGTTGGTCAGTCAACAGCTCAGTTAGCAGAGATGTACCTCAGGCAGATTGTTAGGTTGTACGGAGTGCCAGTCAGTATCACCTCAGACCGAGATTCAAGATTCACGTCGCACTTTTGGCGTAGCCTGCATGAGAGTTTGGGAACTCGTCTCCAGTTCAGTTCAGCATATCATCCGCAGACAGATGGTCAGTCGGAGCGTACAATCCAGACTCTTGAAGATATGTTGCGGTCCTGTACGCTTGACTTCAGTGGTTCGTGGGAAGATCACTTGCACCTGATGGAGTTCTCGTACAATAATAGTTTCCAGGCCAGTATCTAGATGGCACCGTTCGAGGCACTATATGGCAGGAAGTTCAGATCCCCGCTAGCCTGGGATGATGTTGGAGAGAGGCAGATGCTCGGTCCAGAAATGATTGCCCAGACAGTTGAAGTAGTCAGAAAAGTCAGGGGTCATCTTCGAGTTGCCCAAGATCGCCAGCACTATTGGGCCAATTCTCATCGGCGCCCTCTCGAGTTTTCTGTCGGCGACCATGTATTCGTGAGAATTTTGCCTAACCGTGGCGTCATTCGTTTCAGCGTGCGGGGAAAGCTTAGTCCTAGGTATATAGGGCCATTTGACATTCTGGAGCGAGTAGGAGATATATCCTATCATCTCGCTCTTCTACCGTCGCTAAGCGAGGTGCATGACGTGTTTCATATATCCCAATTACGACGGTATATCCCGGATCCGAGCCACATCCTAGATCATTCAGAATTGGTTGTTGGTACCAACCTTTCGTATGAGGAGAGGCCCGTGTCTATATTGGACCGGAGAGAGAAGATACTCAAGAACAAGACTATCAAGTTAGTCCGAGTCGCTTGGGGTCATCACTCTTTGGGTGAGTCAACGTGGGAGCGTGAGGATGATATCCGATCGTAATATCTCGACTTGTTTGACTCGTGAGGTATAATGTCTTCCTTATGCCTCATACCTTCGGTTCCTTGCTTGAATGAGTGATTGCTTGCCTAGTTATAGCTTGCTTGTGATTAATATAGCTTGTCCTCGTCTCTTTAGCCTCTTAATTAAATTCCGAGGATGGAATTCTTTTAAGGTGGGTAGAGTTGTAATACCTGTGGTTCGTATTACGTATTTTTGGAATACGTGTACATATTTTATCTTGTATTGCATGATTCCTTGCTTAGCTTCCTTCTTGGCTTGGTTTATTTCATGGGTTGGTTCGGCTTGGCTTGGTTTTGCCTTGGTTCATTATGAACCAAGGGTGAACCCCTACCTACCACCACCTTTAGTATTTATTACCCATTCTTCCTTCTCTCTCTTTATTACTCTTCTTCTTTCCTCCATTACTTCTTCACCTACCAGAGAGAGGGAGAGAGGGGTCTAGACAAGTGTAACTTGCTTCATGGAGGAACTCAAATTTTATTACTTCATTCTCTTCCTTACAGCATTTTAACACACTTTAATACTTGGCATTTCCACTTTCCATTGCTAGATTCTTGTAGATCTAAGTTTACTTTATTTTCGGATTTCTTGGGTTTTGATCTACTTAATCTTGTTATTTCTGAGTTTTGATGGTTCTATGTTGTAGAGCATTTCATTCTGCCCCGTTTTGACCTATGGAAGTCGGGATATGGACTTGGAATGAAGAAATTATGAGCCTTGGAACCCTGAACTCCTTGGTTCTTCTTCTCGGACAAGTGGAGAAGAAGAACAGTGTTGACCGCATGAACCCCCTTAGCCGCATGGCAGCACTTGACCGCATGAATCTTCATGCGGCGAGTCTTCTAGCCGCATAGGCTTTGGCATAATCCGAGCCGCATGGACTCTGTCTACCTGTAGCCGCATAGGCTCGTATTCCTTATCAGCCGCATGCGCGTTCATATTTTTTCCAGCCGCATGAGGTCGAGTCATTCCTAGCCGCATGGATTCCTCTCCCCACTCGGTTGCATGTGCCCTTGCTCATGCAGCCGCATGTCCACCTGTCGCATAAGGCCGAACCCTGCTAGCCGCATGAGACCCACTTGACTCCGGCCGCATATACCTGATTGGTCGGCCTGCCGCATGGGACCCCCGCTTCTTCCTGGCCACATGGATCCCGCAACCCTGAGCCGCATGCGCCTTGGGCCTCCTCCTAGTCGCATGAGCTGCGCGCCTGTTCCGTATTGAAACCGCATGGCACCTATTTCCTCATGATCGCATGCATTCCTGAATAAACCCAGCCGCATGGATTCGTTTCTCTGGGCCGCATGGCTCCTCCTCGTGCCTTGTCTTGTTATTTTATTATTATTATTACTATTATTTATTAGTACTGTTAATTCATGTCTTGTAACCTCAGCATAGCTTGGATCTCCTGATTTAATGCTTGTACTATGATGCCCTGCACATGTACCTGAACACGAAAGTGACCCGTCGTGGTGCACTCCTGACAAGTAAACATGACATGACCTGATAGTGGCCCGTCGTGGCGCACTCTTGACCAGTACACTTGACATAATAACCTGACATGATATATCTTGATAAGCTGTTGCGACGGCTACCTGATATTACATGACCTGTATAAATAACCTGGACACCGTGGGCGATTGTGCTTGTATAAATAATCCAGTCCTGTCTTGCATCATGTCTAGGAGGGGACTCCTGAATACCACGGTCAGGAGTACCTACTGAAATGGACTAAGGCTAATAACTATATTAATACATTAGTCATAAAGAGATCTCCCAGCTACAGGCAATCCCGTTACCTGGGCGCGCCTGGGATCTGTAGCCTGCCGTCGAGTAGGGCACATTTCCAGCACACTGTCATGTGTTGCACCCTTCAAGCTACCTAAGGGTGCATACGTTTCCTGGACGATGTACCCACCTGAATTCAACCCCTAATTTTCGACCTGGGTAACCTGGATGGTCTGCAGGGCTTGTGGCTGTAGAATAATCTCACTACATCTTGCTAGTAACTAGGCCTGTGATAACCCTAGTTAGTTAAAGTATCAAGCCGTACTCATTGCTTGGCCGTGATTGATTGAATGAGGAATAATTCGTCTAGCCTTGATCTTGTATAGATTGTTATATTTTTTTACATTATCTTGCAGATAAATGAGAGAAACCAAGTTCGGTTCAGACGAAGTGTTACAATCCCGGTCCTTGTTTGGTTTAAGGATTGTAACCTAGTTATCTGAATGGTTCCATGGTTATCTTACCGTATATCCTCGTGATGTTATATTTTCTCCAGTTTTACTATATATTATTATCTTCTGTGCTAATTGTCACGACCCGCACCCATTTTTTTTTAAACGGATACGAGACGTGTCCAAGCCAGCCTACGCCGCAGTGTCGACGGTAGAACGCTGTCACGGCCATGAAGATCAAAAATCACAAATAATGCTCATTCACATAATTAATTTAACTTACAATGATCACAAGTTTTACATTTGTAGAAAATATAAACTTGTACAACTGAATGACTACAACTCAACTATCTAGCTAGTCTCTAGGCTTTTGTCTGCAAGTATTCCCGTCACTCCCCAAGCTAAGTGAAATCTACGGCTAACCTGAAAATGTTGGTTTCCAGTCAGGAATGGAACGAGCACAATTCACTGAATGCAATCTCAATAAAGAAAGTGACTATAAAACAAAGGTTAGACATCAATCATGAGTTTTGAAAATAAACAGGAAATACAGAAAACCAATAGTAAATAAATAGACACAAAATACTTTTCCCAACTGTTCGAAGTACCTTTGATATGTGATCGGTCTCGGGACAATTATGCGACACTGTCTACACTGTCTAAAGTTACAATGTCTAAAGTTACACTGTCTAAAGTTACACTGTCTACACTGTCTAAAGTTACACTATATACAACAAATATTGAAATAAAGAAACATTGTCTACAAATTAATAATCATGATCTACACAGTTTAAATGCAATAATAATCACTGTCTACACTGTCTACTTTGTAATAAATAAATCACTGTCTACACTGTCTACTTTGCAATAATAAATCACTGTCTGCACTGTAACGCCCCAGTCCCAAAATACGTAGGACTAGGAACGTAGACATGCCAGCTGTATTCATACGAAGTATACTCCAATATATGGAAGCCTCGTATAAATACATAAGCTGTAAAATGCAGTTGAACCATAACTAATCTCATCCACACAGAATAAATGAATAAAAGATCACATAATAAGAATAAATTTGTCTTGATACAATATGTTGGGCGGAGACAAATTCACTACCAACAAAATAAGAAAAAGTACATAGAAAATGAAATGAGTGGCGAGCGAAGCGAAGACGATCCAAATGCAATCATCCTCGAAGAAATAGCGAAGATCACGGCTAGAGCTAGAACACCTGCGAAAGACAATAGCACACACCTGGCAAGACAACCAGGTCCTCAGAGGAACGTAACAAGACACATAATAGCATGCCATATAAACTGAATAAATATTGCTCAAAGAAATAAGTAAATCGAATTATAACATGTTCCAATACGCACCTACTGAACGCGCGTACCATCCCCCCAACCAAACAAGGACAGGAGAGGGTAAACTAATTCACGGTAAGGTATCTTCCCATGCTATGAATCCAATATGGTATCCGGACCCCAACAAGGTTCAATACCTTCTCATCGAAGTAGTAAGTCACACCTACAACCAAACAAGGACAAGATGTGACAAACTAGTCCGCGACAAGTTATTGTTCCAAGCCACGGTCAGATACAAGTACCCAAACTAAAAGTACTCGTACCTAACGGATAAGGTACCTAACCGTTCTATGTGATATGTAGTTAAGAACAATCCTTTCTACGCATGGGCCCTGGCTAAATAGGATCGGCATATTCCCTTCTTTGGCACCAGAGGCCCCAGCAGTAAGAGCATGACGTTCCGTAGAATCGTCAGTGGCCGTCAGTAATCATGGGTAATCTGACCCGCGTCTCCGGCGGAGCTCACGGGTTACAAAAGGGAAAGTGCATCGAAGCCCATACGCTAAGGAATTGTCCTCCCCGCCCAATGCCTACTGTGTTGCATCCACAACACAAACCACTATAACCGCTAAGTCAAACTAGTATGCAACTTCTATTAGCGGTTATTCCTATCGTACGGCTTGTACGTACTGGTGGCCAGCCAATCACGCACTTTCGTGTTCTACATGCGAAACACAACTCCGTGTTTACAACGTGTCAAGGCCAATGAATGCAACACACAAGGTGGTCTCTTAAATCTAGGTTTAATTTGTAAGAAAAATAATACACAGCAGGAACCTGAACAGTAAATTCTAACAGTTATGCTATGTATCACAGTTTATTTTGCATAAAAAAATAATGAACATGCATGAAATTTGAGCTAAAATAATTAAACAGCAAATGGCAAGGTGTCTTGCCTGATAGGACGCCTGGTGTGCTGCGATGATCAAGCTGGCATGAACCGCGACTTTGTTGCAACAACTATGCATGGGGACCTCGGTTGGTGGCATGGTCAGTTCCATTGGGTCTAGGACGGTCAAGTTAGCTAGGAATGACATAAGGTTGACCAAAATTGGTTGAAGGAAAGGAGTAATGGGTTTAGTCACGGACAAGATTTGATATACAAATAGAATTGATATAGATAAATATCTATATTTATTCTAGAAAATATATATTGAAAAACTCTACGCTGTTAAAATATTTAATAAATATTTTAGAAAATTACTGAAAACTATATTTGGAAATCAATTGTAAATAAAGCTATGCTTTTCCTTTATTCCAAAATATTACAAATAATTACTTGAAAATATAAGAAGCAATTTAGGCTAAAACTAGTTTCTGTCAAATATAGTTTTTAAACTAAAAGACATAACACACGAAATAATATAACAATATTTTAGAAAATATTTGTTATAGTGGAACTCTATTTTATGGATCAAAATATTTATATAAATACAAACTTAAAATCAAAATAGTTGTTTCCTTTTAGTCAGAAAATAATATTTTTCTAAAACTTTTATAAATAGTATTATTTAGCAAATAGATAGTTTTGCAAGTAACAACAACAATAATCATAATAAAAATAATGAGAATAATAATAATAATAATATTAATAATAACAACAGTAATAATAGTAACAAAAATATTAATGATAATAATATTAATAGTGATTAAGATAATAATATTGATAATATTAATAATAATAATAGTAATAATAATAATGATCAACCAAAATATTTCGAAATATTATCTACACCTTTATATTAACTGGTGTACATATAAAAAATAACAAATAAAGTAACAAGTAAAAAAAAAGGATAAGAAAGAAAAAAAAAATTTACAAAAGTAAGAAATCAAATGTTCAGCCCACCGAAAGAACATCCAGAACACCCTTTCCCTAAAGTTAAAAAACAAAAAAACAAAAAAAGAAAAGAAAAAGAACTGTGACAGAAGAGAGGGGAGCGAGAGAGTGAGCGAGACGAGAAGAGAGTGAGCGAGGGGAGCGGTGAGCGGAGGGTAGAGATGCTCGGGCGGCGAGGGTTGGCGACATGCAGTGGCGCGGAGATGGGGTTTCCACAGGCGGTGGTCGGCCAGTTGGAGTGGCGGAGGCGAAGGGGTAGAGGGAACGGCGGATCGGGTCGGAGGAGAAGGTGAGCGGGAGTGGGTTGAGGCGATCGGGTCGCGCGGCTCGCCGGCGGTGGCGGAGCTGCGTGGTCGGGAGTCGGAGGGAGGACGGCTAGGGTGCGGAGGCGCGGAGAGGCTGAGGATGGGGGTTACGCGGAGGAGATCGGGAAGAGTGAGGGGAAGTCGGCGTCCGGCGATGAAGCGCTGGAGGCGGGGGCTCGCGTGGCAGTCAACGGGAGGAGGTACGGTGGCGAGCCGGCCGGGTAGGAGGCGGCGGTTCGCTGCGGCGGCTGGGCCCTCGGCGGATGGGGTTCTCGAGGCGGTCGACGGCGGGATCGGGTTCTCGAGGGTGGACGACGATTCCGGCGAGGTAAGGGTTTAATTTTGGAGTTTTTTTCGGTTGTGGTGGTTGGTCCTGGTGGTTGTGAAGTCGACGGGCGGCTGGTCGTGTATAATTTTTGGCCGGGATTGGGTTGCTGTGGACTTGGAGATGATGGTGTGGCGGTGGTCGGTCAAACCAGTCGGGGTGACTGGGACGTTGGGTCGTGGTGGTCCGGTAGGTGGAGACAGGGTTGGTTGTGGCGACGATAATGGTGTGGGTAGACGACGGGGTTGTGTCAGAAGAGGGTGGCCGCGATGGCGTTTCTGGTGGTTGGGTGCGGTGGACGGGTTTGTGTTGGTGGTCTCGGCGTGGGTGGCTGCACGGAGGTGCTATCGGGAATTGGTGGAGATGGCCGGCCATGGTCGTCGTTAGGGTTAGGATTTGGATGAGTCGTGTCGGGTGTGTCCGACACGACGGGGACGGGGTTCGGATGGTGGTTTGTGGCGAGGGTGTGGACGTCGGGTAGGGTAGTGGACAGGGGCTGAGATTAGGAATTTGTTGGTGTCGGGGGATGTGTCCGACACGAAGAAGAAAATAATGTACTTGTAAAATATATGGAATAAGATTGTGGATGGTGGAACACGGACACGGTGCACACACTTCATAGAGAAATATTTGTGGAGGAATAATGTGGAGGAATAAAAATACATGGATGAGTACCTGCCTATTTATAGGATGTGGGAATTCCCATTAAGATAGGGATTAGGATATTTAAAACCCAAATTAGATAATTCCTAATTTAATTTAAAGCAATCAAATCCAAATCCAAATCCAAATCCAAATCTAATTTAAATTAAATTTCCTAGTTTTAAAATCAAATGGAATAACTAAATTTTCAAATATTAAATAATTAAATAAATCCATAGTTTCAAATCAAGATTCAAATCTCCTCAATGATTTCGAAATATATTCTCCAAAAATACAAATAATAAATAATTTCAAAAATTAAATTATTAATTAAAATAAACAAATAAATAATTACGAAAAATATATGTTTGTACAAATAATATTTACATAGATATACTTTTCTAATTTACCATTTTATAGGAAAATTTTATTTATTATTATAACTATATAAATGAAAGGCTTTTCATAATAGTCATAAACTTGAAAATAATCGCTAGAAATAATTTTTGTCTATATTACTTTGAAACTATAAAATAATAAAAATAATGTTTTTCAAAAATATGTACGCTCGCACATATTCGCACTCGACGAGCAAGAAAATAATTTCGTGCGCGACGTACAATACGACTACGCGACGTACAATACAAAATTTTAAATCGGTACCAAATTTAATAAAAATAAATAGTAGAAATTTAGGGGTTTTATATCCTTCCCAACTTAAAAGAATTTTGTCCTCGAAATTAAGAATTAGGAGGGGGTGAAAGGCACGAGGGGGTATCGATAAGGAAGCATAGTCAAATCAAGACAAGGGAACGACGTTTAATAAAAACTTGCATTAGCGTCGTGATTTCAATAAGGCGAAGGTCGTCATGGATTAACACAAGAAGGAAATGTTTAAGATGACGCGCAATAAAGAATAGTATGGGTTCAAGTAAAATAAAATAATTTAGAGACCTTAAAGTTATGGTCTCTTGAGAGTAGGTTGAGGGCACGGTTAGAGAATGAATTAGATTTACTCGATTAGAAGGTCATGACAGTAATTATAGGGCCGAGAAGGAGGGCGAGGAGTTTAGGATGAAGATATAGCAATATCGAGCGAGAATGGTCATAGTCGATAGGAAGGCTAGAGGAAGTTCTAGTATAACGCATTCGTCCTTCTAAAATAGGTGAAGGCGAAAGCAATATAGAGTTCGAAGGAGATGTTGTTGAATACGAATACGTGATTCAAGAATGATCGAATAATTTCAAAGGAATTGTCAAGGCAGTCGTGGATGGATTTCTAGAGGGCAAGTTTAATTATGTTCCATCCACGTAGAATAATAGACAAAGGCGAACCAAAGTGCACTCGGTTGATCAGACCATTATGCACCGGTTCTGATTAGACAATATGCTAGTGAGCGCGCTCAATAGCATAAGTCATGAACAAACTCGATAAATGGATGAGTTTGCAAAACTAGATTATAGTTGCAACATTAGTCAAAGTGGTAAAAACATAGGCACGAGAAATTTAGATTAAAAGAAGGTAGAATGATTCTAAGTCATACAGTTGTCCTATAGTCTTCTTGTCCAAGTCCTTGGTTGGCTAGACGGGTTAGGTCCTCTAGATCTAGGATCTAAATAAGCTTGCTAATATAGGTTACTAGGTCAAAGGGGTTGCTAGGTCATAAGGTAGTCTACCCAACTTAAAGGATTAAACTAATGGTGTTTTGGGACATCTAACTAGTAGGGTCAATCTCTAGCAAGCACGAAGGGAAGATAAGAATAGGGATGGAAGGAAGCAAGTAAGATGCAATTGATAAGTCAAACGGTAGATAAAATTAAGGAAAGAGGTCAAGTATGTAGATGAGATCCTAGACTTCTAATCCTATACGCAGGCTTGCTTGATTCGGTAAAATAACCAAACAATTTATCTCGACCTGCATGGGCCACCACAAAAACATGTAACGCCCCAGTCCCAAAATACGTAGGACTAGGAACGTAGACATGACAGCTATATTCATACGAAGTATACTCCAATATATGGAAGCCTCGTATAAATACATAAGCTGTAAAATGCAGTAGAACCATAACTAATCTCATCCACACAGAATAAATGAATAAAAGATCATATAATGAGAATAAATTTGTCTTGATACAATATGTTGGACGGAGACAAATCCATTACCAACAAAATAAGGAAAAGTACATAGAAAATGAAATGAGTGGCGAGCGAAGCGAAGACGATCCAAATGCAATCATCCTCGAAGAAATAGCGAAGATCACGGCTAGAGCTAGAACACCTGCGAAAGACAATAGCACACACCTGGCAAGACAACCAGGTCCTCAGAGGAACGTAACAAGACACATAATAGCATGCCATATAAACTGAAAAAATATTGCTCAAATAAATAAGTAAATCGAATTACAACATGTTCCAATACGCACCTACTGAACGAGCGTACCATCCCCCCAACCAAACAAGGACAGGAGAGGGTAAACTAATTCACGGTAACGTATCTTCCCATACTATGAATCTAATATGGTATCCGGACCCCAACAAGGTTCAATACCTTCTCATCGAAGTAGTAAGTCACACCTACAACCAAACAAGGACAAGATGTGACAAACTAGTCTGCGACAAGTTATTGTTCCAAGCCACGGTCAGATACAAGTACACAAACCAAAAGTACTCGTACCTAACGGATAAGGTACCTAACCGTTCTATGTGATATGTAGTTAAGAACAATCCTTCCTACGCATGGGCCCTAGCTAAATAGGATCGGCATAGTCCCCTCTTGGGCACCAGAGGCCCCAGCAGTAAGAGTATGACGTTCCGCAGAATCGTCAGTGGTCGTCAGTAATCATGGATAATCTGACCCGCGTCTCCGGCGGAGCTCACGGGTTATAAAAGGGAAAGTGCATCGAAGCCCATACGCTAAGGAATTGTCCTCCTCGCCCAATGCCTACTGTGTTGCATCCACAACACAAACCACTATAATCGCTAAGTCAAACTAGCATGCAACTTCTATTAGCGGTTATTCCTATCGCACGGCTTGTACGTACTGGTGGCCAGCCAATCACGCACTTCTGTGTTCTACATGCGACACACAACTCCGTGTTTACAACGTGTCAAGGCCAATGAATGCAACACACAAGGTGGTCTCTTAAATCTATGTTTAATTTGTAAGAAAAATAATACACAGCAGGAACCTGAACAGTAAATTCTAACAGTTATGCTATGTGTCACAGTTTATTTTGCATAAAGAAAATAATGAACATGCATGAAATATGAGCTAAAATAATTAAACAGCAAATGGCAAGGTGTCTTGCCTGATAGGACGTCTGGTGTGCTGCGATGATCAAGCTGGCATGAACCGCGACTTTGTTGCAACAACTATGCATGGGGACCTCGGTTGGTGGCATGGTCAGTTCCATTGGGTCTAGGACGGTCAAGTTAACTAGGAATGACATAAGGTTGACCAAAATTGGTTGAAGGAAAGGAGTAATGGGTTTAGTCACGGACAAGATTTGATATACAAATAGAATTGATATAGATAAATATCTATATTTATTCTA
Source organism: Iris pallida (assembly GCA_029216955.1). NCBI lineage: Eukaryota > Viridiplantae > Streptophyta > Magnoliopsida > Asparagales > Iridaceae > Iris > Iris pallida. The sequence goes on from JANAVB010033617.1 coordinate 1,335,321, forward strand.
GAAAATATATATTGAAAAACTCTACGCTGTTAAAATATTTAATAAATATTTTAGAAAATTATTGAAAACTATATTTGGAAATCAATTGTAAATAAAGCTATGCTTTTCCTTTATTCCAAAATATTACAAATAATTACTTGAAAATATAAGAAGCAATTTAGGCTAAAACTAGTTTCTGTCAAATATAGTTTTTAAACTAAAAGACATAACACACGAAATAATATAACAATATTTTAGAAAATATTTGTTATAGTGGAACTCTATTTTATGGATCAAAATATTTATATAAATACAAACTTAAAATCAAAATAGTTGTTTCCTTTTAGTCAGAAAATAATATTTTTCTAAAACTTTTATAAATAGTATTATTTAGCAAATAGATAGTTTTGCAAGTAACAACAACAATAATCATAATAAAAATAATGAGAATAATAATAATAATATTATTAATAATAACAACAGTAATAATAGTAACAAAAATATTAATGATAATAATATTAGTAATGATTAAGATAATAATATTGATAATATTAATAATAATAATAGTAATAATAATAATGATCAACCAAAATATTTCGAAATATTATCTGCACCTTTATATTAACTGGTGTACATATAAAAAAATAACAAATAAAGTAACAAGTAAAAAAAAGGATAAGAGAGAAAAAAAAATTACAAAAGTAAGAAATCAAATGTTCAGCCCACCGAGAGAACATCCAGAACACCCTTTCCCTAAAGTTAAAAAAAAAAGAAAAAAAAAGAAAAAGAACTGTGACAGAAGAGAGGGGAGCGAGAGAGTGAGCGAGACGAGAAGAGAGTGAGCGAGGGGAGCGGTGAGCGGAGGGTGGACATGCTCGGGCGGCGAGGGTTGGCGACATGCGGTGGCGCGGAGATGGGGTTTCCACAGACGGTGGTCGGCCAGTTGGAGTGGCGGAGGCGAAGGGGTAGAGGGAACGGCGGATCGGGTCGGAGGAGAAGGTGAGCGGGAGTGGGTTGAGGCAGTCGGGTCGCACGGCTCGCCGGCGGGGGCGGAGCTGCGTGGTCGGTAGTCGGAGGGAGGACGGCTAGGGTGCGGAGGCGCGGAGAGGCTGAGGATGGGGGTTACGCGGAGGAGATCGAGAAGAGTGAGGGGAAGTCGGCGTCCGGCGGTGAAGCGCTGGAGGAGGGGGCTCGCGTGGCGGTCAACGGGAGGAGGGACGGTGGCGCGCCGGCCGGGTAGGAGGCGGCGGTTCACTGCGGCGGCTGGGCCCTCGGTGGATGGGGTTCTCGTGGCGGTCGACGGCGGGATCGGGTTCTCGAGGGTGGACGACGATTCCGGCGAGGTAAGGGTTTAATTTTGGAGTTTTTCTTCGGTTGTGGTGGTTGGTCCTGGTGGTTGTGAAGTCGACGGGCGGCTGGTCGTGTATAATTTTTGGCCGGGATTGGGTTGCTGTGGACCTGGAGATGATGGTGTGGCGGTGGTCGGTCAAACCAATCGGGGTGACTGGGACGTTGGGTCGTGGTGGTCCGGTAGGTGGAGACATGGTTGGTTGTGGCGACGATGATGGTGTGGGGAGACGACGGGGTTGTGTCAGAAGAGGGTGGCCGCGATGGCGGTCCTGGTGGTTGGGTGCGGTGGAAGGGTTTGTATTGGTGGTCTCGGCGTGGGTGGCTGCACGGAGGTGCTATCGGGAATTGGTGGAGATGGCCGGCCATGGTCGTCGTTAGGGTTAGGATTTGGATGAGTCGTGTCGGGTGTGTCCGACACGACGGGGACGGGGTTCGGATGGTGGTTTGTGGCGAGGGTGTAGACGTCGGGTAGGGTAGTGGACAGGGGCTGAGATTAGGAATTTGTTGGTGTCGGAGGATGTGTCCGACACGAAGAAGAAAATAATGTACTTGTAAAATATATGGAATAAGATTGCGGATGGTGGAACACGGACACGGTGCACGCACATCATGGAAAAATATTTGTGGAGGAATAATGTGGAGGAATAAAAATACATGGATGAGTACCTGCCTATTTATAGGATGTGGGAATTCCCATTAAGATAGGGATTAGGATATTTAAAACCCAAATTAGATAATTCCTAATTTAATTTAAAGCAATCAAATCCAAACCCAAATCCAAATCCAAATCCAAATCTAATTTAAATTAAATTTCCTAGTTTTAAAATCAAATGGAATAACTAAATTTTCAAATATTAAATAATTAAATAAATCCACAGTTTCAAATCAAGATTCAAATCTTCTCAATGATTTCGAAATATATTCTCCAAAAATACAAATAATAAATAATTTCAAAAATTACATTATTAATTAAAATAAACAAATAAATAATTACGAAAAATATATGTTTGTACAAATAATATTTACATAGATATACTTTTCTAATTTACCATTTTATAGGAAAAATTTATTTATTATTATAACTATATAAATGAAAGGCTTTTCATAATAGTCATAAACTTGAAAATAATCGCTAGAAATAATTTTTGTCTATATTACTTTGAAACTATAAAATAATAAAAATAATATTTTTCAAAAATATGTACGCTCGCACATATTCGCACTCGACGAGCAAGAAAATAATTTCGTGCGCGACGTACAATACGACTACGCGACGTACAATACAAAATTTTAAATCGGTACCAAATTTAATAAAAATAAATAGTAGAAATTTAGGGGTTTTACAACACTGTCTATACTGTCTAAGGTCAGATCACACATCGTTGGTACTTCTCATTCCCGACTCAACAATTTATACTAGAAAATAATCACATAACCAATGGCCAATCAATGAAATATAGTGAAAATCAATATCGAAATGCAAACAATAAACTGTACTCGCCTGTGGTCCTCTGCTGGTGAAACCGACAGTCTGAACTACTCAATGTGCCACAATAGTCAAAACCTGTACAACAGTCCCCAAAAGCTGAAATAAACATTACCAATGTTTTCAGAATAGTCAAATTAGCTAGGATTGCCTGTCCCTAAGTCCAATTCTGGACACAGGGGCAAAAACGGTAATTTTGGACCAAAACGGTGTCCGCCGTTGGACCCGCTTTGCACCGAAAAGCGTGCCAGAGTTAACGGTCTCTAAAGTCGTCAAACTACATGTCTACGAATCCAGTTTTTTGATACAAACCCAACCGTATGTCCAGAGTTGGATTCCGACGGGCCGTGCGCAAAATCGCCCGTTGAGTCGGACCGTGGGGCCCGCAAAACAGCATCCGATTCAACTATCTCAGAATTGGACCAAACTTGGCATACAGGACCAGAAAAATGATACGGTCCTGTTGGCGCTAGTTTTGTCTCGATCTGACGAGCGTGCACAAAGTAATTGAGAAATTTGCACAGAGGCCGATACGGGGAATTTCGACGGATACGCATAAAATTCGTCGCGCACACGCGACCAATTTGAATTCCATCAAAGCCCACACAACCACGAAGCCGTTACGCACCTTTCGATGCTTTCGGTTCGTGACCACGTCGCCCGGATTGGCGGGACGCACGTCGTATCGAGAGATTTTTTTTCTAGATTTTTAATATTTTGAAAACAGATTTTCATCAAATTTGGAATCTGATTTCTCGACGCACAGTCGACGAAATCCGATTCCACAAAAAGGGAATTGAAGCCCTATAGGTTGTCTAGGACTGTCTTCAAATAGTCTTGGATAATTCCTAGTGGTTGGTTCATAATCCCTCTCCCAAACCATAGGTTGGGGATGAATCGTTGTCCTGTTTTGGGACTGATTTTGGACTGACTTTTGAATCGTATCGCGACGTTTTCAATACAAAATAAAATAATCTAATTAATGAGGCTTGTCGGGGGTTATATAGCGATCTGACCTGTGAAGTTGGTTCGGGAAAAGGTGGAGTGGTCGCGGAGAAAACATCACGGGAAGTTGTTTCGAAACGCTGCTGCTGTTGTTGTCTGTTTTGGTTCAGTCGCGCGCGCGGTGTCGGCCCTCCTGTGCACGGTTACCGTAACTGATCGGCCGGCCACCATGGGGCGCGCGCGCGGTTGCCGCGCCTGCTCCGACGGTGGCACAATTCTCAGGGGTCGGGGTTAGGGTTTGATATATAACCTCTCTCCCGATCTACATATATACATTACGCTCCCTTTGTTGTACAGGGTCGGGGAAAAACCTCTCTGTGGGCCTGGGAATTAAGCGGGTGGGGTTCGGCTGTATTGAATGCTACGGTCCAACAGTGTGAGTTCTCTTTTTTTTTCTTTTTTTTTAAAGTGTATATACATACACTGAGCGCTGGTTGGCTGGGTCCACAGGCTGGTAGTTTAGTTATTACTAATTTATTGTTTTTTTATTAACAAAAACTCATTAGAATAATTATATATACTTATAATATAACCAATCTAATAGTATGGAAACTCCTAATATATGGTAAACCCATATCTGTATAGATCTTAAGCCACATAAAATCTAAATATAAATTAAGCAAACATTATAACTACTAGAAACTTTATTAAACATTAAAAATATAATTAAACATTAAAAATATAATTAAACATTAAAATATAATTAAATATTTTCTTTATAAACACTATATGTATATATATTTTCAATAAGCTAAAAATACCAACAATATATTTAGATAAATAGATAAAATGACATAGATGGCTAAAAGTCAGAAGACTTTACTACACACTAGCACACCTACATACATTCAACATCTCAATTCGGTTAATATCAAAATAGCTTATATTACACATATAGCAACTCTAAATATAAAATTTTAGACCATAAATCAAATTACGAAATACGTACATTCATACAAACGTATATCAACACGAACGTCTTTGGTTGCACTACATGGACTTGGGTTTGGTCCGGGTCGGGTCTGCCTAGTTCGGTACAACCGGGTTCCCTAAAACTCAATAATATAAATAATTAATAAATAAATCTTCGATAAGAGTTAAGTCACAACTTGGCCTGGTTTTTTTTGGTGAGGACATCACTATAGCTCGGTCTTCCCTATCAGGGCTAATACACTAGTCTAAGCACGCCGTTGCATTATCCATGCCATGATTCCTAGTCACCTTGTACTCCAAAACTCAACCATGGCTAAAATTATTTACCGTAATAATTAATTAAGTAATTATTTATAAAATCACCATTTAATTCAAATAAATAAATAAAAATATATTATTAAAATTTTGGAAAGAGGGGTTACAAATCTACCCACCTTAAAAATAATTTCGTCCTCGAAATTTAGGGAAAGAGTCCATCCGCTATGATAGAAGTCGGTTTCCAGTAGCTATCATCTATTCTCATGGTCATTTCGTACTACGAATACTTGAGAGTTTCTATCCACCTTTGGTCACACTACTCCCTCAAATTTCATGTCGCTAAAACTTTATAACTATCCAACTAATTGCTAAAATTAGCTACCAATAGATATCTACGGTATAGGGGATCTGTAATCCTCTCCTATCTATCAAGCAACCCCAAATTTAACAAGCAACAAATTACACAAGTGGCTAAGAATATTAGTAAACTCTAATAAGCATGACCCTTTGTCACTCTGAAATAAGAAGGACAGGTAGATAAGGAAGAATAACTGGGAGCAATATAAAGTTTCAAGAGCGGTAAGGAGTATCCAATGATGCAGATAGGAAGAAAGTTTATGAACCATTGTTTTATTTGCTAGATTGGGTTACTCTAATCCAGTCACTTGCTAAATCAAGAACCCTTTGTTTCTTATAGGGGCTTGCAATCCGTGTAATACAGAAGTCCTATTCTCGAAATTCTAAACAAGGTTCTATAATAGAATGGAATTTTGAGAAATCAAGGTTGTGATCTTTCCCGTGGTTATTTAAACACGCGAGCAAATGCAATACGAGATCGTATCGCGACTTCTAGGTAGATGGAGTAAGGGTTACGAATGACCTCACATTCTAAGGGGTAAAGACTACATAATAGGTATAGGGACCTATTTCAAGTAGTCCGGTTTTAAAGTCCAAAATTTGCACCTTCAGTGACTTTTGTGTTTAAGTAGCACGAGAAGACACAATTGAGTGGCACACTAGGGACAGGTACTTAGTGGGCATCGAGTGGATCACAACCATATATTGAATCGAAAGGTTTGAGTCAGGGTTGAGTCTCTAATTATAGTCGGGAATTATACTAGTATTATGGTAAGGGTTATAGCTAGTCCTTTTGACCTGAAAGTCGTACCATAAAAATAGACTACAAGGGGACGTGTTTGAGTGGAACATGATATACCTAGATGAAGGTGGACCCGTCTAGATCTTGCATATGTAATTTGTTGGAAGGTAACAGCTAGTCTCGTGCTTTGAATATTAATGACACGGCCGAGACACAAAATAATCTAATTAGAAAGTGGGAGTCTATGGGACACTAATTATCATCCTAATAGGAATTGTTTTAATCAATCGGTAATCCTCATACATCCTAAAATTTTGAAAGCTTATAGTCTACCCACCTTAGAAGCTAGGCCATGGTTTTAGGCATAAAGAGGTTAAGAGGATTTCAAAGTCCGAATATTGTACATCGACTCTTATTAAATAAGGATATGGCATAGCGTAACGGATATGGTAGACGTAAGTTAACTCGAAGATCGTTCCTCAATAAATAGAAAATGAGTGTGTACAATAACACATGGTCGATAAAATAGAGGAACATACATATCCATAGTGTACAAGAGTTATCGACGGTATCTAACTCTAAGGCACATCATATGGAAGGATTTTTAACAACTAAGTCGTAAATTTCTATTTGTGTCGAGCCTTCCAGACTATTGTCACAAGGGTTCCAGTTAAAGCAGCTTTAAACAATTAATTAGAGGCTCACAAAATTTGGTCTCTGGAGAATATGTAGTCTTCTAGGTTGGCATTTGATCTAGGGAAGATCCTAATCATTCTCGGACTCCAATGATTAGAAGATCAAGATAGTAGGTTTAGTGTCGAAGGGAGGACGAGTAACTCAATACAAAGTTCTAGTCACTGTGCTGGCCGATGGTAGCTACACTTGCGTATACCACTATCATAGCCATGGGGAATACTCTGTATCTACCTATCAATTACGAGCTTTCGTCTTCCCAATTAGTGAAAGACAAAAGCAATAAGGAATTCAAGAAAGATGTCATCGAATACAATTTCGTGATTCAAGGGCAGATATATAATTCAAAAGGAATTGTCAATACAGTCGCGGATGAGATCCTGGATACCTCTATATCTCAATCCACGTAGGGTAATAAAATGAAGAGCGAACCAAATGTATCATGGTTGATCAGACCATAATACAATGATTCTGATTAGACAATATGTTAGCGGGCGTCCCCAATAAACACATGTCTTGAATCAAGCTCGATAAAAGAGTAAGCTTGCAAACACTAGGCTGTAATAGCAGCATGGGTCAAGATAGTCAAAACATAAGTGTGCAAGATTTTTGGAAGGAGGAAATAAGTAGTTCAAGTTTTGAGAGAATCAAAACCTAACCTGGTGTCATTACTTAATAGGCACCCTACTATCTTCTATCCATAAGGCCTTGGTCGACTAATAGGTTATGGACTCTTGAATTCTATATTCTAAGCAAGCCTATTAGTGTCAGTCAATTTCTCATCAATAGATCACGAGGATCATACGGAGTGCTAGGTCGGGAGACATGCTACCAAACTTACAAACTTCTACTACTATTGGCTTCGGATCTTATAGAACATACAGAGCACCGTCCTATCCTATATAGTATCCCCAATTTGTAATCACATCTGAAGTTATTTCACCGAGGACTACGCCTCGCCCGTAAAATCGGGCTGTGGTAAACCCTTGGTTTCTTGATTCAGATGTGACATATGTTATCAGGTACTCTACTCTATATTGGCACAAAGGTATCTAAGGTCTAAAGAGGTCAACGAGAACATAGTCTTAGCAATGTTCCATAGACAATAATTCTTCAAAATGATTTCAATTCTGTGGGTTGTGCCTCGCTAGTGCGCTGCTGGCTGCAGTGATCCCACATCTCTACTCTCAGCTAATTGATGACAGTGCGCTGCTGTCTAACTATCGCAGTCGTTAAATTACTATAACTATATTCCTAAGGACTTCAAGGAGTTGCCAGAGTTTCAAACTAGTTGACTATGATAGAAAGTGTAACATCTGCCTATAAGTCTCAATCCTTAAGGTAAAAGGCTGGTCGAAAAGAAATATCTGAAGACAAATAAAATAAGAATATCCTAATCTTGATTTCCTAAATATTTCAAATGGTTGAGGGGAAAATATTGAACCAATCCTACATCGAGATTTGTATACGAAAAGCGAAATCAGAAATTATAAACCAGTTACTCATAGCAAAATAGAATTTAAAATAGGCAATTCTAACTGATGATAAAAAAATTATATCTACAAAGAGCAAAAGAAAACTGAACAGGTTATCAAGATTATAGCCTTAATTCTAGGGAAAGCCTAACTAGCCAAGTGAGTAGTATATCCACATTAGATCACAATGTCATATCAAAGTATCAGTGTATCTATAAAGATCTAGCAAGCAATCTAAATTGTATGGCCTATCTAATAACCTTAACTACCCAACGGTCAATTTGAACAAGGGACTCCTAGTCCTAGTTGTTTTCCTAAATCAATTTAATCCTAGTTTATGAATGAGCATTTTCTGAGCGCAGGCTCGCAATAGTACGACTAACGTACCATCGCGAGTTCGCAATCTTTTGCGAAGACTGACCTGCATGGACCACCACAAAAACTTGTCACGACCCGCACCCTTTTTTTAACGGATACGAGACGTGTCCAAGCCAGCCTACGCCGCAGTGTCGTCGGTAGAACGCTGTCACGGCCATGAAGATCAAAAATTACAAATAATGCTCATTCACATAATTAATTTAACTTACAATGATCACAAGTTTTACATTTGTAGAAAATATAAACTTGTACAACTGAATGACTACAACTCAACTATCTAGCTAGTCTCTAGGCTTTTGTCTGCAAGTATTCCCGTCACTCCCCAAGCTAAGTGAAATCCACGGCTAAACTGAAAATGTTGGTTTCCAGTCAGGAATGGAACGAGCACAATTCACTGAATGCAATCTCAATAAAGAAAGTGACTATAAAAACAAAGGTTAGACATCAATCATGAGTTTTGAAAATAAACAGGAAATACAGAAAACCAATAGTAAATAAATAGACACAAAATACTTTCCCCAACTGTTCGAAGTACCTTTGATATGTGATCGGTCTCGGGACAATTATGCGACACTGTCTACACTGTCTAAAGTTACACTGTATAAAGTTACACTGTCTAAAGTTACACTGTCTAAAGTTACACTGTCTACAACAAATATTGAAATAAAGAAACATTGTCTACAAATTAATAATCATGATCTACACAGTTTAAATGCAATAATAATTACTGTCTACACTGTCTACTTTGTAATAAATAAATCACTGTCTACACTGTCTACTTTGTAATAATAAATCACTGTCTACACTGTCTACACTGTCTAAGGTCAGATCACACATCGTTGGTACTTCTCATTCCCGACTCAACAATTTATACTAGAAAATAATCATATAACCAATGGCCAATCAATGAAATATAGTGAAAATCAATATCAAAATGCAGACAATAAACTGTACTCGCCTGTGGTCCTCTGCTGGTGAAACCGACAGTCTGAACTACTCAATGTGCCACAATAGTCAAAACCCGTACAACAGTCCCCAAAAGCTGAAATAAACATTACCAATGTTTTCAGAATAGTAAAATTAGCTAGGATTGCCTGTCCCTAAGTCCAATTCTGGATACAGGGGCAAAAACGGTAATTTTAGGCCAAAACGGTGTCCGCCGTTGGACCCGCTTTGCACCAAAAAGCGTGCCAGAGTCAACGGTCTCTAAAGTCGTCAAACTATATGTCTACGAATCCAGTTTTTCGATACAAACCCAACCGTATGTCCAGAGTTGGATTTCGGCGGGCCGTGCGCAAAATCGCCCGTTGAGTCGGACCGTGGGGCCCGCAAAACGGCGTCCGATTCAACTATCTCAGAATTGGACCAAACTTGGCATACAGGACCAGAAAAATGATACGGTCCTGTTGGCGCTAGTTTCGTCTCGATCTGACGAGCATGCACAAAGTAATTGAGAAATTTGCACAGAGGCCGATATGGGGAATTTCGACGGATACGCATAAAATTCGTCGCGCACACGCGACCAATTTGAATTCCGTCAAAGCCCACACGACCACGAAGCCGTTACGCACCTTTCGATGCTTTCGGTTCGTGACCACGTCGCCCGGATTGGCGGGACGCACGTCGTATCGAGAGATTTTTTCTAGATTTTTAATATTTTGAAAATAGATTTTCGTCAAATTTGGAATCCGATTTCTCGATGCACAGTCAACGAAATCCGATACCACAAAAAGGGAATTGAAGCCCTATAGGTTGTCTAGGACTGTCTTCAAATAGTCTTGGATAATTCCTAGTGGTTGGTTCATAATTCCTCTCCCAAACCATAGGTCGGGGATGAATCGTTGTCCTGTTTTGGGACTGATTTTGGACTGACTTTTGAATCGTATCGCGACGTTTTCAATACGAAATAAAATAATCTAATTAATGAGGCTTGTCGGGGGTTATATAGCGATCTGACATGTGAAGTTGGTTCGGGAAAAGGTGGAGTGGTCGCGGAGAAAACATCACGGGAAGTTGTTTCGAAACGCTGCTGCTGTTGTTGTCTGTTTTGGTTCAATCGCGCGCGCGGTGTCGGCCCTCCTGTGCACGGTTACCGCAACTGATCGGCCGGCCACCATGGGGCGCGCGCGCGGTTGTCGCGCCTGCTCCGGCGGTGGCACAATTCTCAGGGGTCGGGGTTAGGGTTTGATATATAACCTCTCTCCCGATCTACATATATACATTACGCTCCCTTTGTTGTACAGGGTCGGGGAAAAACCTCTCTGTGGGCCTGGGAATTAAGCGGGTGGGGTTCGGCTGTATTGAATGCTACGGTCCAACAGTGTGAGTTCTTTTTTCTTTTTTTTAAAAGTGTATATACATACACTGAGCGCTGGTTGGCTGGGTCCACAGGCCGGTAGTTTAGTTATTACTAATTTATTATTATTTTTTTATTAACAAAAACTCATTAGAATAATTATATATACTTATAATATAACCAATCTAAAAGTATGGAAACTCCTAATATATGGTAAACCCATATCTGTATAGATCTTAAGCCACATAAAATCTAAATATAAATTAAGCAAACATTATAACTACTAGAAACTTTATTAAACATTAAAAATATAATTAAACATTAAAATATAATTAAATATTTTCTTTATAAACACTATATGTATATATATTTTCAATAAGCTAAAAATACCAACAATATATTTAGATAAATAGATAAAATGACATAGATGGCTAAAAGTCAGAAGACTTTACTACACACTAGCACACCTACATACATTCAACATCTCAATTCGGTTAATATCAAAATAGCTTATATTACACATATAGCAACTCTAAATATAAAATTTTAGACCATAAATTAAATTACGAAATACGTACATTCATACGAACGTATATCAACACGAACGTCTTTGGTTGCACTACATGGACTTGGGTTTGGTCCGGGTCGAGTCTGCCTAGTTCGGTACAACCGGGTTCCCTAAAACTCAATAATATAAATAATAAATAAATAAATCTTCGATAAGAGTTAAGTCACAACTTGGCCTGGTTTTTTCTGGTTAGGACATCACTATAGCCCGGTCTTCCCTATCATGGCTAATACACTAGTCTAAGCACGTCGTTGCATTATCCATGCCATGATTCCTAGTCACCTTGTACTCCAAAACTCAACCATGGCTAAAATTATTTACCGTAATAATTAATTAAGTAATTATTTATAAAATCACCATTTAATTCAAACAAATAAATAAAAATATATTATTAAAATTTTGGAAAGAGGGGTTACACTAATTGCTGGTTTTAGTTCCTAAGTGAAGCTTCCTTTGTGGCACTTGCTCTTTCTGGGGTCTGACCCAGCTAGTTTTGTATGGCCATATTTCGGAGCAGCTCCAGAGGGTCTACCGACTTTCCAGCCCGATGGTGGCGACTAGACGTAACCAGGGCAACGAGTGGGTTTATTTTTGATCTCCCACTTTATTGTAAAAATATTCTTTTGAGGCGTTTAGCCGACGAGCACCTGTTTAGCTCGATTGCACTTACTTACTGTCTGCCTACGGGCTGTAACATGATTGACAGATCCTAGGGTTGATCATGTATGACTAAAACTCTTGCTAGTCCTAACATTTTGTAACGACTAGCTTCAAGATCAACTGAATATGTAATGTTTGGGACGTCTTACTATTGTATATTTGGTTATCTAACATCTTGTAATATTTACTTACTTGCGTGTGATTGAGACACTAGGCTTGTTCATGACCTTAAGAGACTGTTGGCTTGTAGTTAAACCCTCAAGTATCTAGACAGCCATGACCGTATAGCGAGATGGAATCCATTTCATATACGTAGCTGGCTATGTCTGCCTCCGCTCTCCAGTATTTTGGTTTTGGGGCGTGACAACCTACAAGCAGTCTGGGCAAACAACAAGGATTAGAAGACACGACATGTGGGGAACCAACGGTCGAAGTATCATTTGAGGGAAGGATGGTGCCCTTCCACGGGATAGATATCCTGCCGGAGAAGGTTGCTAGCAAAAAAAGTGTGTTGAACAGAGGGGGTAACAACAATACGCCTAACAAAGCCAGGAAACAACACCAGGCTGGACATTGCAGGACCCAACTAAAGGAAGCAGTTCTATGAGGAAGGAGTCGTTGTGCGAGGACAACCCTATGTGGCAACTCCTTCTCCGAGCTAAGCAGGCAGAGGATAACTTGAGTCCGGAAACTGAGTTGAGATTCCAGACCGAACTCACCAATAACCTTCTGACGAGTTTGGAAGAGGACATAGGGCACGCCAACCAACAACTATAAATGTTGATCCTCACTTGGAACACTTAGGGCATTGGCAAGAAATTAGAGAAATTGCTAAGAAGACCCAGAGTCACATTGTAGCTTTTTTTGAAACTAAAATAAAGTCTGACAGAATGTTGTCAAGAAAAACAACAACTGGATGGGAGCATCTCGATAATCTCGATATATATGGCATGGCTAGAATTTGGCTGATATGGGACGTTACTGTTTGGACAAGCCCTCTCATCTTGAAGATTGATCAAATAATTGTATGGCGGTTCACCAATAAAGGTGGTTTTTCCTTTATCTTTAGCGCGGTGTACGGACAAAATGATAAAAGACTCCGGGCATCGCTATAGAAGAATATTATTCATCTTAGCATGATTGTGGAGGCCAGGTATCAACTCCCCTATTGATTATTGGTGATATTAATACGCTTCTATTCAGGCAGGAAAATATTAGAGGGTGTCAAGTTCCAGATAACTTACTCGCAGAATTTTGACAATGCTTAATGCAAACCAATCTTAAATGTTTGGAGCAGAATGGGCATGTCTGGACGTGGAGTAACAGAGAAATTCATAGCCGCATTGTGAGCCAACTCGACAGGGCGCTTGGCAATAGCAGGTGGTTTGACACCTACCCATTGGCCATGGCGGATGGCCTGGCACCGTCAACCAGCGATCACTCGCCCATCTTGGTCCGACTGAATGCCCAAATGATGTCTCCGGGGTTGCGTGGTTCACCATTCAGGTTTAATAATTCATGGCCGATGTGTAGAAGCATGGAAAAGAATAAAGAAAGGCCTATACGGCTCCGACAGAAAGATCCCCATGCGGCTCAGGGTCCCCATGCGGCTCAGGATCCCCATGCGGCTCAGGAGTCCATGCGGCTCAAGGGTCCATGCGGCTCGGATAGTTCCATATGGCCCAGAAAGAAGCCACGTGGCCTTCAAAAATTCTTTTCTATATTCTGCTGCATTTAAGGCCCTAATGACAGCTCTGACATAAAGACATAATAATGACGCTGACATGATGGCTTGTTCCTGGGAAAGAGGATAAAATCTTCTGACAGCAGACAAGATCCACCAAGTCCCGAGGTTACTTCATGCGACTGCTACATTTATGCGGCCTTCCACTTCATGCGGCCGCCCACATCATACAGCCGTCCACTTCATACGGCTGTATCCTGTATGCGGCTGTCCATCTGCACGCGGCCGCCTATCCTCATGCGGCTGTCCATCCCCATACGGCTGCCCATCTGTACGCGGCCGCCTATCCTCATGCGGCTGTCCATCCTCATACGGCTGCATGCTTCATGCGGCTGAGAGGACCACCTATATGCGGCTCTGCCAGGACGGTCCAGTTGAGACACATGGCGCACTTCGCGATAATTGAGACACGTGGCAGTCTTATCTTCCCTAAAATTATGGGTGCTAACAAATCCTAACAAAGTCAGATTTGTTGCGATCGTCATAATTGCCCAGATCAAATCAAATCAAGCAAATTGGACACGTGGCAGGCTATCACAAATCATGAATATTCATGGCAATCAACATTTATTGCCTACAGAGATTTGATGCAATCACATTAATTGCTCAAATTTATTATATTCAAGATGAACGGTCTAGATTGATAACTCTTAAAGCTGCCGACTTTTTAAAATGGGTAATCATTACAAACCCTAATGATCACCCTCCTACTCCTATAAATAGTAAGGTGCTATTCCCTTGCAAACAGACAGACAGGGAGAGAAAGAGACAAAAAAAAGACAGAGACAGACGCATACAAAGAGAGATACGCAGAGGAGCACATACAGAGAGAAAAAGGAGAGCATTTCTTCGTCAGAGCCAAGGCTACGTCCGATCGTCCAAGGAGAAAGACAGAGCTGCCGTCGCTTTTCCGAGCCTCTATCGTTACCCCCCAGAATCAAAAATAAACAATTGTACTTAGATTGTTGAACCTAGGTTTTCGTCCCTAGGCTTTCTTTGTACGAGCAAGTTTGTATTGTGAGTCTAAGTTCAGTCCTCCTATATAACTGTTCTGTACTTTTACAATCAATGGCAAACACGATGGCGACTCTGCTGGGGACAAACTTCTCTACGGCTGAGAAATAGGTGATGCAATCGAATGCAGCCAAACTTGGCACCACACAACAGCAGATGGTCGTCCTCTTCGACCAACAGGCGTTTGAAGAAATGCTCTCCGACGGGAGCGCTAACCCGGTCCAGAAGTGAACCCGCACAAAGAAAGCTCGCAGGAAGTAGAGGCCAAAATCATTTGCTCCTCCCCAAGCTCTGGACGGAGTACTCTCTGCTGCCCAAGACGGCGAAGGCAACTCTCATGTGGCCCCACTTCAAGCCATAGAGGACTCTGCTGTTCCCATGTCCGGCAGAGGAAAGTACTACGATGCTGGACTTGCAGGGGCAAAGAGTGATTCTATGTGCTCCAGAAAGAAGCCGAACAAAGGCACTAGCCGCAGGCTGAACACTCATGCGGCCAAGATTGCCAGCCGCATGCATGATGTCCATGCGGCCGAAACTGCCAATCGGATGCAGAATACCTATGCGGGCAAGATTTCCAGCCGCATGGAGAAGACTTATACGGCCGAGACTTCCAGCCGTATGAAGAAATCCCATACGGCTACGATTGCCAACTGCATGAAGACTGTTGATTCCAGCCGCACGCTGTCTGCTCCACGCGGCTCAGTCTTCGATCGCCTCTCCTATGGTCCTAATCTCTCATGCTCCCGAGAAAATATGTCTGACTCTCTGCAGCACCACTTAGACTCTTCCTACTATGTGCCCTCATGCACTAGAGTGAAGAAGTCTAGGGCAGCGCGAGCTTGGTGAGCTCAGTCCGCTGTCCCGACCTTTGACCATCCGAGCGCTCCACATACTGTTATGCGGGCCTCTGATGGAAAGTTGTACAGAACCATTCGAGTCCAGCCCCTGCGGCAAACGGACAGAGTGGTTCCTAAAAGTCTTCCAAAATCCAGGGAGCAAACATGGTCGTTCCAGACCCATCTGACTTGCGTGAGGTTATCCTCCATAAGCGCAAGGAAAGAGAAGAGGCCTCGGTGTGCAAAGAGTCCTCCCACGGACGTCACTGCACCCAAGTCATTGTCAACTGCTGTTGCAACAACGCGACGGTACGAGAAGACCGGCAGTCCATTTTCCAAAGATTACAACAGCCGAGCTTAGAGGATGAGGCGCCTCCCGCTGTCTCCTGCAACTCTACTCAGAAAATCCTCGCCGATGGGAGAGGTAAGGAGATAAATGTTTCCAGCCCAAAGATTTCAACCACTATGACTAAGAAACTGTCGTCTAAACGGTTGTCCACTACCGAAGTTTTCCAAGGTAACCGTTCAAAGACGAAATCTGCTACAGTGGGAGATTCATCATCCACATCACTAGGGGTCGCTGGAACTGGGGGTAGCACTCCTCCGAACATCCACGACAATCTGGTGTTCCAATGAGACGAGTCCAGGGAAACAACTCTTCCATCAGATACAGCAGGTGCCGACGTCCCCGAGGACGTCCACTACTCTCAAGATGAAGCAAGCTCTGAAGCTGGGGGTACTATCCCTTCTGAATCCGAACCAGAGGAGAACATTCCCACATACCCCGATGACTTCTCTGTACAAGGATATGATTCAGAGGGTAGGTCATCCACCGTCCCTTCCATCTCTACTCGCGTGAGGACGGCGTTCGTGACAAGCAACAATCAAGATAGCCCCAGTGATCACCAACACATCGACACTTTAGAGGCCATACTGCACACTTTGGTCAAATCGGTGGACGAGATCAAAGCAGCTCTCCCTACTCTGCAAGGAGGGACGTCTGGCCAAACAAACTTGGGTCCCACGGTCAATACGGACTCGAACTCGGCGACACCAAACTCGGGCAATAATCCTCCTGAAATGTCAGCTCCCACCGCTACGGATGAGGCCAGGAAAGCAAGAAGAGAGGTCCAGGAGCTCCGAGCCATGTTCCATGCCCGAGAAAACTGCCAAGACCTCAGGATACGACAACTGTATCCCACTGCGTGGAGAGATGTTCCCTTCCCACCAAAATATAAACTATTCCACATCAATCCATATGATGGGAAGACATCTGCAAGTCGATACATCACTTACTTCGAGGTCACCGTCGACCACCTGCCCCATGACGATGCCATCCTTACACGATTATTCATTGGGGCATTGGAAGGGGTCGCCTTCGACTGGTACCGCAACCTGCCAGACTACTGCATCCACTCCTTCGCCAGCTTCAAGCGTATGTTCTTGGAGAGATTCTATAAAGTAGGATAGGACGTCACAATGTCCACCCTCATGGACGTCGTTCAAGGGGAGAAAGAGCTGACAAGGAACTATATTGAGCGATTTTGCCAAACCGTAATGAAGTTGCCGTCGGGTAATCCGGATTTCTCCTTGATTGAAATTTTCCAAAAGAAAACTGCTCCCAACAATCATCCTCTGGATGGGTGAAAGTCAATTCAAAGACTGGAAGACGTTCATCATCAGTGCCACTAGTACCGAAGACAGGTTGAAGAAGGCTCGCCAACTGAGATTGCACATCTCGGAAGGAGAGGACAAGGGCAAGCACCCTAATACCAACAACAACAATGGTGGTAAATTCTCCAACAATCGGGACAACAAGGGCAAGCAGACTATGGTGGCCGACACAGCCCAGAAACCTGAGTCAAAACTAGCAGACAAGCAATAGCCGCAAATGACCTACTCCTTCGAAGACGGCCATGTCAATCCCATCTTGGACATGCTCATACAAGGAGATAGAATTCAGCTCCCTCCACCAAGACGGGAACCTCGGCTGGCAGAAATGGAGAGCCCAAAGTACTGATATTACCACCGCTACATCCACCATGCTACACACGACTGCTACCAACTGAAGCGATACATCCAATATCTCATCGATTCGAAGGCTCTGGCCATTAATTTCGAGAAGATAACCGTGGCAGCCAACATGGTGTCCGTACAGTTTGGCAGCTTCCCTCCGACAGAGACTCAAGACGGCGTGGTACCCATCCCTAGGGCGATAATGGAGATTGCTAATCTTCCACCTTCTCGAGATCAGGCTACTGGTCTAGTACCCCTTACCACGTCACGAGGGGAGGTCATGTGGGTCCATCCAGACTTGGTACCTGAAGTGACTCAGTCCGCACCACTCCTCATTGGCAAGAAGGATAGTAGAAAGGTGAGATCCTGCCGCACAATTTCGGCAGATGTCGAAGAAGCCGCAGCTGTCGTCACTCGGTCTGGTGCTCAATCCCAACCTACACTAGATAACTCGACTGAAGAACATCAGCCGGCTACTGCTGACGCTCCGGGACCTTCCCAACCTCCGACGACCGACAATCCTAGGCCTAAGGAGACTCGCTTTGACAAATCCCTCCGAAAAGAGGCATCTCATGGGCTAGAGAGGCCCTACAACTTTGACATCTTGGCACAATTGGCCAACACACTGGCCAAATTATCATTATACGAGCTCCTGAGACTCTCCATGGATGTTCGCACGGCTTTGAGCGATGCACTCTAGAATATCGACGCATACCTGGCTCAGGTCAACCTCACAGGAGAGCCCGCCTGCAAATCTCCAAGACAGCACTTGCACAAGAGCAATGCCCAACATTGTCTTCACGCCGTAGGATATGCTCATCAAAACCAATCTGCACGATCGCCCGTTATACTACACTGGATACATCGGTGACGTAAAGGTGGATCGGATGCACATTGATCCTGGTTCTTCCATAAGCATCATCCCGAATGGTCTGTTACATCACCTCTACATTCCTATGTATCGTCTGATGCCAACAAGCACCGCCATCAGCGATTTTAATTCGGACAGGAGCTACCCAATTGGGAAGATTCGCTTGAAGTGCCAAATTGGCGATCTGTAGTCAGAAGTGACCTGTTACGTCATAGATGCGGACACTTCCTACAATATCCTCCTGGGGCGCCCTTGGATACACGATTACATGATCGTGCCTTCCATGCTGCACCAGTGCTTCAAGTATGTCGACAAACACGGCTTCGTGAGGACAGAATTTGCCGACATCGATCCCTTCAAAGGGGTCGAATCCTACTACTCAGACTCCTACTTATATGAAAAGTCGAAGAGGCACCTTAGTGAAGGAGATGTACAAGCTCGAACTGAGACGGCCACAGGATCAGAAGAACCTATGACGATCCACCTCCAAGCTCGCAAACCTGGCAAGTCCGCACCCCTTACGGCCGCTCTACGTAAGGACGCGATCAGCCTCTCAGCACAAGAGGGGCAAATAATGATCCGGCTGCCAAGGTCCGGCCAAGCGCCAAGACCCACAACGGAGCCACTGACAATCAGACTGCCTAGAGTCAGCCAGCCACAAACGGAGAAGCTCAATCCCTCTGACAAGCCAATGACGATACGTCTTCCCAAAAAGAATCGTTAGCCCGATGCAAAGTCTGGGGCTTCTAGCGAGCCAACCACTCCCCGTCCAGCATCGAGCACCAAACTGGGGGTAGCTAATATGCCAACAACTCTACGTTCTACTCCACCAGCGGAACCCCTGATGATCAAGTTGCCTAAGTCATCCTCTCAGTCTTCATTTATACAGGGGGTGGCCGAAGAGGAACCAGAATTGGCCAAGTATGTGGCTGCTTACACTGATGTTCCATCCACAGATGATGTAATCCGGTCAGAAAAGATATCTTACTTCATCAATAAAGGGCTATCTTTGAACTACATCGAGCTTAATAAGCTTTGTACAATGTATGCTATGGAACACGGTATAGGCACTCACCTACACACACAGGTGATAAATGTTTACACCGTAAATCAACTTACTCCCGTGGAAGACACTTACCGCATAATCGAGGGAGGGGACCATCCAATCATCTTCGGTCGGAAGAATGATCCACAGCCCTTCACCATAGAAGAAGTCGATCTCGAATCGGACTTCGGGAGACTGCCTCTCTATCTATATAGCCTCCAATCCAAATACCTCATGCAAAAATAGGGGTATGATCTGGAGACTACGCCAGTTTTGAACTACGGCACTGGTCGACGATTACCTTTAAAGTCGCTGGTCCCGGCTGGCAAACCACAGGACTACTACAACAAGACCCGATGTGGACTGGGATATGTTACGCCTGCAACGACCCCTGAAAGCTCAGATAAGGAATACGACTGGCATTCACACTCGACTGGATCACCAACTTCTGATTCGGATATCATCATCGGGGATGTATTCAGGTAAGTCTGGTCCGTCAATATGGCATTTGCCGACGCCTACGAAGAAGATGAAGACATTCCTGAACTTCTTGAGTTAGAGCCGTGAGCACAACAACTAGATGCGCAATGGGAGAAGCGGTTTGAACAAAGAGAGCCTTCTACTGAAGATGAAGTCATACAAGTGGATCTCGGCAGCGACTCTTCTCCAAAACCAATCTTCGTTAGTAAAAGCCTGACAGACGAAGAGCGAGAATCGCTACTGGAACTCGTCAAAGAATATATTGATGTGTTCGCTTGGAACTATGAAGACATGCCAGGGCTAAACCCCGATGTTGCTCTTCAAAAGCTCAACATTCGGCCAGACGCAAAACCAGTCAAGCAACAGCAACGTCGGTTCTGTCCTGACGTCATGAATGCTATTGAAGCCGAGGTAAACAAGCTGATAGCCAGCGGCTTCATCCGTGAGGAACAACATCCTGACTGGGTTGCTAACATAGTTCCAGTCCTCAAGAAGAGTGGAAAGATTTGAATCTGCATCGACTTTCACAATCTGAATGAGACGTGTCCTAAAGATGAGTTCCCTCTCCCTATCACAGACATCATGATCGATAATACCTGTAGCTTTGAGCGTATGTCATTCATGGATGGTTTCTCGGGGTACAACCAGATCAAGATGTTCCCTGACGATAAAAAACATACATCATTTCGAACACCAAATGGCACATTCTGCTACACGGTCATGCCTTTCGGTCTAAAGAATACTGGCACCACATATCAAAGAGCTATGAGCATCATCTTTAGAGACCACTTGCGCAAAACAGTAGAATGCTATGTTGACGATATCGCCGTCAAAAGCTGCTCTAAGGAAGATCATCTGCATGATCTAAGGACAGTGTTCGACCTGATGCGAACGCACAATTTGAAAATGAACCCCACGAAATCCTTCTTGGGCGTATCCAGCGGGAAGTTCTTAGGTTTCTTTATTACCTCCCAGGGTATCCACATAGACCCTGAGAAGACGAAGGCGATCATGGAGATAGGTCCCCCGAGGAATCTCCGTGAACTCCGAGACCTTCAAGGAAGACTAGCCTACATCAGAAGGTTTATCTCTAACCTCTCCGGACGATGTCAGCCATTCACTCACCTCATGAAGAAGGGCGTCTCATTCGTATGGGATGAAGAATGCCAGCGTGCCTTCGACATCATCAAAGAATATTTGTCGAACCCTCCAGTCCTGGTGGCTCCGGTTGCTGGAAAACCATTTCTGCTCTATGTACGAGCGATGGAGCATTCCCTCGGAGCTCTGCTAGCACAAAACAACGATGCAGGCCATGAGCAAGCTATATATTACCTCAGCCGAATGATGATCGGACCAGAGCACCGATATACCGCCGTGGAGAAGGAATGCCTCGCCCTGGTGTTCGCCATTCAAAAGAGCGACACTACGTCACGGGGCAAACCATATATGTGATATCACGAGTCAACCCCCTCAGGGTCCTCATGACTAAACCAGGGGCACTCAGCTCTCGCCTCGCTACATAGGCAATATTACTGTCCCCCTACCATATTATCTTCGTCCCACAAAAGCCTGTTAAAGGTCAAGCTCTGGCAGACTTTTTAGCAGCCCACCCGGGCTCGGAGTCGGCCAGAATATACGAAGAAATCCCAGATAAGATCGCCGAATCGCATGCGACCTCTCACGATGATATATGGCGAATGTTCTTCGATGGTGCTTCAAGGACCGAACCCAAGGGCAACATCGTCGTCGGAGTCGGGGTGGTGTTAATTTCTCCTTCCGGACTGGTGATCAATCGTGCTTACTCCCTCACGGAACCTTGCTCTAACAATGTGGCCGAGTACAACGCTTTAGTCATTGGCCTCCAACTTGCAAGAGAGATGGGGGTAGAATATCTTGAAGCATACGGCAATTCACAGTTAATCGTCAATCAGATCCGGGGTTCATACAAAGTCCGCCATGAAGATATGATCCCCTATCACCAAATAGCGATCAACATCATCTCGTCACTTAAAGGGTTCTTCATCGAATACGTCCCCAGACTCCAAAATATCGAAGCCGATGCCCTAGCAGGCCTTGCCGCTTCCCTAGCAGTGTCGAACCATATTCATCATTTGGTGGACGTGATAGGCTATGAACTGGTCTGTCCTAAGAACAACTTCAATTCGTGGCGAGTTATTCCGCTCAGATGATCGACGAAGTACCAGACTGGAGACAACCATTCATAGACTTCGTAGTCTATGACATCCTGCCCGAAAAACCAAAGAAAGCCACCTCTATCAGAAGGCGTTCTCTCAGTTTCTTCTACGATACAGAGACAAAAATGCTGTATCACCGATCCTACGATGGATTATTGCTTCGATGTCTGTCAAATGCAGAAGCCAAAGAAGCCATACGCGAAGCTCATGACGGTGTCTGCGGGGCCCATCAGCCTGGCCTAAAATTGCAAGACCGTCTTCGCCGAATGGGCTACTACTGGCCTACTATGGTAGCAGATACGATAGACTACGCAAGAAAGTGTAAAGCCTGCCAAGTCCATGCGGACTTCATCCATCAGCCATCCGATTTTCTATATCCGACAGTCGCGTCCTGGCCATTCGAAGCATGGGGAATGGATATCATCGGTCCGATCACTCCACCTTCTTCCCGAGGACATCGCTTCATACTTGCAATCACAGATTACTTCTCCAAATGGGCGGAAGCTGTTCCGCTTGTAGAAGTAAAGACTTCAAACGTGGTCAGCTTCATCAAGCATCACGTCATCTACCGCTTTGGACTGCCCCGAAGGATCATCCATGATAATGGTCCGTAGTTCACAAGCCACGCCTTCTATCGATTCTGCGACAAACACCGAATTCAGAATGTTGCTTCGATGCCATATAATTCAGCAGCGAATGGGTTGGCAGAAGCATTCAACAAAACCATCATCAAGTTGCTCAAAAAGTTCGTATCATCCAACAAACGTGACTGGAATAAGAAGCTTGGTGAATGCTTATGGGCGTACCGTACTACAGTCCGAACGGCCACTGGGAACACACCATTCTCCCTGGTGTACGGGAGTGAGGCAGTTCTTCCATTGGAGACTCAAATACCCTCGCTCCGCGTCGCTCTCACTGACCAATTGACGACAGACGATAACTACCGTCGCCGGCTACAAGAGTTGAAGGCCTTAGATGAAAAGCGCCTATTGGCTCAGCAACGAATCGAGCTATACCAAGCACGCATCTCCGGAGCCTTCAACAAGAAGGTTAAAATCTGAACATTCCAAGTGGGCAATCTCGTTCTGGCAGTTCGGAGGCCAATGGTTATGACTCACAAAACCGTCGGCAAATTCCAGCCAAAGTGGGAAGGTCCATTTATCATTGAGGCTGTATTCTCCAACGATGCTTACCGCCTCGCAAAACAAAACAGAAACTTGCTCATGTTGCCCGTCAACGGTAAGTTCCTGAAGAAATATTATGCCTAAGCGACATTCTCCAAATCCCAGATTATTGAGTTATGTACCCGTCGGTACCGCTGAACTCACATTCACAAAATCCCAGATTATTGTGTTATGTACCCTTCAGTACCGCTGAACTCACATTCATAAAATTCCAGATTATTGAGTTATGTACCCTCCAGTACCGCTGAACTCACATTCTTCCCCCAAATATTCTAGATTGTTGAGTTATGTACCCGCAGGTGCCTCTGAACTTACATTTTGGTCACTCTTTTAGGTAGTAAGTCATGTATGACCATACCTCTGAACTTATTCTTCTGAAAGAGCTCCTCCCTCATGATCCACTACCCGCACTCTCAGTACACAAAAAGGGTAACAGATCCAAAAAATTCCCAAAATGACCACGTCGATGTTACCTCTGAGTCGTCTCACTTCCGCCAAAAACAAATCACCCATCTACAAAAAATTTCCATGTCCCCATTACCTCTGAGTCGTTCTATGTACCCCTTCATGGAGCCCACTCCTACCACGTTTTCATTACCTCTGAGTAGGAAGGCTCCATCGAAAAAACCCTCATGCTTGCCATGTCCTCATTACCTCTGAGTAAGTATGCTAGTTCCCTTTCGACTTATTATCCGTACCCAAAACCAGGGTACGCCAAGGATAATAGGCCCACCAAAAGTCTCTCATTGGGGCAACTACTACGAAACAAAGAATAGAGCGAATGTATTCCGGTCATTCAAAAGCGGTGACATTCACATGACTATATCTCACGAGCAAGCCAAAACAGTTCTCTATCATTTCATTCAGACAAAAAGGAAGAAGATTACATCGATGTCCAAAAGAAGCAAGACATAAATCGCAGCTAAAGACAGACAGAAATATCAAGACAAAGACGGACATTTATGAGAGCCCACGAATCCTAGTTGCGGGGACGCATATACCAATCCCTCAACCATTTTGCATATGAAGGATGTACTTGAGCAAAATCCTCGTCCGAAATAGGAGGGTCAGAACTCCCAGTACTACCGTCGTCAGACTGGGCTCCTCCTTTACAGCAATAGACGCCAGCTCTCCTTTCTGTTCCTCCGCTTTTGGTATTACGAGCGATGACTCTTGTTTGAAAGGGGGCAGCAGCTCTTCCTTCACAATGAGCTCAGCCTTCGGCAGGGTTGCTGCAAGAATCAAAAAGAAACAAAGTTAAAAAATGGTCAGGGCCTTATACGGCACAGTCCAAAAATGAGCTCATGCGATTCTGTTCAGAGGGACTCATGCGGATCTGTTCGAATGGTCACCATGCGGTTCAATTTATGAAGTGTTCATGCGGCCCACTAAGACAACTCCCATGCGGCTCGGACATGGGGTATACCCTCATGCGGCTCGGTTATGGGACATGTATGCGGCCCATACAATTCGAACAGTTTGCATTAAAGGCTTGTGCATAAAGCATGCAACAGAGCCGACTTTGTTAGGGTTTCGAAGCATATAACTTTTCTAAATTCTTACCCTTAACGGCAGGATAAACGTCGGAATGAGCTTTGGGGGCCGCAGCCAACGTCGAGGCCACGCCCTTACCCTTCGTCATAGCCTTCGCCGCAACCTTGGAGGACTTGGGAGCCATTGCTGATGATCAGAGAAGGAAGACGAAGACAAAAAAGCTAGGGCGAGAGCAGAAAGTAAAGGAGTCTTTTTTCCAAATACGTTGCTATTTATAGGCGGAGCCCATAGACCGACACATTGATCCATGTGCAGTGTAACCGACTCTTCGGTTATCAAGGCGATCCGACTATTCAAGGCTAAATTCTTGGGATCCTGCCCCAAAAAGCGGCCTTAAATCTGACAGCAAATCAAAGGCAATTAATGCAAAGATTTGCACATGTGGCATAAAGACGTGGCAAGGAGCTTATACGGCCAGACAGCCCATGCGGCTCAGATGGCCATGCGGCTGAGGAGGCTATGCGGCTGAGACATCCATGCGGCCAGAACATCCTATGCGGCCCGAAGAGTTTTTACATAGCTATGCTTCTTATTCAAAGTATTTCAATTTTGCAAATTGAAAACTTTGATGGGGGTCTTGTAGAAGCATAGAAAAGAATAAAGAAAAGCCTATGCGGCTCCGACAGAAAGATCCCCATGCGGCTCAGGGTCCCCATGCGGCTCAGGATCCCCATGCGGCTCAGGAGTCCATGCGGCTCAGGGTCCATACGGCTCGAATAGTTCCATGTGGCCCAGAAAGAAGCCACGTGGCCTTCAACAATTCTTCTCTACATTCTGCTGCATTTAATCCCGTAATGAAACTCTGACATAAAGACATAATAATGACGCTGACATGATGGCGTGTTCCTGGAAAAGAGGAGAAAATCTTCTGACAGCTGACAAGATCCACCAAGTCCCGAGGTTACTTCATGCGGCTGCTGCATTTATGCGACCTTCCACTTCATGCAGCCGCCCACATCATGCGGCCGTCCACTTTATGCGGCTGCATCCTGCATGCGACTGCCCATCTGCACGCGGCCGCCTATCCTCATGCGGCTGCCCATCCCCATGCGGCTGCCCATCTGCACGCGGCCGCCTATCCTCATACGGCTGTCCATCCCCATGCGGCTGCCCATCCCCATGCGGCTGCCCATCCTCATGCGGCTACATGCTTCATGCGGCTGAGAGGACCACCTATATGCGGCTCTGCCAGGACGGTCCAGTTGAGACATGTGGCGCTCTTCGCGATAATTGAGACACATGGCAGTCTTATCTTCCCTGGAATTATGGGTGCTAACAAATCCTAACAAAGTCAGATTTGTTGCGATCGTCATAATTGCCCAGATCAAATCAAATTAAGCAAATTGGACATGTGGCAGGCTATCACAAATCACGAATATTCATGGCAATCAACATTTATTGCCTACAGAGATTTGATGCAATCACATTAATTACTCAAATTTATTATATTCAAGATGAACGGTCCAGATTGATAACTCTTAAAGCCGCCGACTTTTCAAAATGGATAATCATTGCAAACCCTAATGATCACCCTTCCACTTCTATAAATAGCAAGGTACTATTCCCTTGCAAACAGATAGACAGGGAGAGAGAGACAAAAAAAAGACGAAGAAAGACGTATCCAGAGAGAGGTACGCAGAGGAGCACATATAGAGAGAAAAAGGAGAGCATTTCTTCGTCAGAGCCAAGGCTACGTCCGATCGTCCAAGGAGTAAGGCAGAGCTGCCGTCGCTTTCCCGAGCCTCTATCGTCACCCCCCCTCCAGAATCAAAAATAAACAATTGTACTTAGATTGTTGTACCTAGGTTTTCGTCCCTAGGCTTTCTTTGTACGAGCGAGTTTGTATTATGAGTCTAAGTTCAGTCCTCCTATATAATTGTTCTATACTTTTACAATCAATGGCAAACACAATGATGAAGGGATATGCGGATGCAGTCAAGGATACTTTAGCAGCACGGTATGAGGGAAACATCCAATATCGGCTAACACGGATGTTTAAGGGGGCCAAAGCGGATCTTCGAACGTGGCTGGCCAATCGCCCAAAACTGGACTTGAAGGCAGCACGGGTACAGCTCTATGAAGTCCAGAAGATATGGATTCTCCCTCAAGACCCACTTGCTGCATATAAGGAGCAAGAGCTATTAGAGCAGGTTCACTTGCTGTAACATCATGAGGAGGTACAACTGGCTCAGCGAGCCAAGTGTGCCTGGCTCAAGGACGGAGATCGGTGTTCAAAATTTTTCTACGACATTATACGTTTGAGATACCACTAAAACAATATCAATCGACTCATAGATGAGGATGGGCTTGAAGTTAACACATCATAAAACATACAAGAAGTAGCGCAGGAGTATTACAAACAATTATATAATCATGATAACTACCTTCAAGTTTTTTCGATAGTTAATTGCCGGAAGAGGGCCACACAAGGAGGGAACCGACGCCTGCTCGCCCCAGTTAGCTTAGAGGAAGTCAAATTGGTGGTTAAGCAGGCTGATCCTAATAAGGCACCGGGGCCCGATGGCTTTAATAGTAAGTTTTGTCAAATCCACTGGAATGATATTAAACTGTCTATTGTAGCCATGGTGCAGGACTTCTTTGACAATGGCAGGTTGTTAAGAGAGATAAACCATACTTTTCTTATGTTAATTCCCAAAAAGGAAGGAGCCACTGCACTTGCTGAATTTTGACCAGTATCTTGCTGCAACTATCTCTACAAAATCATTACCTCGGTAATGTGCCATCGAATCGAAGACATAATGCAGGATCTTATATCTCCAAACCAAGCAGCGTTTGTCAAAGGAAGATTGATTGCTAACAATAGCCTTCTGGCCCACGAGATGGTGAGGGACTTCAATAAGTCGGGCGACAACAAAGCATGTCTAAAACTGGATCTACGTAAGGCATATGATACTATAAACCGCAATTTTGTTTGTCACCTTATGAGTGCTATGGGTTTCGACTCCAGATGGGTGGGTCTCGTTCGTGAATACATATCGACGCCTTCCTTTTCCATCCTTATCAAAGGGAAGTCGTACGAATATTTTGCCAGTAACCGCGAATTACGACAGGGGGTCCTCTCTCCCCGTATCTCTTTACAATTGACATGGAGTATTTTAGTAGCCTGATGGACTTGGCAGTGGAGCACGGATAGATCATTCTGCTGTACAAACAGGTTCACCCCATTGTCTCTCATCTCATTTATGTTGATGATCTCCTGGTGTTTTTAGTTCCTTCGAGCAGGGGCCTCCAGCAGCTGGTTAGCGTTATAGAGGAGTTCGGATACTTATCTGGGTTATAGATGAACAATAAGAAGAGTAAGGTATACTTTAGTAAGCATTGTACCAATCAGGAAGAGATATCCAATATTTTGCAGATAGATAAAGGCTCCATTCAATTTAAGTATTTGGGCCTGCCACTTTCAACTAACTATGGACGGGCCCAGGAATGTCAAAACCTGGTGGAGTATGTGTAGCGGTGCATCGAAGGGTAGCAAAGCCAATGTTTGTCATTCGGGGGTCTCATTGAGCTGGTCTGGACGGTGATTCAAGCAGTCGAATCCTTCTGGCTCTAAATTATTCTATTACCAAAGGCCTTAATTCGCAAGGTTGAAAGATTGTGTGCGGATTTCATCTAGTGAGGAGGCATACACACAATCGCTTGGGACGATCTCTGCCGACCGAGGAACAAAGGAGGGGTGGGGTTGCGCTCACTAGAGGATCTTCACAAAGTTGCGAGTATGAAGTTGGCTTAGAAATTTCTAACTAGTGGCTCGTTATGGGCTACATGGATGCGTAACTGATATCTTAGGCAGAATAGTTTCTGGACGCCGGAAGTTGACAACAATTCGTCCGTTATCTTCAAAAGCAATCTTCGGGAACGTACGAATATAAAGCAATGCATCACTCGAATCATAGCTAATTGCAAAATGACTCATTTATGGCGGGACCCGTGGGTCGATCACCAAAGTCTCATAGACATGGCGTGGTGGCACATATTCTCACTGGAAGGACTAAAGAAGAGCTGGTCAGTAGTATTATATGTGAAGGGGAGTGGCGGCTGATGGTTCCTCGACTTGCCGCTTTTCTGCGAGTATTATTGCTATCCCGATAAGTCGGGAGCAATCAGCAGATATATGGGTTTGGGATGGTGCTGCTTCGAGAAAATTTGATAGTCGGTTGGCATACAATCAAACGAGAACTTTCCATACAAATATGGTCCATGCTGAATTTGTGTGGGTGAAGGGATTGGCTAATAAGATGCAACTTAACATGCTCAAGATCATAAAAGGAAGACTACTGACCATGGACAGAATGGTACGATTGGGTATTCGGAATTAGTTACAAACATGCGTCCTCTGTCAGAAGGAGCCCAAAATGTTCCCACATCTATTCTTCCAATGTGAGTTCTCTTGATATGTTTGGGATAAACAGTGATAGCTATTGGATATTAGAAACATAAATAGTAAAGGGCTTTTTGATCAACTGGAGATGATTGATGCTAACCGATCGGTTGGAGGAATATGGTGGCGAACTGCTCGGATCAGACTGGCTGCTAGTGTATGGCATGTATGGCGAGCGTGAAATGCTTGTATCTTTGAGAAGACATGTATTTCGTCCATAGGAGTGATACGCGTCACGACCCGCACCCTAGAGTAAGGGCACAAGAAGTGGGTACGTCCAGCCTACGCTGCAGTGTCGGCGGTAGAACTCTGTCCTAAGTCACAACATCTAACAATATAAGGTACCTGTACATTATATACACTCCGAGTGGAGATGACAATACAGAATACAGTCTCAATCACAACTAAGGCAGAAATAGCATGATATCATAGATATAAAAATCTCAAGGAAGGTACAAACAGAAGAAAAGTCTAAGTATCTAACAACACAACATCACAACATCCAGAATATAATACAACTCTGAAGTCAATACAAATGACATAAAAATAAGATAAAGCCTAGCTAATCTAGTCTAAGCAGTATGGATGACGTCCTCAGCTAGAGCTGGATCCTCCTGTGGGTCCAACTCACAGTTATCGTCTAGATGGGCTCCATAGTAGGTTGGGCAGAAGTCCTCGGTATTATCTGTAATATTTTCAACAGGTCCAGTCAGGACGGGAGCGAGCATAGTACATCTCATGCAGTTCATATCATGGCAGAAAATATAAAGCAAGCAATAGAGTAAGATACATGAAACGTTGTAAGAAGATGTACATGAAAACAGGAGAGATATTTTATAACTGGAAATATATACATGATAAGTAAGAACTGTAAGTGACTAGTGATTTAGAGTACGAGATGGCATGTAATTGGCTTAGGTTGAACATGATGTACATGAGTGAACATGAGGGACACTAGCCAAGAAGGCTGTGTGGCACATGATAAAACATGAAAAGTAACAGAGTGAACATGATGGGTAAATCACATGACCATTTATACTCACCCATACCCACAATCAATACACAAGGATCTATTCAAGTTACGTTACGAACATGATGTTTTGGTTACACACGAAACACATGAGAAAATATGAACGTACACGAGAGCACATGAAAGTACATGAGCGTACATGAAAGAACATGAGAGAACATGAGTGTACATGAATAACACAAGAGCAAGGTATACTTAATGTACATGAAACACACGACATAAAGTATCCGATGCGCCCACTAAGGGGGATAACATCCCATGAAAAGATCCATATAGTACCAATCTATGATGATAACGTGACAGCATCAAGTAAAGTAATCTAGAGCAAGAGTATAAGTCGTGACAAGTATGAAACGATCAGAGAATGTACTCGCCTGGTATCTGAATGTCTGAAGTAAATGTACTGTCCGAGATGAGGTACCTGACTCCCAGTTATAGCAACACAAGTCAAGATGTACACAGGGAATGATAATGTAATCTACAATGCATCTGCATGCTGTCTAGGTCAAACTAGACCAAAATCAACACTTGGTCAACTCTAG
Organism: Iris pallida; assembly: GCA_029216955.1. Lineage (NCBI taxonomy): Eukaryota > Viridiplantae > Streptophyta > Magnoliopsida > Asparagales > Iridaceae > Iris > Iris pallida. Next base: position 1,366,414 of record JANAVB010033617.1, read on the forward strand.
TCAACCACACTAGTCAAACTAGGTCAACTAGGCCACTCCTAACCCAGCAAGTCTCATTAGGCCTAACCAAGCCTAGTCTAGCAATCATACACCAATCACAAGGCTATACAAGCCAAACACAAGCCACACATCAAGGCACATTCCCATTTAGCTATTTATCATGGAATTTATATATAGCTATATGTATATAGGATTTCATATATTTACAATCATTATACAATAAGAGAAGTTAGAGAGGGAACTAGCATGTAAGGCTATGTGTGTGAACATGGAGGTGCACATGAGAGGGGTATCAAAACACTAGCTATAAGTTACAACACACATGGCATGCATGGCTAACTATAATATACATCTATATATATGCATACCACATCCTATATTCCAGGGTATAGGTAATGTATAATTACCTATAGGCCACACATATTATTACCTAAATAGGGATATATATGCATATATATATATATACATAGAATTGTAGGGTAATGGCTGTGTATGTGTGTGTGTGTGTATAAATGTCATGGGGTTCATGGGTGTATGTAGACAAGTGTCATAAGGGTTTAAGGGCTGTGAGAAGAGTGATGTGTGTATGTGTGATATAGGAACTAATGTTTGTGTGTACATGTGTAATGTGACAGAAAGTTTAGATAGGGTAGATAGGTTATTGTGTATAGAGAGTGAGTGAGAGGGGGTGGTCTGAACTCAGTTCTTTTAGTCCCAGGTTAGCAGTGCATAGGAAAATCTCAGGTTGAGTGTGGACTCAGAAATGCAAAACAGTGTGTGGGTATATGGGTTCCACCTTTCAGTTTTTAGTCCCAAGTAAACTACACATGAAATAATCTTCAATGAAAGTTACCAACCAAATCAATACACATGTTTTAAAGTCCTTACACTTAGTTTATAGGTTTTGAATAAGAAAGGTAAATTTTCTCAGGTTTAAAATTTTCTCAAGTTCATCATCTCAGTTAACCCTGTTTTGACTTCCAAAATCAAATCCACCTATTCAACTCAGTTGCATATTCATTTCGGGTTGCAGGAAACTAACAGTTATTCAATCAAAATGAATTCCAAAAACCAAAAATGAAATCCCAACATGCAACTTGACTCAGTTTAGTAAAACACAATTTATTCTCAGAAAATTCAGTGAATGCATAACCAGTGTATCAGTGTGTGTATCTAATTCAGTGCATAGGAAGAGGGAAAGTTTTCAGGTTCATAAACAGTGTGATATGTGTCTGTGTACATTAGTGCCTGTATGTGTAGGTATAAACCATTCTTAGGAAAACCCATTTCCAGTATATCACAAATCTCAGATTCACATTTGTGTGTGATAAATCATTCAATGTGTGTGTAGAGAGTCATTCCCAGATTTTTTCCCAGTTCAGTCCAGGTTATCTATCCCAAGCAAATTTAAAAACCTAATATAACTTAACATAAATCAATATAAAACCCACACATGCCATTCAATCTCAGGTTCAGTCGAGGAGTGTAGCAGGGGTGTGGAGTGTACCAGTGTGTGTTTTCAGATTAGATAGGACATGTGAATGACTGTAAATTAGGAAAAATGAGAAGGGTGCCTGTGTGTGTGTAAATAGTGTAGAACATGTGTAACAGTGAGGAAAAATCAGTGAGACAAAATAGGAGTATCAGTCTACATTAAACAGCCCAATCTCAATGTTCAAATTCTATTACTCAAGTACAAAAACCTATCTAACTTGAAAACCCAACCTGTCAGTAGCTATTACACATGCCAATGAATCAATATGACAATTTAAAACATCAATTAAATCAGTCATAACAGTTTAACACATGACAGTTTAGATTTCTAGGAATGGTTTATACAAAACAGTTGCCAGTTTATCAATTAAAATGAGAATTCGAAAACTCCATCTCTTGCTAATATACACCCTAACATGGTAAATTAATCTCAGTTATGAATAACATTCAAAACCCATTTAACTCAGTTCATCAACCAAATTTGAATATCAGCAAATAGGAACAGGAACCCAATGTATCAGTAAAATCCATTTCGAACCCAAACAAAAATAATTTTTATGTGAAACCCACAATCAGGCATATAGACGTGTTCCCCATGTGTACACGTGTCTAGGGGGTCCATTCGTGTCCAGGAAACTGGACACGAAGTGTCCAAACAACCACACGAATACGGACACTAAACTGTGCATAGACTGCATTGTGTTGCGATGCAGTCGCCTCGTGGACACAACACGTGACACTTCATGCCACACAATCACGTCCACGTGTATGCCCAGCATAGGGCTACATGTGTGTCACCCTGTACCGTGTCCACAAGGGTCGTGTCAAAAGAAAACAAAGCATATCAGAGCCGATTTCTCGACTGATACTGCGCAGTACAAATTCAATGCGCGTGTTCGTGCTCCCTCGACACGACACAATTTTGTGTCAAACTTGAGGGGTGCACTGGCATTCATTGCCCCCTTCCTCACGCTAAATAGCAGCTGCCCACGTGGCGTGTGCAGCGAGCACGAGGGGTGCGTAAGCAGGGGACTGTGTACGTACATCGTACAGCGAGTTCGTGTCCGATTTGGACACGGACACGGCTCAAAATGTGCTTAGAGCTTGGGATTTGTGAAACACACACAAAGGAATAGAAATCTATTCAAATCGAATTTAAAAATAAGAAAAATTTATTCACTCAAGCATTTCATCGAACACATGCACCCTAATACTGATTCGTGTCCGATACGGACACGAAATGGACACGACTCGACACAAATCCAATACCTACGGCTAGGGGACACCTAGGGCTATGCAAATGTGCAAAGAAATCAAAAATCTAATGAGTTTAGATAGGGATACCTATTGGTTGTTCTTCCTCAAGAAAACTCCTAAAATGAGGATTCCTCCTTGCTAGCCCAATGCCCCAAATTGCTCCAAAGCTGAGGTTTCTCTCCATGGACATGAAATAGAGCTGGATTAGGAACAAATGCAAAAGACTAGAGTGGAAAAGGAATTAAAATAAAGAAACTAGGGCTTTAAGAAGATTTCTATACGTCTCCTTCTTCTAAACTTGGAAACTTTCTTAAGGAGGCTACAACTAATGGAAGAGGCATTATATAGGGGTGGGATTCCCTATGTTGGCTGACCAAAACTCTAGGGTTAGGGTTTTTTGGGATTTGATCTAGGGCTATCATTCCTCCTAGTCAAATCAAGGGCCTACAACCTAGGTTTCACACATGACTTAAATGCAACCTAGTTAACTCTAACTAACATGACTAAATCAAAACAAATCAATACTAACCATCACTAACCATGGCTAGCTAAGTCTAGGTATGACTAATCTAGGTTAGGTCAATCTAGGTTAGGGCTAAACACAACACAAGGTAATTGATTAATTAATGATAAAATCACACCATACCATTAATCATATTAAATTCTAATAAAATATATATTAAATTCAAATAATTCAAAATGAACAAAATACCCTCAAGCTAAAAATGATAAATAAAATATCCTAATCACATGGCTAGGCTCTAGGTCAAACTGTCTCTAGGGTTACACTAGCAAAACACCAAAATCACAAGTCATGATTTTAAATAGTTTTAAGGTGATTAAAAATCACCAAAAATCATATAATTATTTAAATGTCATAATTAAATATATTAAATTATAAAATTTCAAAATTACTCTTATTTTAGAAAACTGGGTGTTACAATACATAACATTGAGGCGGATGTTAGACTTATGTTATAATCTTGTAAAATTGGTTATTTAAAATAAATGAATTATCATTTTCAATATATATATATATATATATATATATATATATATATATATCAAATTCTCGCGAGAAATTGATTTCTTGCAAGAAAATCAATTTCTCGTGAGATGCACTTCTCCTATTAGAACTGAACCCCCCTTTTCAAAGAGCGCGACTCTTTACCAAGAAAGAACCTGTTCGAATTCTTTTAAATGACAATCTCTCCCACTCTGACTTCACACAATCACCCCAGATCAGCCTCGACACCCCGGTGCCTTGTCCGGCCACCGTCGCCGCCCCACAGTGCCAACGAAGGCCGAAAAATGTGCCAAAACTGCCCAAACAATAACAGTAATTCGCATCGAAGTACCCATGTTCACTGCTCTCTTTCTCTCTGTGTAGTTGTCCGTTTCGTGAACCGTAAAAATTTACAGAGAGATACATGACCCTCTATGACTCCTCTCAAATAGAATTAATTTAGAGGTCTTGGATTGATCGAAAAATCTATCCAAAGTTGACGAAAAACCAGATTTTGAAACTGTCATAAAACTGTCCAAGTACCCAACTTTGAGCACTATTTTCTTCCAATTCATGCACGATTTTAATATTCTGTTTAAAGGAATTTTTTGATAACATACAGGGCATCATTACTCAGTTTTTACATTTAATAGTAGTTGATTGTATTCTGTTTAAAATTATTTCCAAAACACCGAAATACCATGTTTCAAAAACTAAAATTTTATAAAAATTACTCGATACGGCATGTGCCCCGACAAACCGGGCGACGTGGTCATAACCCATGAGCATTGAAAGATGCATATGGATGTTTTCGACGTTTGGGATTCGGCGGAACTCAATTTCGTTTTATGTGTACGACAAAATCGAACCGTATCCGTCGAAAGTTTCCCGTATCGACGTTTTGCAAACTTCATATCCAATTTCAAACCGTTCATCGGACTGAGATAAAACTTGCACTATTAGAGTAAAAATATTTTTCTGATCTCGTAGGCCACGTTTGGTCCGATTCTGAGAAGGCTGACCGAAATACTATTTTGGCGGGCCCGAAACCCGATCTAACGGGTATATTTGTGCACGGCCCTCCGAAATCCAACTTTGGCCATACGGTTGGGTTCGTATCATCAAACCAGACTCGTAGACATATAATTTTATAACTTTTAGAGACCTTAGTTCTGGCATGCTTTTCGGTGCAAAGCGGGTCCAACGGCGGACACCGAATTAATGCAAAATTATAATTTTGCCCCTGTGTCCAGAATTGGACTTTTGGGTATGCAATCTTACACATTTCTTTTATGATGAAAATGTTCGTGATATTTATTTCAGCCTCTGGAGACGTTTGCGAGAGTTGACGTTCACAGCCTTTGCTTTTTGACGATCTGGACATTGTCGATTCTTCACACCATTTCAGGCAAGAAACCTTGCCATGATTTACTGTTCTTTATGTTAATTTATTATTGTTATTTATTTTATTATTTATTTCCTGTCTAGTTCTATCATACTGTGCGTCCAAGTCATACTTGGGTACAAACGGTTATTTTTATTTGTTTACTATTATAGTTGTTTATTTAATTGTATTCACTTAGTATAGTTGACCACCCCATTGATGTGAGATATTGGCATATCTCCTATGGCCTTGACACATGTATACCATGAGTTGTAAGTCTCATGTAGGACACGGTCTTGCGTATTCGGTTGGCCTCCGTTATGTATGGAACGTACGACGGTTAGGATATAACTGCTGATAGTATATGCAAGTTTAGTGGACTTAGCAGTTATTAGATGATCATATGTGTCATGGACATGACATGGATAGACATGGGAGTGGAGAGGACAGTTCCATAGCGTATGGGCCACGTTGTACTTTTTCTTTGTAACCTGAAAGCTCCGTTGGAGATATGGTGTGAGATAACCCTCTCAGGTTTGCCACTGTCGTTCTGAGGAACGTTATGTGCTGAGGCCCCTGATTCCCGAACATGAATTATGCTAGATCCTATTTATTAGCCAGAGTGCCCATGCGTCAGAGGTTTGTTCTTAAACTGTATTTCACATAGAATAGTTAGAGGACCCGCATGGTTTACTTATATTCAATATATTGGCATGTTGTATGTTTCTTGTTGCATCCCTCTGAAGATCTGGTGAGTTCTCCAGGTATAAAAGAGCAGGATTATCCTCAGAAGTATGGATCAGCTCTGGAGATGGTTTATGCTGACGAAGAGATGTACCCTACTGATCAGCCCTGATCATATCTTAGCATTTGAGATATTTATCATTTCGTGTAGAAAGCTACCCAGCTTTTACAGACTTATATTATAGTTGTTTGGTAGTGGATCTGTCTCCACCTGGCTATCTTCACATTGACTATTATGTTTTTACTAGTGGATTTATTATCATATTTTTGTGGATGAGATAGACTGCCTGAGACATTTATTGTTATATTCATATTTATAGCTTATGTATATATATCGAGATTATCCATATATTGGATTATATTTTTGTATATATACAGCTGGCATGAAATGTTTCTAGTCCTAACATAAATGGGACCTGGGCGTTACATATTTTTGTGGTGGCCCATGCAGGTCAGAAAATATTGTATCGGTTACATAATTGTACTGATACGAGCTTTCACATAGGATTAGAAATTAGGATCTCATCCACATTATGTTATCCTCTCTTTTGATTTTATTTTTCGAACTCCCATTTGATTGCTTGATTTGCCTCATGTTTGAATCTATTCTAACATTTTTTTTCTTTGTGCTAATAAAATAAATTCTCAAAGCGGACGTGTCTCTCCTCGTGCTATCACATTTGGTGATTTAGCAACTCAAGAGGAACAGACCCCACCGCAACCTCCGATAGCAAACCCATTTATTCCTTTATAGCAGGGGCAGTCTAGCATAACTCTACCGACGGTGCAGCAGTACTCCTATATGTATACAACACCGTCGGGACAGTTTGAGCAGCCGACTGCAGTACCCCAGGGAGGGTACATACCACCACCACCTCCTTCTCCGTTCCCTCAACAAATGTCCTTCATACCCATTCTACCACAAGGGCAGCCGATGGATGGGCAGCAAATGTTCCAGATATTTTATGCGATGATGCAGGCCCAGTACGCGATACAATAGCAGACCCAACAGCGACAGGTTGAGTCACTTAGAGAGCATCGTGTCAGCCTTGGCACATGTGGCACCACCAACAAATCAACCTAGGGGCAGATCTATCACTGAGTTCCGGAAGATGATACCCAAGCCGTTCTCTGGAGAAGAGGACCCTCCCAAAGTTCATGCATGGCTTACCAACATTGAGCATCAACTTGTAGCAGCTGAACTTCCAAAAGAAAAGTGGATGACTGCCGTCAGGATACAGTTGACCGACAATGCACACAACTGGTGGGAGACTGAAGATGAGAGACTAGGCCCTGAGCAAGCTACATGGGAGGAGTTCTCTAGACTCTTCCAGGGGATGTATATTCCAGCTACGGCACGAGTGGAACTCCGGGACAAGTTCATATACCTTACTCAAGGTAACAAGACAGTGGAGGAGTACAATACGGAGTTCCTGCGACTGAGCCGATATGCACCATACTTGATCCAGACAGAAGAGCAGAAGGCGGAGAAGTTCTATGATGGGCTTACTTTCGAGATGCAGAGGCTAGTAGGATCGGTAGCACCTACATCATACTCAGCCGTTCTCACCGTGGCCAGACGTCAGGAGAGAATTAAAAAAAGGAAAGCTAGCCAAAAGCGTCCCAATTCAGCAGCTGGACTAGCCAAAGTGACACAAGGCAGACCTATTAGACGATCCATGGTGCAGCAGCAGCAATAGAGAACCATGCCTTACAGAAGCCTACTTGCCATTTCTGTGGAAAGTAGGGACATATTCGTAATAATTGTCATCTTTGGCTTGACTTATTCAAGAGATGCGGATCAGGACAACTTATGGCTAAGAATTGTCCTGAACAGCCGTCTCCAGCACTTGCTGTACCTCGGCCTGGACAACAGATGCAGAAGCCCATCATACTAGGAACAGGAGCACCTCGCCTACCATTACCATCGCAGACAACTCAGTTTGAGAGAGCCAAAGCTGAGGGCTCCAACCAGAGGTTTGGACAAGCTTTTTCACTGGCCGTAGAGGAGCCAACTCGAGAGGGCGAGGTTATAGCAGGTATCATATTAGTTGCTTCATATCCTGCTGTTGCATTATTTGACACTATAGCCACACACTCATTCATAGCCACCAACTTTGCAACTAGACATAACATTGCTACTGTGCCTCTATCTCAGAATGTTAGAATTCTTACCGGGGGAGGGATAGTGCCTGTTAGTAGAATATGTAGATCATGTCCTATAGAAATTTGTGGAAGGAAGATGAAGGCTCAATTTTTGGTTTTTCCTTGCCAAATTTTGACGTGGTTCTGGGGATGGACTGGCTAAGTCAGTATCATGCCACACTTGACTGTCACAAGGGCAGTATTGTGTTCAGAGCACCAAAAGTAGAGGAGTTTGAGTTCACTAGAGAATCTTCTAGTGATAGAGTTATGCCAGCATTAAGGACTCATATGGAGATGGAAGGGGTTTCTTATCCTCCTATTATCATCGAGTTCCAACTTGTATTTTCCGAAGAGCTGCCAGGATTGCCGCATGACAGAGACCTTGAGTTTTCTATAGATCTTGTTCTATGAGGCGCACCAATCACGTCTCATGTGTACCGACTAGCGCCAAAGGAGTTGGTAGAAATGAAGGTTCAAATAGATGAGTTGCTTGGGAAGGGTTTCATTTGAGCCAGTGCATCGCCATGGGAAGCTCCAATTTTATTTGTGCCAAAGAAGGATCGCTCAGTGCGCATGTGCATTGATTATAGAGCTCTAAATACGGTAACGGTGAAGAACAAGTACCCTCTGCCGCGTATTGATGATTTATTCGATCAATTCTTAGGATCTAGAGTATTCTCTAAGATCAACTTGAGATCGGGTTACCATCAAGTGAAGGTGCGGAAGGAAGATATCTCGAAGACTCTATTCAGAACCAGGTATGGACATTATGAGTTTTTGGTTATGTCTTTCGGTTTGACCAATGCTCCATCTGTCTTTATGAATCTTATAAATAAGATTTTTTATCAATGCCTGGACAAGTTTGTAGTTGTATTCATAGACGACATTCTCATATACTCGAAGATCCCTGAAGAGCACGAGCAGCACTTGCGGATCGTCTTAGAGATATTGAGGAAGGAGAAGCTTTATGCACAGCTTAGCAAGTATGACTTCTTCCTTGAGAAGGTTTCTTTTCTTGGGCATATCGTCACAGGAGAAGGTATCTCCGTAGATCTAGAGAAAATATCAGCAGTGAAGTCGTGGCCTGTTCCCACTACAGCCTCAGAAGTAAGAAGTTTCCTTGGACTGGCGGGTTATTACCAAAAGTTTATACAAGATTTTTTACGAATAACTGGACCTATGACTCGGTTGACTTGAAAAGACCAAGACTTTATAAGGACAGCCGAGTGTCAAGCCGTCTTTGATGAGTTGAAGAAGCGGTTGACCATAGCTTCCATCTTGGCCATTCCATCAGGACTAGGAGGATTCATGATATATAGTGATGCATCCGAAAAGTGATTGGGATGTGTCTTGATGCAACATGGCAAAGTAATAGCATATGCATCATGACAGATGAGATTGTATTAGAAGAACTATCCAATACATGATCTGGAGCTTCCAGAATCCTCTCTACGAAGGTGAACAGATGTGCAGTATCTACCATCCCCGCAGGTGGAGGCTGCTGCGACGGAAGGATCTCAGGAATCACTGGGCTCTGCCTCCTAACTGCCGGAGGTGCTCCTCCAAAGCCAGCTGAAACACCCACTCCTGAGGGCTATACTGGTGCTGCGGTACCGGGAACTGGCTGCTGAGGACGAGAGGTGGCAGACCCCTCTGTAGCATCCTCCGGTCCGGGGCGATGCAATCTCATCTCGACCATCCTGGAGGCACAGATCAAACAAGAAACAATTGCTGAGAATGAGTCAAAATATCAAAGGAGGATAGTTTATATTCAAATGAAGGCAATAAGCAGCAAAATATAGATATACTGAATCTGATAAGGAGTTTTTCCTAGTGTGATTGAGTACCTTCAAAAATCCTAATCCTACTACAGGCTGTAGTGATACTCTAGTTCGAATACCACTACATAAAACTTGACCTGTATGGGCCACCACTAAAAATGTGTCACGACCCGCACCCTAGAGTAAGGGCACGAGAAGTGGGTACGTCCAGCCTATGTCGCGGTGTCGGAGGTAGAACGATGTCCTAGGTCAATCATCTAACTATATGAGGTACATGTACAGTATATACACTCCGAATGGAGGTAACATAGCATAATATAGTCTCAATCACAACTAAGGCAGAAAACGATAAGATAGATAGATTGATATAAAAAAAATGAATCCACAGAGATACAACCAGATAGAAGTCTAAGTGTCTAAGATAACACAAATCCAGATAACATATCAAACTCAAATACAGTAATCCATAAAGTGTAAATATAATGAAAAGACATCCTAGACTAAAGGAGTGTCATCCACTGCTAAGGGGTCCTGCTGCTGGTCCAGGTCACAACAGTCCTCTAGGGTAGTCCCGTAATATGTGGAACAGAACACCTTGCCCTCATCCTCTGTAATATTTTTAACAGGTCCAGTCAGGATAGGAGCGAGCACAATACATCTCAAAAAATCATAACAGGTTAGGAAATACAAACATGCTAGAGAGTAAGATATATGAAACTGATAGAACAACAGGATGTAAAAGAGAGACTGTAAGTTAATAGCTACAATATATAAGAGAACTAATCAGTGCTATTGATTCAGAGTACAAGATGGTTATGTAAACGGTACGATGTTGTACATGAGTAATCTACAGAGGTTATACACGAGTAAGCTACAAGATTGAATACATAACCACTTCTACTCCCCCGTCCCCAATCAATACACAAGGATCCAGTCAAGTTATGTTATTGCACACGATAAGGAATATACACGAAGATTATGTGAGCACATGAGAGTACACGATTTCACATGATTTATACACGAATGTCACGAATAAAAGGAGTACACGATGCTCACGATAAAGTACACGAACATGAAATACCCGATGTATCCGCTAAGGGGATAACATCGCACGACAAGATCCATATAGTACTAATCCGTGTTACCAACGTGTCAGCATCAAGTAAAGTAATCTAAAGCAGGAAATATAATCCTAAACAAGATATGAAATGATCAGAGAATGTACTCGCCTGGTATCCTGAATATCTGAAGATAATATACTGTCCGAGGAGTGGTATCTGGCTCCTATAGAACAGTACAAGTCACTACATGTCTAAAATAGTATAACAGACTGCTACAATGCATCTACATGATGTTTGGAGTCAATCTAGGCTAAAGTCAAACCATGGTCAACTCTAGTCAACTACACTAGTCAAACTAGGTCAACTAGGTCAAGCCTAACCCAAACAAGTCTCACTAAGCCTAGCCATGTCTATCCTAGCATTCACACACAATACAAGGCCACACAATTCATCAACACACATTCATATATAACATTTATGTATATACACTCATATATACATAGCATGTATACATATTCAACAATAGGCAGATTCCTACATTATGAACCATAGGTTATATGCCCTATAGTCTATTTCACACATATTTCACACATTATATATATATATATATATATATATATATATATATATATATATATATATATATATATATACATATGCATAGAGTAATAGGGGGAATAATGTGTGTATGTGTGATATATGACATGGCTAGATGTGTGTGTGTGTCAAGTAGGAGACAGTGATGTGTATGTATCAATGTGTGTAACAGTAAAAGGGAAAACAATGCAATGTGTGTAGTGTCAAATGTATTAGGATCTTAGTTGACAGTTTAGAGGATAGGGGGTTGTAGTGTTCCCAGGTTTAGCTAGGGAGTGTGTGTGATAAATAGTTAACATGACAGTGTAGATAGGTTAGTGGAATGTGTGATACATGTATTAGTTGTAGGGTGTGATAACAGTGTGTTAACAGCTAGGAGAGTGTTGTGTACAGTGTGAATTCTCAGGAATTTGCAATTGTGTGTGTATTAGGGGATGAACTCAGTGTCTCGGAAAAACTGTGCTATGTGTCAATGTGAAATAGGTTAGTGTGTTCTCAGTTTTAGGTAGTGTGGATAGAAAATCAGTGGTACAGTGATGTGTGTCAAAAATTAGTTTTTTATGTGTGTGATACAGGAAATGGCAGTACAATAATTAGGAAATTTCAGTGTAATGAAATGTGTATTCAGGATTACTCATAGCAGTCCATTGACAGTTTACATATCAGCCACATCCCATTCGAATCCAATTCCTTGTTATCCTCAACCAAATCATGTAACCAACATTTCATCAATCTAATACATGAGTAGATGAATTAATCCTGGTAATTAAACATCAAAAATTCAGTTAAAAGTATAACTAAAACTTCAGAATTTAGAATCGGGAAAACTGTGTATCAGGAATTGGGAAAAATTCAAATCAACAATAAAAACATGTTAGTAACCTAATTTAATGGTTGGTAATTAAACCCCCATACGTGTTCGTGTCCCAAGAGTCATCTCGTGTCTTGGGGAAGCAGGACACGACGTGTCCTAGCTCACGAACACACAGACACACACGAATGTACTGGGACTGTGCACAGCGTTGTGTACGCGTTCATCGTTTTCGTGGACACGACACAAGGCACGTGTGGACTCGTGGTCATGCCCACGTGTAGCCCACATGTCAGGCTACACGATTGACACCCTGTACAGTGTCCAAACCAAGTATCGTGTCGTATCCAGCCACGTATCAGTGGCTAAAACGTGTGTGTGCAGTCTATGCGTGCGACCAGTACGGGGAGGAGAACTCCTCGAATACTGAACCACTCGAGCCCAATTTTTGGGAAGCTAATGTCAGACATTGCCCTGACATTCTCTCCAAAAATCTCGTGTCCCCGTGTCCTGTGCACGGAGAACTAGCCGTCGGGTAGCAGGACAGTGTTCTGCAGCCTGTGCAGCGTGTTCGTGTCCTCGTATGGACACGACACGACTCCAAAATCATAGACTAAGGACACGAATCTAAAGAACAGCCCTAGATCTAGAAATCCATTCAAAAATATTTTCAAAAACAGCAAAAAGAATTGGTTGTGGCATTTTAACAAACACCTAGACTATGGAATTGATACGAGTCCGATACGGACACAAAACCACATGCAATGGAGACCAAATTTTCACTACAGCTAGGGGACACCTAGATCTAGGCTACCATACAAAAAAAACATAATTAAAATAGAATTACAAGGGTTTACCTATAGGTTGCAAGAAACAAGAAAAAGCCCCAAATCAAACGATTCTCGTTGCTATCCAAATCCTCCAAATTGCTCTAAAACAGAAATTACTCCTCATGAACAGCAATTAGAGGTTGATTAGAATCATATGCAAAAGATTTGGGTCAAAAAGGATTAAAAATAAAATTAATAGGAATTTAGGAAAGTGGGGATTTACCTTTCCTTTCAAGAACTTGGTTGAGCACAAAAGAGGCAAGAACAAATGAAAAGGATATTAAATAGGGGGAAACCCTAGGTTGGATGGCCATGTGTGGGTTGGTTAGGGTTTGGGCTCAAGGCATGGGCCATGGGCTTAATTACATAAGTCATAAAATCAAAGTCACAAGTCATAAGTCATGAACCTATTCTTAATTCTCTTATTTCAAACTTAGTTCTAAATGACTAGAAATGGGTTAACTTAAGTTAGACTAGGGTCACATCATTGCTAACCAAGTCACCATAGTTAGGGTTATCTTCTAGGTCATTCTACATAGTCTCAACTAGTCAAAGTCAAAATAGCAATCACCAATTCAATAAATTAAATTAAATTCACAAATTCACAAATGACCAAAATACCCTCAAGCTAAAATATGGTAGTGACAAATCTACCCTCCTTAAAATAATTTCGTCCTTGAAATTAAAAGACGAAACTAAACTGATGAGAAGGATAGACAATCATACCTCAAGGTCCAAAAAGATAAGGGTATCGCTCGCGCATCTTATCCTCCCGCTCCCAGGTAGACTCTCCTGGAGAATGATGCCTCCATACGACGCAAACTAAGGGTATCACCTGGTTTCTCAGTACCTTCTCTCGGCGATCCAAAAACTCTACTAGCTGCTCTGGATAACTGAGACTAGGTCCCACCTCAATCTTCGAATGATCAAGTACATGGCTAGGATCAGCCACGTACCGTCTCAACTGTGATCCGTGGAATACGTTGTGGATACCCACTAGTACAGGTGGCAAGTCTATCCTGTAAGCTACGTCACCGACCCTTCTGCTGATCATGAAAGGTCCGATGAAGCGCGGGCTAAGCTTTCCACCTCCACCAAAACGTATGGTACCACGAGTCGGAGATATCCTCAGAAAAACCATGTCTCCAACCTAATCACAAACAAGGTCTTAAGTTACTAAATAAGCAACATAATCAAACAAAACACAAAACAAACAACCTACTTCTAATCCTATCTCTAATATGTACCTCAAAGTCCAAAGGCCTCTAGTGGCTATCGGCCCAGTGTCAATGTCTGTCCTACACCACGCGAAGTCTGTCCCTGATGAGCTTTACCTTCTCGGCTGCGTCAACAACCATCTCAGGTCCCAATAAAGCTCGCTCTCCAACATCATCCCAAGATAAGGGTGTACGACATCTACGCCCGTACAGAGCCTCGAAAGGTGACATCTCAATGCTGGCCTGATAACTGTTGTTGTAAGCAAACTCCACCAAGTGTAGGTGATCCTCCCAGGAACCTCCAAAATCTAAGACGTACGTCCACAGCATGTCCTCGAGCGTCTGAATAGTCTTCTCTGACTGTCCGTCCGTTTGGAGGTGGTATGCGGTACTAAACTTGAGTTGAGTCCCCAAACTGGTCTGCAGACTCCTCCAGAAATGGAAAGTAAAGCAACTATCCCGATCTGAGATAATGCTGACCGAAATCCCATGAATCCTGACAATCTGCCGCATGTACATCTCTACAAGCCTCTCAGTAGACGTACCCACCTTGAATGGCAAAAAGTGGGCCGATTTGGTCAACCTGTCAACGATGACCCAAATTGCATATTTTTCTCCTAGTGTACGTGGCAATCCAGATAAAAAATCTATCGTGATATGCTCCCACTTTCACTCTAGAATGGCCAATGGCTGCAATAATCCTCTTGGCCTCTGCCTCTCTGCCTTGACCTGCTGACAGACCAAGCATCTGGCTACGAAGCGAGCTATCTCCCGCTTCATCCCATACCACCAGACATGCTCTTTCAGATTCCTGTACATCTTGTTGGCACCAGGATGTATAGAGTACTGAGATCTGTGAGCCTCTTGTATGACCTGCTCCATGAGCTCTCCACTATGCACACACAGCCTGGAATCGTGCCTCAAAGCGCCATCCTCTGTAAGAGAAAACTCACCATCCACTAGCCCTGCTCGAACCTGCTCTCGGGTACACCGCAGAGCAACATCCTCGAATTGCATCGACTTAATCCTCTCTATCAAGTCTGACTGAATCTGAAGGCCCCACATCTGCATCTGAACTCCAGGCACAATCACCTCAATCCCTAGGCTCTCCAAGTCTGCTAGCAAGTGACGATCCATAGTCAAACACATGGCTGTCGGATACCTACTCAAGACATCGGCAACCACGTTGGCCTTCCCTGGATGATACTGTAGTGAGATATCAAAGTCCTTTATCAGCTCTAACCACCTACGCTGCCTCATATTGAGCTCTTTCTATGTAAACACATACTTCAAGCTCTTATGATCTGTGAAGGTCTCCACCCTCTCTCCATACAAGTAGTACTTCCACAACTTCAAAACAAAAATCACTGCTGCCAGCTCCAAGTCATAGGTAGGGTAGTTCTTCTCATGGGGACGTAACTGCCTGGAAGCATAGGCAATCACCTTCCCATGCTACCGCAAGACACAACCCAACCCCATCCCTAAAGCATCACTGTAGATAGTGAACCCTCCTGAACCTGATGGTAATGTCAGAATCAGAGCTGTCGTAAGTCGCTTCTTCAACTCATCAAAAGCAGCCTGACACTCCTCTGACCAAACAAACTCAGCATTCTTCCGGGTCAGCCTAGTCAACGGCTCTGCAATCCGGAAGAAATCCTGCACGAACCTCCTGTAATATCATGCCAGCCACAAGAAGCTCCTGATCTCTGCTACTGAACTCGGTGTCGACCAAGCCTCAACTGTTGTGATCTTCTTCGGGTCTACTGAGATCCCATCTCCAGTCACCACATGACCCAAGAAGTTAACTCTGTCCAGAAAGAACTCGCACTTCGAGAGCTTGCCAAACAGCCTCTCTCTCCTGAGTGTCTCCAGAACCACTCTCAAGTGCTCCTCGTGCTCTTCCTCGGTCTTCGAATACACCAGGATATCATTGATGAACACCACCACGAACTTATCCAAATACTGGTGGAACACCTTGTTCATCAAGTTCATAAATACTGTCGGTGCATTGGTCAGCCCAAACGACATCACCAAGAACTCAAACTGTCCATACCGCATCCTGAAATCGGTCTTCGGAATATCCTCCCTCTTCACCTTCACCTGATGATAACCTGACCTCAGATCAATCTTGGAGAAAACCTAAACTCCGGTCAACTGATCAAAGAGATCATCGATCCGCGGCAGTGGGTATCTGTTCTTGATCGTCAGGTTGTTGAGTTCCCTGTAGTCGATACACATCCGTACCGACCCATCCTTCTTGGGTACAAAGAGTGCCGGTGCACCCCAAGGTGAAGAATTCAATCGGATGAAGCCCTTATCCTGCTGCTCATCCACCTGCTTCTTCAGTTCTACCAACTCACTGTTGTTCACCTGATAGACATGCTGAGAAATCGGTTCCGTGCCGGAAACTGTAGGAACCCTAGAGGGGGGGTGAATAGGGTCAAGCTAACTAATCAAGCACTTAGCACAAGCTAATTGACAATTAAAAATTATAAGTGCAAGAGAAGAAACAATAACAATACCGACACACGATGTATCCTGGTATCCTCCCAAGAGGCACTCCAGTCCCGGAACTCTCTCCGGCTTTAATCCACTATTTGATTAAATAGTTACACACGAGTTTGGATCCGAAGAACTCGCCAACTTCAACACGAGTTTAGATCCAAAGAACTCGCCAACTTCAACCGAGAGTTTGGATACGAAGACTCCCCAACTTCAACCGAGAGTTTGGATATGAAGACTCTCCAACTTCAACCTTTCACAATAGGTTTTGATCTCCTTATACAATAGGATGAAGATCTCACTTTTCAACTCAATAACTCTAACACAATTTGTGAATGGCAAATGAAGGCTTTGTAGAGTTGTTTGTGGATAGGCTTTGGTGGTTTAGAAATTTTTAGGCTCAAAGCATCAACCTTGAATGAAGGAGTTCTAGGTTATTTATAACCAAAGCATTGAAAAGAGCTCAAGGCAACTTTTCAGTCCACGAACCGGCATACCGCCGGTATGATCCGGCATACCGGCGGTATACCGGTCTGGGATTGCAACGGCTAGAAATATAGCCGTTAGGATCATTAATGGCTGGAAATCCGATCGTTGGAATTTCAACGTTTCGGAAGCGGGTATGGACCGGTATGCCGTCGGTATGTCGGTTTTGTAAACAGAAACTTTCTGTGAACAAAAACCGGTATACCGTCGGTATACATCGGTATACCGTCGGTATGCCGTTTTCCACCAAAAATAATCCTGAGCTTATTTTTGCCCTAGCTTTCGATTTTGTCATCCATTTCTTGTGTTTACAATAATTCTTAAGACTCATTACAGACTCCAGATAAACTTAGGCAGGTGCAGGCTTCTTCAGAGTCTTGAAATGATGATGGCTTGGCTTGGCTTCTTCCTTTGATAGGTGCTGGCTTTTTCCCTTGGCGGCAGCTGCACAAAGATATCCAGTTTGCGAAATCTTGTGGGATCTGTCGTCGGGTGGTTCAGAGAAATCTTGTGGGATCCGTCGTCTTTGGCCCACCATGATTTCTTTATTGCATTGCATATGTCCATATTGATCTTGCTAATTGCTTTTCTGCAAATACATGTTAGACGAACAAAGCAATATACATGTAGCAAGAATGATAAGATAAAAGCACATTAGGACTATACGAAGTTTAAGTATCAATGCTATAGTGATAGCATAAATATTAGTGATATCATAATGATTAAACTTAATTGAATGACCACAATCAAAAACATAGTTTTGATTTTGGCAACCCGATTAAATTTAAGATAGATAAGCTCATATCACTAATATGTAAACCAATAGGCACATATCACCAAAGGTATAAGTATAAGTAGAAATGCTTTTAGCGATAGTATGAAGATTAGTGATAATGAAGTGTTAAACTTAACATATTAACTATATTCAAAAACATGATACAATCATTGGGCTAACAGAAACCAAGTCTATCGAGAACTCAACATCCCTGTCTGGTGGAAGCCCTGACAACTCCTCCGGAAATACGTCCATGAACTCTGCAATCAAAGGATGTGGAGCCACCTGCTCCTCAACTGAATCTTCGCAGAAAAGTCCGCTGTCCTGCTCCGCCTGCCGTCGGGTGTACTCGAACTCTGGCTCTCCTGGTGCTCCAAACAGAACTCTACCCCCTCGGCAATCTATGCTGGCATGATGCATGTTCAACCAATCCGTACTTAATATGATATCGTAGTTCGGTAGTGGCATGACGAGCAGACTCACCCCCAACTCTCGGCCTCCTAAAATAACGCTCCGCCCTTTGCAAACATCACTCACGAGGATAACACCACCCCCGGTCGTGATCTTGCAAGTCCTAGGCAATGGTTCAGATACTAAGCAGTATCTAATAGCAAATAATACCGACACAAAACTGTGGGAAGCCCCAAAATCAAATAGACCAAAAGCTGGAATAGAGTCGAGAAGAACCAAACCTGTAATCAACTCCCTAATGGCCTCTGCATCCTCGACCGCCATGGCGAAAGCTCATCCCTGCTGACCTTTCCGAGCCTGCTGCTGATGCTGGATGAACCTCTGCTGCAGAGTCTGCAGTGGTCCCTTCTGCTGGCCTGCTGGAGCCTTGGCTCCTCCACCTCCTCCTGGGGCTAGACGCTTCGATGCTACTGGACAGTCTCTCATCTGATGGTCCGATGATCCATACATCAGGCATCTCTTAAGCCTCTTCCTGCAGTCGTTCTACCTGTGCCCAGGCTTCTTACAGAAGTTGCAACTGATAACCTGCTGTCTCGGTGCCTGCTGCTGCACCCTCGGTTGCTGATGTTGCACCTGCTGGAAAGGTGTCTGGCCCTGCTGCTAAAACTGCTGCTGATGCACTGGCCTCTGTAGTTGTTGGTGCTGAAAATGAGGCCTCTTAGCCTGGCCCCCGCTGCTGCTAGCTCCCTGGAAGTCCCGACCTCTCTTCAGCTTCAACCCCAGGTCGTCCTCCGCTGCCATAGCTCCAGCGAAGATCTCCGCGAAGGTAGCATTTTGGTCACTCTTAGTCAGTGACCGAACCTCCCTGATCAAACCTCGACGAAACTTCCTCGCCTTCGTCTTCTCCGTCAGATTATCAATAAACCGGGCCAACCGACAAAACTCTTCAACGTACTCAGCAACTGTCTGGTTCTCCTGAACCAAACTCTCAAACTGTGCCTCAATGCCTCCTAGTGCCACATCTGGGAAGAACTATTCCTTGAACATCTTCTTGAATTTCTCCCATGTCTGACCCTCT
This sequence comes from Iris pallida, assembly GCA_029216955.1. NCBI lineage: Eukaryota > Viridiplantae > Streptophyta > Magnoliopsida > Asparagales > Iridaceae > Iris > Iris pallida. Next base: position 1,385,993 of record JANAVB010033617.1, read on the forward strand.
ACTCCCATTCTGGGATCTGTCTGGTACCAGGTACGGGCTAAGTCCTCCATCTGACTGCCCGCCGCCTCGATATAAAGTCGGGCTGGTATCTCCGCCAGCCTAAAAATCTCCTCGATATGCTCAATCCAATCATCCGTATAGTGAATGCCTTCGGTGCCCAGGAAATCTCTAGGATGCATCTTCTGAAAGTCCTGGATATCCTTTTTCCTCCGGCGAGGCTGCTGCTGCGCCCCCTGAGCAAAAACCATCTCTACGGTCGTACGGACCAGCTGATGTGCCTCGTCAATCCCCTTACGGAAATCAGCAGTCTGACGCTGCTGTTGGTGAGACTCCAGAATCCTCTCCACGAAGGTGAACAGATGTGCAACATCTACCATCCCCGCAAGTGGAGGCTGCTGCGACGGAAGGATCTCAGGAATTACTGGACTCTGCCTCCTAACTGCCGGAGGTGCTCCTCCAAAGGCAGCTAAAACACCCACTCCTGAGGGCTGTACTGGTGTTACGGTACCGGGAACAGGCTGCTGAGGACGAGAGGTGGCAGACCCCTCTGCAGCATCACCCGGTCCGGGGCGATGCGATCTCGTCTCGGCCATCTTGGAGACAAAGATCAAAAAAGAAACAATTACTGAGAATGAGTTGAAATATCAAAGGAGGACAGTTTATATTCAAATGAAGGCAATAAGCAGCAAAATTTAGATATATGGAATCTGATAAGGAGTTTTTCCTAGTGTGATTGAGTAACTTCAAAATATCCTAATCCTACTGCAGGCTGTAGTGATACTCTAGTTCGAATACTACTACATAAAACTCGACCTGCATGGGCCACCACTAAAAATGTGTCACGACCCGTACCCTAGAGTAAGGACACGAGAAGTGGGTATATCCAGCCTACGCCACAGTGTCGGCGGTAGAATGCTATCCTAGGTCAATCATCTAACAATATAAGGTACATGTGCAGTATATACACTCCGATTGGAGGTGACATAGCATAATATAGTCTCAATCACATCTAAGGCAGAAAACGATAAGATAGATAGACAGATATGAAAAAAAATGAATCCACATAGATACAACCAGATAGAAGCCTAAGTTTCTAAGATAACATAAATCCAGATAACATCTCAAACTCAAATACAGTAATCCATAAAGTGTAAATACAATGAAAAGATATCCTAGACTAAAGGAGTGTCATCCACTGCTAAGGAGTCCGGCTGCTAGTCCAGGTCACAACAGTCCTCTAGGGTAGTCCCGTAATATGTGGAACAGAATGCCTCATCCTCATCCTCTGTAATATTTTTAACAGGTCCAGTCAGGACAGGAGCGAGGACAATACATCTCAACAAATCATAACAGGTTAGGAAATATAAACATGCTAGAGAGTAAGATACATGAAATTGATAGAACAACATGAGGTAAAAGAGAGACTGTAAGTAAATAGCTACAATATATAAGAGAACTAATCAGTGCTAGTAATTCAGAGTATAAGATGGTTATATAAACGGCACGATATTATACACGAGTAATCTATAGAGGTTATACACGAGTAAGCTACAAGATTGAGTACATAACCACTTCTACTCCTCCGCCCCCAATCAATACACAATGATCCAGTCAAGTTATGTTATTGCAAATGATGAGGAATATACACGAAGATCATATGAGCACATGAGAGTACACAATTTCACACGATTTATATACGAATGTCACTAATATAAGGAGTAAACGATGCTCACAATAAAGTACACGAACATGAAATACCCGATGTATCCGTTAAGAGGATAACACCGCACGACAAGATCCATATAGTACTAATCCGTGTTACCAACGTGTCAGCATCAAGTAAAGTAATCTAAAGCAGGAAATATAATCCTAAACAAGATGTGAAATTATCAGAGAATGTACTTGTCTGGTATCCTGAATATCTGAAGAGAATATACTGTCCGAGGAGTGGTGTCTGGCTCCTATAGAACAGTACAAGTCACTACATGTCTAAAATAATATAACAAACTGCTACAATACATCTACATGATGTTTGGGGTCAATCTAGGCTAAAGTCAACCCTTGGTCAACTCTAGTCAACTACACTAGTCAAACTAGGTCAAGCCTAACCCAAACAAGTCTCACTAAGCCTAGCCATGTCTATCCTAGCATCCACACATAATACAAGGCCACACAAGTCATCAACACACATTCATATATAACATTTATGTATATATATACATAGCATGTATAACATTTATGTATATACACTCATATATACATAGCATGTATACATATTCAACAATAAGCATATTCCTATATTAGGAACCATAGGCTATATGCGCTATAGTTTATTTTACACATATTTCACACATTATATATATATACATATGCATAGAGTGATAGGGGGAATAATGTGTGTATGTGTGATATATGCCATGGCTAGAAGTGTGTGTGTGTGTGTGTGTCAAGTAGGAGACAGTCATGTGTATGTATCAATGTGTGTAACAGTAAAAGGGAAAACAATATAATGTGTGTAGTGTCAAATGTATTAGGAACTCAGTTGACAGTTTAGAGGATAGGGGGTTGTAATGTTTCCAGGTTTAGCTAGGGAGTGTGTGTGATAATCAGTTAACATGACAGTGTAGATAGGTTAGTGGAATGTGTGATACATGCATTAGTTGTAGGGTATAGTAACAGTGTGTTAACAGCTAGGAGAGTGTTGTATACAGTGTGAATTCTCAGGAATTTGCAATTGTGTGTGTGTGTTAGGGGATGAACTCAGTGTCTCAGGAAAACTGTGTGATGTGTCAATGTGAAATAGGTTAGTGTGTTCTCAGTTTTAGGTAGTGTGGATAGGAAATCAGTGGTACAGTAATGTGTGTCAAAAATCAGTTTTATGTGTGTGTGATACAGGAAATGGCAGCACAATAATTAGGAAATTTCAGTGTAATGAAAAGTGTATTCAGGATTACTCATAGCAGTCCATTGACAGTTTACATATCAGCCCCATCCCATTCGAATCCAATTCCTTGTTATCCTCAACCAAATCATGTAACCAACATTTCAGTAATCTAATACATGAGCAAATGAATTAATCCTGGTAATTAAACATCAAAAATTCAGTTAAAAGTATAACTAAAACTTCAGAATTTAGAATCGGGAAAACTGTGTATCATGAATTGGGGAAAATGCAAATCAACAATAAAAACATGTTAATAACCTAATTTAATGGTTGGTAATTGAACCCCCACATGTGCTCGTGTCCCAAGAGTCATCTTGTGTCCTGGGGAAGCAGGACACGACGGGTCCTAGCTCACGAACACACAGACACACACGAATGCACTGGGACTGTGCACAGCGTCGTGCACACGTTCATCGTGTTCGTGGATACGACACAAGGCACGCGTGGACTCGTGGTCATGCCCACGTGTTGTCACGCCCCAGAACCAGAATACTGGAGAGCGGGGGCAGACATAGCCAGCTACGTATAACGGAATGGAATCCACACCGCTATACGGTCACGGCTGTCTAGATATGTGAGGGTTTCACTACAATCCATCAGTCTCTTAAGGTCATAAAATAGCCTATTGTCTCAATCTCAACCAACTAATAATAATCACAAGATATCAGATCACCAAATATACAATTGTAAGGCGTCCCAAACATTACATATCCAGATGATCATGAAGCTAGTCGTTACAAAATGTGAGGACTAGCAAGAGTTCAGTCATACATGATCAACCCCCGGGGCTTGTCAATCATGTTACAGCCCGTAGGCAGACAGTAAGTAAGTACAATCGAGCTAACACTTGCTCGTCGGCTAAATGCCTCAAAAGAATAATTTACAATATTACAGTGGGAGAACAAAAGAAACCCACTCGATGCCCTAGTTACGCCTGGTGACCACCATCGGGCTGAAAGACAGGTAGATCCTTTGTTGCTGCTCCGGTATCTAGCCATACAAAACCAGCTGGGTCAGACCCCAGGAAGAGCAAGTGCCACAAAGGAGGCCACAAATTAAGAACCAAAGCCAGCAAATTAGCACAATAATATAATTACATAATAAGAGACAGTAATTTAAAAAAAAGCATGATGAGTAATTATAAAAGACAATCTTGCATAGAATCACTAAAAGACAAGACATATGGAAAAGCATGACAGGATGATATACGATGGGATAACCATCGGACTATTCAGATAGCTAGGTTACAACCCGTAAATCAAACAAGGACCGGGGTTGTAACCCTTCGTCTGAACGGAACTTGGTTTCTCTCACCATTTATCGGCAAGATAAATATAAGAAATCAGTTCAAGTAACAATCTGGAGTGACAATCATTACAGTGACAATCTGGAGTGACAATCATTCAATCATTCTGGTACAATCTTACAATCAATCAATTCTAGACAATACTATACTGGACTAGACTCCATCCAAGCAATCACGGCCGATCATTGCCTACGGCTTTCTATATTAACTAACTAGGGTTATCACAATCCTAGTTACTAGCAAGATGCAATGAGATGCTCCAAGTAGTCACAGGCCCTGCAGCTATCCAGGTTATCCAGGCAATCATTATAGTGACAATCTAGAGAGTACAATGCATTATAGTGACAATAGAGTTCAATCATTTAAGTGACAATGGTGGGTGCCCCACATAACAGTGGACTGGAAATGTGCCCTACTCGTCGGCAGGCTACAAGTCCAATCATTTGCGGCCGGGATAACGGGATCGCCTGTAACTGGGGAACATCTCTTCATGACTAGTGAATTATACTAATTATTAACCTTAGTCCAATTTAGTAGGTACTCCTGACCGTGGTACCCAGGAGTCCCCTCCTAGACATGATGCAGGACATGACTGGATTATTTGTACAAGCACAATCGTCCACGGTGTCAGGATTAATTATACAGGTCATGTCATGTCAGGTAGCCGTTGCAACAGCTATTCAAGATGTATCAGGTCAGGTTATCATATCAAGTGTACTAGTCAGGAGTGCGCCACGACGGGCCACTTATCAGGTCATGCTCAATTATCAATTCCAAACATATCCAGTAAATTCGTGATTATCAAGTTCAGGACAAAAGGCGTAAGAATATAAAATGGACGTAAAATATCTAATAAAATATCAATATACAGGGCTATAGAAGAGCCAAGCATTAAAGAAATAAGGCCAAAACTCCAAGAGCCAATGGGTTAAGCAAGGAGTCAGGGGGCACCGTACACAAAAGTCACGCACGCAAGGGGAGCTGCGTACGTGAAAAGTCACGCACGCTCAAGGGAGCAGCGTACATGAAAAGTCACGCACGCTCAAGGGAGCAGCGTACATGAAAAGTCACGCACGCTCAAGGGAGCAGCGTAGGTGAAAAGTCACGCACGCTGAGAGAGCAGTGTTTGTGAAAGTCACGCACGCTACAGGGAGCAATGTACGTGAAAAGTCACGCACGCTGAGAGAGCAGTGTACGTGAAAGTCACGCACACTCAAGGGAGCAGTGTACGTGAAAAGTCACGCACACTCAAGGGAGCAATGTACGTGAAAAGTTACGCACGCTGAAGGAGACACGCTTCCAACAGGAAGCGTATCCAAGGCTCAGTGGCGTAAGCTAAGAAGCTCTGCACACTGCTCACTGTCTTCTCCAAACAGCAAGAACACCATGGCTGAACTCAAGGCTTCAAAAGCTCACAACTTGGCCATCCGAACTCCAAATCCGGATTTCCAAAGCTCCAACTGGAGTGAAACTGAATGCTCTTCCACATGGAAACATCAAAACCCATAAACATCCAACTAAAATAGATCAAACGATACAAAATCCGAAAATAAAAAAACTTAGATCTAGAGCAATGGAGACACCAAATCACAAAAAGCTAAGAACTAATGTTGATCACCATGTCCTAATCTAGCTAATGGACCAAGAAAATAGGGTTCTCATGTAGTGGCAAGATGCACTTGCCTATGGGTGGAGAGTTGTGGAGGAAGGAGAAGAAGAAGAAAATAAATGGTGGTGGTAATGAAGAGAGAGAGGTAGGTAGGGATTATAAAGAGGGAGGGGATATTGTGTGTTGAGGGTGAAGCATATGCTAAGGTGATCCAATCATATAGAACCAAACCAAACCAACTCAAACCAATTAAAATCGAGCCAAGCTTAAAACCCAAAATACGAGAAATACCGAAATTCCACAAGCTGAGAAAAATAAAAATACATGCCAAACATCCAGATACGAGTATAAATACGAAATACGGGAAATACGGGAAAATAAGGGTGACACGTGTAGCCCACGTGTCAGGCTACACGATCGACACCCTGCACAGTGTCCAAACCAAGTATCGTGTCGTGTCCAGCCACGTATTAGTGGCTAAAACGTGTGTGTGCAGTCTATGCGTGCGACCAGTGCAGGGAGGAGAACTCCTCGAATACTGAACCACTCGAGCCCATTTTTTTGGAGGCTAATTTCAGACATTGCCCTGACATTCTCCCCAAAAATCTTGTGTCCCCGTGTCCTGTGCACGGAGAGCTAGCCGTCGGGTAGCAGGACAGTGTCCCGCGGCCTGTGCAGCGTGTTCGTGTCCTCGTATGGACACGACGCGACTTCAAAATCATAGACTAAGGACACGAATATAAAGAACAACCCTAGATCTAGAAATCCATTCAAAAATATTTTCAAAAACAGCAAAATGAATTGGTTGTGGTATTTCAACAAACACCTAGACTAGAAAATTGATACGTGTCCGATACGGACACGAAACCACATGCAACAGACACCAAACTTTCACTACAGCTAGGGGACACCTAGATCTAGGCTACCATGCAATAAAAATAGAATTAAAATGGAATTAGAAGGGTTTACCTATAGGTTGCAAGAATCAAGAAAAAGCCCCAAATCAAACTGTTCCCGTTGCTATCCAAATCCTCCAAATTGCTCTAAAACTGAAATTACTCCTCATGAACAGCAAGTAGAGGTTGATTAGAATCATATGCAAAAGATTTGGGTCAAAAAGGATTAAAAATGAAATTAATAGGAATTTAGAAAAGTGGGGATTTACCTTTCCTTTCAAGAACTTGGTTGAGCACAAAAGAGGTAAGAACAAGTGGAAAGGACATTAAATGGAGTGAAACCCTAGGTTGGCCAGCCATGTATGGGTTGGTTAGGGTTTGGGCTCAAGTCATAGGCCATGGGCTTAATTACATAAGTCATGAAATCAAAGTCACAAGTCATAAGTCATGAACCTATTCTTAATTCTCCTATTTCAAACTTGGTTCTAAATGACTAGAAATGGGTTAACTTAAGTTAGACTAGGGTCACATTATTGCTAACCAAGTCACCATAGTTAGGGTTATCTTCTAGGTCAGTCTACAATGTCTCAACTAGTCAAAGTCAAAATAGCAATCACCAATTCAATAAATTAAATTAAATTCAAAAATTCACAAATGACCAAAATACCCTCAAGCTAAAATGTGGTAGTGACAACTACCATCCGGGCAAGGCTAACGTGGTAGCTGATGCGTTGAGCCGTAAGCACATGGCTTATTTTATTACTACTCAGAGAGAGATATTGGAAGATCTACCGGAGCTTGGGATTGAAGTGGTACTACATGGAGTTGATGCAGCCTATCTAATCTTCAGGTACAGTCTTCTCCAGTCAACAAGATCAAAGCATCATTGTCTATCGATGCTAGATTTCGAATGCTTAAGAAGAGGACCGAAGTTGGAGAGCAGACATGATTGAACATCCATGCTGATGGAACATTAAGATGTGGAAATCGTCTATATATTTCCAATGGAGAGATTCGGCAGGAGCTGATGGCGGAAGCGCATAGTTCGATATATTCTATAAATCCCGGAGGGACTAAGATGTATCGAGACTTGCGGAAACACTATTGGTGGCATGGAATGAAGCGAGAGATAGCTCGTTTTGTCGCCAAGTGTTTGGTTTGTCTGTCATAACCCGATCCTGAATATTCGGATACGTGTCGGACACATCCAGCCAACGCTATGAGATACAGCATAGTAAGCTGTTCTAAACCTTTAATTATCTTTAAATTATATTGATTCAGATTTATCACAGCAACTATATCGAAATAAATTAGAAATAGTTCCAAAGATGTCACTTAGTTACATTCCCAAAGCAAGAGTAAACTGGAAACAAATCCATCAAAATAAATGTTAACTATTTATTACAAACTAAGTTCAAAAGCGAAATGTAAGCTAAGCACTAAGCTATAGGGTATTTCTCAGCAGGGATATCCTCTGGGATGCTGGCCAGCATCTTAGTGGCAGATCCATAGTATGAATTGCAAAGCAACTCCTCCTCAGTCAATTCACCTGCAACGATCCAATCAGGAAATGAGCAAAAAATAACCCTACAACTTACAGTTACTGAAATACAAAAATGACAAATATGGAAAGACATGGAAATAAGAAAATGACAACTAGAATTTGTAATTGCAACAAGAAATAATGGTTGCAATATGATAATAGATATGACTATGTAAAGTGATTTTGAAAAGCTAGTAGACATGTGATCGGCTATAATAGGAGAACTTGCAACATGTAAATAAAGACAAAATGGAGGTATGACATTGACTACACATACACGATGTGCAGTCAAGCTCGGATACATGTACTACACTACGGGCTTTAATCACATGTTAACTAGATATTTCCCTAACCCATGCAAGTATAAGACATGTGTAAGAGAAATACAACTTGAAACATATAAGGATAGTACCACATGAAACATGTAAGGAAAGTACAACTTGAAAAATGCTAAATAAAACTTAAGATACTTGTAAAGAACAACTTGTAGGAAAAGTAAGAAACATGTAACGAAAGTCTCAAATACGAAATAGGAATCATGAACAGAAACTTAAAGTTGTAGTATACTTGCCTTATTCTATCGAAAAGGATTGTTGTTAAACGTTGTTGTCTAAATCCTCAAGCTGTAACAAGGTATAATGTTCTTTTAGTTTAAGGGTTAAGTGTTATCTATGTTTTGTGCTACTTACGGAGTCACGTTGTGCTAGATATGGCATACTAGTCCTAATATTGAACATTAAGACTAACACAATATTTAATGCACATAAAAATTAGGTTTTGATAAGTTAAAATCACAAGTCATAGATTACTTATATTTTACAGGAATTTAATAATAATTAAAAATATTTTATTTTAATAAAATATTTATGAAAAAGGGTCTGACAATGTTAATTTAAATAGTTAGAGGTCTCAAACTAACATGCTACTATTTTTCATTGGTAAAATTAGTCAAAATAATGAAGGTATTAAGTTTTTAAAAATTTTGGACAGAAATTACTATTTATAGAATTATTTGAATCAGAAACTATTTTAAAAACAGATATTTATAATTAATTGTTAACATAAACTAATTTGTGACATATCAAACCTAAACTAAAATTAACATATAAATATATGAAAATGATCTACAAAAAATCTAGTATTTGATTCTAAATTTTATTTTATTTTACATCACTGTTTAATATTTACTAAAAATCAATATACATAAAATATATTAAATAGCACTTTCAGTTTTTAATCAATAGAAAATATAAATAATAATACTTAATGCTGGAAATTTTTTAAATAAATACTAAATAAGAAAACACTAATTATCAGTATTTTTCTAACATTTATTAACAATAATAAACATTCATAAAAATTAGAATACACAGTTTTCACAATTTTGTAATTACTGTTTTTATTTACTAAATAATATATTTAATGAATAAATAATTATGTCAAAATAATAAATGAATACTACAATTGACATTACTATTTATTAGCATTTTACATAAATTTTACACAGTATAAAAGTATTGATAAAAAATAAAAATACAGAACATATGATGAAATAAAATAATTTCTGTATTATTAATAGTATATATATATATATATATATATATATATATATATATATATATATATATATATACACAGAACATATGATAAAATAATATAATTTCTGTATATATATGTATACAAAAAAAAACACAATACACAGAACCTAGGCTCAAACTCAGGATTCCTAAGCAGGGTCTTATCATAGATGCTCTGACCAATAGGTCAAATTTGGTTCTATGTTAGAAACAAAATCCAAGAGTTATATTTCATCCTAGAAATTATATATATATATATATATATATATATATATATATATATATATATATATATATATATATATATATATATATATATATATATATTAAAAAACATGCAAAGGGAGGGGCTTAAACCCTGGTTTGCAGGGACAAAGACTAAGAGATGGGCCGCTAGCCACTTGGCCAGGCTCTGTTTGATGTTTCTAAAGGGTTTCTCTTATAAATAAAGTATAACATAGGCTAAAATTCTCACCTGGAAAGAAGGTGTTGTCGTCGATTCGCCGTGCAGCTGCTCAGAAACGAGGAGGTAATGAGCAGGGGTCTGCTATTGTTGAGATGAGAATAATTTGGAATGAGATGGGATCTATATATAGAGTGGGAAGAGAAACGTTATGGAATGGGAAGAGAAATGGCCTCTCTCAATAATGGTATACTCTCTCATTCACACCCATTGAATTTATGTTCAATGTCCAGCCATTCATTTTTGGCTTTAAATTTCTACTAAGACAATTTGCATATAAGTCCCTCCTCAAATCCTTATTTACACTCCAAACTCTTAATGCAACTCTTTGTAATATTTTAATTACTTCTTAATTCCTATTTATTACTAACTATTATTTACCAATAACTAATTATTATTCACCAACAATATTTTGTACTTAATCGCAACATTTCCATTTATTAAATTATTAACAATTAAACTATTTTTATATTAAATTCTATTTAATTTAAACGTTATACAATAATATTAATAATAATAAGTCGTAGTTAAATTTATTAAGAATTATATTTAAGCACAATCAAATATAAAATCTGCAATTATAAAATAAAATAAAATAAAATAAAATAAAATAAAATAAGGAATTACAAAACTCTTCTCCTTAAAAAATTTCGTCCTCGAAATTTCTAAGGGTAGGGTAAATACAATCATACCTGAAAAAAGTAGGGATATTCCTCCCTCATCTTATCCTCTCCCTCCCAAGTTGACTCTCCCGGAGAGTGGTGCCTCTATGCAACCCGGACCAAGGGTATAACAGTGTTTCTCAACCTCTTCTCCCTTCGATCCAGTATCTCGACGGGCTGCTCCGAGTAAGTGAGGCTAGGTCCAACCTCTAGCTCTGAGTAATCCAAAACATGACTGGGGTCTGGAATGTACCTCCTCAACTGAGAAATATGGAAGATGTTGTGGACGCCTTCCAAGTTTGGCGGTAATGCAACTCTGTAAGCCACCTCTCTAACTCTGCTAAGTATGGTGAAGGGTCCAATATATCTAGGGCTCCTCTTTCCCCCTCGAACGAATCTGATCATCCCTCGAGTAGGTGATATCTTCACAAACACCATATCCCCATCAGTGAATTCCAAGGGTCTTCGATAGTTATCGTCCCAATGCTTCTGCCTGTCTTGGGCAACCCTGAGTCTGTCTCTGATCATCTTGACCTTGTCTGCAGCCTCTATGATCATCTCTGGTCCAAGCATGACTCTTTCTCTCCAACATCGTCCCAAGAGAACGGTGTCCTACATCGACGTTTGTAAAGCACCTCGAATGGTGTCATTCTAATAGTAGCTTGGTAGCTGTTGTTGTATGAGAAGTCTACCAAGTGCAGATGATCCTCACATGATCCGCCGAAGTCCAAAATGTAAGTCTACGACATGTCCTCCAAAGTCTGTATCGTTCTCTCAGACTGTCCATCTATTTGAGGATCATATGCTATACTGAACTTCAACTGAGTACCAAGTCCTTTGCATATGTCCATCTATTTGAGGATGATATGTTGTGCTGAACTTCAACTGAGTACCAAGTCCTTCATACAAACTCTTCCAAAAGTGTAAGATGAATCGACTATCTCTGTCAGACACTATACTGATCGGGACTCCATGAATTTGCACTATCTGTCTCATATACAGCTCTGCCAACTTTTCAGTAGAAAGTCCTACTTTAAAGGAATAAAATGAGCTGACTTGGTCAGTCTATCGATTATGACCCAGATGGAATCCTTCCTTCCTTGGGAACGAGGAAGTCCCGTGACAAAGTCCATCGTGATGTGTTCCTATTTCTACTCCGAAATAGGTAATAGTTGTAGCAGTCCAGCTGGCCTCTGTCTCTCTGCCTTTACCTGTTGGCAGACAAGGCATCGAGAAACAAATCTGGCAACGTCTTTCTTCATACCGTACAACCAAACGTATTTCCGTATGTCCTTGTACATCTTGTTGACACTAGGATGTATAGAATATTATGACTGGTGAGCTTCTTACATTATCTCCTTTCTCAAACTGCCTTTCGGTACAAACAGTCTAGTGCCATGCCTCAATGATCCATCGTCATCTATACTGAAATCATGTAGAAGTCCTGTATCTGCTTGTGCTTTGAGTTGACGAAGCCTAATATCAAGGAATTGAGTCTCCTTGATCTCCTCCATTATGGTGGACTGGATCTACAAACTCATTATCTGCATCTCTGCTCTGGGTAGAATGATCTCTACATCGAGCTTCTCCAAATCTTTAAGAAGATGTATGTCCATAGTCAGATACATAGCCACCGGGTATCTGCTAAGTGCATCCGCTACAACATTAGCCTTTCCAGGATGATATTGTAGGTCAATGTCAAAATCCCTCATTAACTCTAGCTATCTCCGTTGCCTTATATTAAGCTCTTTTTGGATAAACACGTACTTCAAACTCTTGTGGTCAGTGAATATTTCCATATGCTCTCCGTATAAATAGAGTTTCCACAGCTTGAGAGCGAATATTACTGCTGCTAGCTCCAAGTCATGGATATGATAGTTCTTCTCATGAGTCTGTAACTGCCTAGATGCATAAGTAATTACTTTTCCATTCTGCTGGAGAACGTATCCCAACCCCTTCCCTGAGGCATTGCTGTAGATGGAAAATCCACCGCTTCTCGAAGGCAATGCCAACACTGGTGCGGTCGTTAGTCTTCTCTTTAGCTCCTCGAATGCTGTCTGACACTCCTCTATCCAGATGTACTCACTACAACAAAAAACCCTTTTAATGACGCTCGACAGGGAGTTTTAATGACGGCTGATACATAAGCGTTATCAAGTTAAAAAATACCTTTTTTCTATGACGGTTTGGACTAATTTTGGACTTTTTATAACGTTTATAAAACAAACCGTCATTAATACTTTAGAGCGGTGGCAAACTTGTAATTTTTTTCACTGTATAAAAGCTAAATAGGAGAGAGAAAATTCATTTCTCATCCATTTTCTAAGGAGCAGCATCTCTCCAAACCTCTTCTCCCCCAATTTCCTCAAGAGTTAGGTTAGGGTTTCTAATCCATGGGTTGCTTCTCCTTCTTTCGGTTTCGAGAGAGCTAGGGTTTTCGGCGGAGCTCGGAAGGAGCCATGGGTTGCTTCTCCTTCTTCCGGCCCCGGCGGAAGGAGATCGGGAGCAACCGGATCGAGGACAGCTCCATCGTGCGGTGCATTTCGTCTTTCGGTACTCGTTTTGCCCTAAAGTTCACATCTTTTTTCTTTTTTTCGACTTCTGTTGAAATTTATGGGCTTTTTTTTGTGTGTGGGGGGCAGAGCAGAGGAGGAAGCCGCCGCTGCCTGCCCACTGTGAAACCAATAACTGTGTCCAGAGCTTCTCCTTCCGTGACCTGGCGGTCGCCACCATGAACTTCAAGGAGGCCAATCTGATCGACGAGGGCGGGTTCGGGAGGGTTTACAAGGGCCAATTCCAGTCGGGACATGCAAATTACGATCCGATCCTGTTCGAAATTTGTTCGAGCGATTCATTTCGATTTTCGATTGTAAAATCGTCCATTTCCAGGTCGTGGCGGTCAAGCATTTGAACAGGAAAGGGGTCCAGGGGAGCAAGGAGTTCCTGGTGGAGACCCTGATGCTGATCATGCTGCGCCATCCCAACCTCGTAAATCTGCACGGGTACTGCGCCGAGGGGGACGAGAGGCTCCTGGTTTACGAGTACATGCCGCAGGGAAGCGTGGAGGATCATTTGTTTGGTAAAATACTGAAACTTGTTACGTTTAGTACTGATTCTGCCATTAGTTGTGTACACATTGCAATTTTCTTTTGTTCCCATGAAGCATGTTCATGATAATGGGCCTTGTTTCTTGGTGGGGAGATTAACTGCCAAAGTGCTGAGGGGCAGATTCAGGTTCCATCCCTGAATAACTATTCACTTTTTTATACCAGTCGGCAGTGTTTCCTTGTCATTTTTATATTGCAAGATTTCATTATGAGCAACTCAAAGATTGTAGAAAGGCAGTATACAGGTCACTATTTCAAGTGCACTTTACGATAATTTTTTTAGCTTAAAACATAAACGAAAATTTCCTAACTTGGAGTTTGGGCAAGGCGCAACTGGTTTAGAAACAGTTTTTTGTTTAATGATTAGCTTCGTTGGCTTGGATCTGATGGGCTCAAACCCAAATTGGGTCTAAAATTGTTCTTCAACCTAATCAGATGGTTTAGTATAAAGCCAACTGATCAGAGTAAGAAGTTAAGAACCGTCCATGAAGACAATTTTAGTGCTATTTATTTCCTATCTATTGCCTGTGTCATGGATTTTTTGTCCTGTTGATTGACAAAAGTGAATATTTAGACATAAGAGTCGATACAAATTTGATGCAAATTTCTTGTTTTTCTTTAAAGTGGCTTACTATACAGTCTATACTAACTATGCACGAGTGTGCATCAGAATGCATTCAGTCGATTTAAACCACAACCAAGAGATGGTTTGAAATGACTGGTTTTCCAAGAGTATGTCAACTTGGATGGTTTACTTAAGAATGGTGAGACATCCCCAACTGGACCACTTAACTAAGACACATATGGTTATTATCTAATGGCTAGATTCTGTATAATACTAGTCCTGTGATACTTTAGTTTCTATGTTTCTTATATTACAAACAGTTCTTGCTCTAGGTTCAATTTCTGTGTCTCATTTCTTTGTGAATATGATTCAGGATTTGGTTAATATTGGAACACAGGATTTGGTTGAAGGGAGAGTAAGTATAAGAATTTTGACATTTATTCTTTTTGTAGTGCAGTCTTGCTATGGCATTCTTGAATTATTCCAGGTGTCTGCTCTGTTTGCAATTATTCTCGGGTTGTTTTGATATACTTTTCTATGTGAAATACACATTTCTATCTATTTATAAAATAAATTGTTTTGTTATAATTGGTTTAGCTTCAAACTAGTTCATTTTGTGCACCTTTATGCTTCAAAACAACATTATCTTGGTATAGTGATCTAAGACAATATCTGATTGCGTAGCGGCTCTAATTGGGGCATATTATGTTGGTGGCGGATTAACTGCTGCTCTTGCTGTATTGAAATGGTTAGGCATTGATACTGAACTTGAGTCTGAAATGGTTGGGAAAGCAATGACCACCTCTATGTCATTTTGGAGTTGTGTTCCCAGATCTGATGACATGGAAATTCTGGAAAAGAAATTACGCTATGAGTTTGCTATTAAACGCCTTTTATTGGAGGCAATAACTCATGCTTCTGAAATTGGAACTAGCTATTGCTACCAAGTAAGCAAGTTTGGAAGTTTTTTCCTAGTTGATACTAGATGCTGATATATTTATCATTTTTTGTTTGACACTCAAAATTACTTTTCATATTTATAATCATGCATTTGACTTCTTTTTCTTTATTTTTTCAAAACCAGAGGCTTGAATTTCTTGGTGATGCAGTACTAGACCTACTTATCACTTGGCTACTTCTTTAACACAAAGTGTATGATGGAGGGAGACATTTTTCAGGGTTTTGCTACGTGATGCCGACAGTTTTGATGTGCTCAAAGTTGAAGCCAATGTACTAATAGTTTTGAGGGTCTACTTACTAGTAGTAGTTGTAAATATATATATTTGGATGTCTTATTTTGAAAAAATGTAATGAAGATGGTGATATATGTTATGTATATATTTGTAAATGGATTAAATGGTACTCTATAACATTTAGATGTTTTCTTGTGAATATGGTTCAAAATGAATGTTTTGAAATTGAATTGAGCAACATTGAGCATTGATCTATAATTTTTTGGAAAGTAATATATAAATGTGCAGAATTGAGCGTTATAAATGTGCTGAATTGAGTCTATACAGATTATCTATTCATAACGCTTTCAAACTATGCTGAAAATAAGTGTAGCAGAAACTCATCATATTCATGACGGTTATTTTATGACGCTTTTAAAAAACATTTATAACACCCGTTTTCATGACGGTTGCTGTGGAAAAAAAAAGCGTCATGGTACGTCATTAATGACGCTTTTTAACCGTCATTAAAAGGGTTTTTTGTTGTAGTGACTCCTCATTCTTCCTTGTCAGCTTGGTCATAGGCTCAGCCACTTTAGCAAAGTCCTTCATGAACTTTCTGTAGTAGCCAACTATGACTAGAAAACTCCTGATCTCCGTAACTGACTTTGGAGTGGTCCACGTCTCGACTGCTGCAAGTTTCTTCGGGTCTACTGCAATACCTTCTCCTGTGACCACATGACCAAGAAACTCTACTTGGTTTAAGAAAAACTCACACTTGGATAGTTTGCCGTACAGCTTTTCCTTCCTCAGGATCTCTAATACTATCTGTAGGTGCTCAACATGTTCTTCAAGAGTCTTCGAATAGATAAGTATGTCGTTAATGAATACTACGACAAACTTATCTAGATAATCATGGAAAACCTTGTTCATAAGGCTCATAAAGGTGGCAGGTGCATTTGTGAGTCCGAAGGGCATAACAAGGAACTCATACTGCTCGAACTTGGTATTGAATGTAGTCTTCGGAATGTCTTCAGCCCTCACCTTCACCTGGTGATATTCCGATCTCAGATCTATCTTCGAGAACACCTTTGCCCCACTCAACTGATCAAATAAATCGTCTAACCGAGGCAAATGATACTTGTTTTTGATAGTAACATTGTTCAAGGTCCTATAGTCGATGCACATTTGAACTGTGCCATCCTTCTTGGGCACAAAAAGAACTAGTTCTCCCTATGGCGATGCTCCGAATCAGATGAAGCCCTTGCTCAGCAACTCATCAATTTGGTCCTTCATCTCCTTGGATTCCATGGGGTTCATCCTATTGCAGCTTTGAGATTTCGGTCATGATCCCGGAATCAGATCTATAGAGAACTCCATATCTCTGTCAGGTGGAAGACCTGGAAGATCTTCTGGAAAAACATCCATGAATTTCCTGATAATAGGATGGAGAGGTACTTGCTCTTCAACTATAGCAGCAAAGTTGGCCTCGCCTATAATCTCTGGCATAGATCTTCTGACTCTAAACACCTCTTTTCTTAGGGGACTGAATATTATACTGCCCCCGAAACAATCTATGACCGCATGTGAGTCACTAAGCCAGTCCATTCCTAGTACGACATCGTACCCGAGAAGAGGCACTACGAAGAATTATGCCTTAAACTCTCTCCCAGCTAAGATGATAGTGCAGTTATACATATTACTAATGGATACTGCTCCCCCTCCAGTCATAACTCTATAAATTTCTTCAGTAGGTCTAGTGACAAGGTTATGTCTATGAACAAACTCAAGCGATAGAAAACTATATGAAGCGCCAGAATCAAATAATGCAGTAGCTAGATAAGAATGTAGTAAAATAAGACTGTGATGATGTCAGCTACTTGCTCCTACTCTGGCTCCAGTACAATCTCCGTTACTGGCTCTTGCACATCAATAGCCATAGCATAGGCTCTCCCCTGAGTTGCTCCCTGCTGTTGTTGATGTTGCTCGAACCTCTGTTGCTGGGTCGAAAGCGGTGTTTGCCATTGATTATAAAAGAACAGAACATTTTTATAGGAGGACTGGACTTTTACTTCACAACTACAAACTCGCTTGTACAGAAGAGAGCCTAGGAACAAAACCTAGGAAAAGCAATCTAAAGTACAATTGTTTTATTTTTTCTGGGGGGTGACGGTAGAGGCTCGGGAGAGTGCTATCAACTCTGCCTTACTCCTTGGACGATCGGACGTCGCTTCTGCTCTGATGAAGAAATGCTCTTGCTGGATGCTCTTTGCTCTATACTTCTCTTTATGTCTTCACCACTTTCTCTGCTCTCTCCTCTTTGCAAGGGAATGGCACCTTGCTATTTATAGGGCTTTGTGATAAGTAGGGTGTGCATTAATTGCTCCTTGAAAAGTGGGCGGTTAGGAATTTGGTTAAGATTAGCCTTGATCTTGTTTGTTGGAAATCAATCTGGGTTGTTAATGTTGATTGCAACAATTCTGGGCAGTTAATGTTGATTGTAACAAATCTGGATAGTTTGTTGGAAATCGATCTGGGCAGTTAATGTTGATTGCACAAAATCTGTATTGTCATGATTTGTTGTTAGCATCAAATCCGATGGGATAATTTTTGGTCAATTTTCTGCCACGTGTCCCAAATGCCTGTCATGTCGATTGCCATAAATCTGAATTATTGGGATTTGATCAACTCCTGCCACGTATCCCAACTGTTGTGAGCCATATGGAGGACTGTCATAGTTGAGCCGCATGGGGGTCCTTGCAACTGAGCCGCATGGAAGTTCTTTAATCTGAGCCACATGGAAGTCCTTTAATCTGAGCCGCATGAAAGTCCTTTAATCTAAGCCGCATGTGGGTCCTTGCAACTGAGTCGCATGAAAGTCTTTGTAACTGAGCCACATGGAAGTCTTTGCAACTGAGCGCATGGAGGTCCTTACAACTGAGCCGCATGGAGGTCCTTACAACGGAGCCGCATGGAAGTCTTTGCAACTGAACCGCATAAAGAACTTTGGAAATGGGTGGATCGTGTCAGCTATAAAGATTTTCTTCATCTCTCTAGGAGCACGTCAAGAGTCATCATTTCACCTTTATGTCAGAGCTGTCAATCCGTTGTGTCAGGGCTGTGCATTGCATCAGAGCTTTTAATGAGCTAGCTGCACAGAGTAATGATGACCAGCTGTATATGTCTACTTTGAACTGCATAGAGCCACGTGGCCTTTTTTTGAGCCGCATGGAGCTATTGTGTACTTTCCAGCCGCATGAAGCCTTAAGAGACTTTTGAGCCGCAAGAAGCTCTAAGAGACTTTTGAGCCGCATGAAGCTCTAAACGACTTTTTGAGCCGCATGAAACTCTAAAGGACTTTTGAGTCTCATAGACTTTCTTATTCCTTTTCCATGCTTCTACAAGACCCCCTTCAAAGTTTTCAATTTGTAAAATTGAAATACTTTGAATAAGAAGCATGGCTATGTCCGCATAAGCTCCTCGTGCCGTATAGACTCTTCTGGCCGCTTGGATGTTCTGGCCGCATGGATGTTCTGGCCGCATAGACTGTTCTGTGCCACGTAGGCATCTCATTTATTTGCCTTTGATTTTCTTTGAATTGAAGTCATCTTTTGGGATAGGATCCCAAGAGTCAGCTTTAAATATTTAGATTTTGCCTTAATGATTAGGATTAATCTTTTCGCATGCAGGGGTTAGAAATCCAAGAGTCGGCTTTGTTTTCTAGGCGGCGCGTCATGCGAAGCGTCCCTTGATCCGCACACCCCCCATCAGCCTATAAATATGGGTTCTTTGGGAGAGAGACTGTTTACTTTCTTTTCTCTTCAACTTTTCTTGCCCTAGTTGTCGTCGTCTTCTCTCTCGATCACCGATCAACAATGGTCCCCAAAGCTTCCTCTAGCGCTGCGGCGAAGGGTAAGGGAGCGACTTCTTCATCGACTGAGGCGCCCACAGTTCATCCTGACGTCCACCCCGCCATTGATGGTAAGGATTATGCGAAAGACCGTATGCTTCAAACCCTAACAAAAATGGCTCTGTTACATATTTTATGCATAAGCCTTTTTCTCCTTGGCATTTAATTAAACTGCCCAAGTTCAGTACGATGAAACCGTATATGTTGTATGGGCTGCATGAACTTCTCATGTCCGAGCCGTATGGGGTATGCCCCATGTCTGAGCCGCATGAAAATCACTTCATGACTGAGCCGCATAAGCACCTTTAAAGCTGAACCGCATGAAGTCCCACTGAACAGAACTGCATGAGTTCCTGATGAACTGGACCGCATAAGCTCTAACAAATCAGAGCCGCATAAGCTTATCTGAACTGGGCCGCATAAGCCCTACTAAACAGATCCGTATAAGCTCATCTGAACTCGGCCGCATGAGACCTCACTAAACAGAACCGCATAAGCTCATCTGAATTCGGCCGCATGAGACCCCGTTAAACAAAGCCGCATGAACTCCTAATGAACTGGGCCGCATGAAGTCTCTTGAACAGAACCGCATATGAACCCATCAAAGTAGAGCCGTATGAACTATGTTAAAACCGAGCCGCATAAGGATTCGTCCGGACAGAGCCGCATGAACTTTGTTAAAATTGAGCCGCATAAGGACCCATCCAAATAGAGCCGCATGAACGCTGTTAAATATTTTTTGGTCATCTCCCGACTTTGTTTCTTTTGTCCTTTTTCAGTAAATTTGCCAGTTAATGCTGCGGGAGAACCTCTGGTGGGTCGCGCCCAATCTGTCGTGGGCTATAGGTATGACCACATAGTCGAGTATGTGGTAAATCAGTTTCAAAAAACGAACCTTTGGAGAGGCTGGACGACATTAAAAAGCAGTCCTTCTTCTTTATCTCGGGGATGATGAACTCAGGGCGGCTGGGGGGCAAACACTTGAAGCCTGCGTTCCTCTTCGGGGACGCCCTGACTGTGAAGAACTCCCAAGTTCTGGATATATCTGAGAGCTGGAGTTTTACTTCTGACGGGATGGCGATCCATATTCCTCTGATGGAGCGTCACTTTCCACTGTCATGGTACACCACGTAGTAAGTTGAGTTCTCTTATTATATCATGTATATCTATTTCCATATACCATGTTCTCTTTTACAGTCTCATTTCTTTATCAGCAGTTCATGTATATTATTCTATAGCTTGTTTTATATTTCCTTTCATGTTATGATCTGTGTGAGAGATATGTATTCGTTCCTGTCCTGACTGGACCTGTTGAAATATTACAGATGATGAGGATTACTGCGATACTTACTATGGAGCAGGCCTAGTTGACACAGGTGACCTGGACCCTCAGCAGGATCCAGTAGTCGCTGAGGACTTGCCATTAGTTTAGATTAGACTTATATCATTATCTAGTCATTGAGACATTGTGATCGTATTGAGATATTATTTTATGGTGTGGTTTATACCGAGACTTATTATTCATATTGTGGCTCTCTGTTGAGATTATCTTATCTTCTTTTCCATCTTAGTTTGTGATTGAGATTACTTATTATATTTTTCTCCTTTCGGAGCATATTCTAGATTGTGTTAGATGTTGTGACCTAGGACAGCGTTCTACCGCCGACACTGCGGCGTAGGCTGGACGTACCCACTTCTTGTGTCCTTATACTGGGTACGGGTCGTGACATGATTCACTCATAAGGCAAGGCACCAATCACTAATACATACTCTAAATCACTGATACTCACTTCCCTCACTCATATTTAGATACATACACTGATACCTGACTGATACATTGGTATCAGTCCACCCCTCTCCTATCTAAAACCCCTAAATCCTTAACACATCTTTATATGCACAGGAGGCTTACTCAAATAGGGTATCTGGACAGGGACTCACTCACAAATAGACTGACATCACTCTCTATACATTAGCTCACAAGCCCACTCACCACTGAGTACAGGGCTAGTGCACTTGACAGTGCACTACTACCACTGATGGCCGTCATTGCATCCCACCTAGGCATTCCTTACCACTGACACATACTCACTTCACCTAAGTTTCCTAAATCATTCACACTTGGCATGCCCATCTATTCTTCACATTTCCTTACTTAATCATTGCTCCTAGGCAGTATCCCTGCCTGTAGTACCAAGGCCATACCAAGCCAAGCCAATGGCTGCCAAGTCCATGTAGGGCTCAAGCATGGAGGAGTCCCCTCTCCCTCCTATTTCCTTATTACACTCACCACAGGCAGTCCTTTTGCATCTTATTGATAAGTAATGAACATTTGAGCCCCTTTTCCCCTCAACTGATATAATTTGAAATCAGTTGGTCAATACCCTTAGTTATAGGACTGAATATCAAGGACATATATGAAGAAAATAGAGCTAAAACAATTATAGGCTAATATAATCCTCTAAAATCCAATTGGTCCATAATTATTGATACAAGATTATGACTTATGCTAATGCAATCAGTCTAACTTCTTAATCAAGACACTTCTCGATTATAAGGGACTGAACTAGAATTTACAGTGACTGGTCAAGGGGTGGGGGATGAACATTCATATAAAAAGGCTGTTACCAACCTATTACTGAACAAATGAACCCAAGAATTTGGACTGGAACGAGCATGTAAGGAACTGATACAATTATAAGGCAGATATACATATAAATGGCCTACATATATATCACTGTATTATCCACACATACTGCTCCTAACCCTTTGTATGAGCAGTAGACTAATTCCCCCTTCCTCTTCATATACCCTCACCTATTCACATACTCACTAAACTGAGTATACACACGCATACATGTCCAATTTGGCACTCACACATATTGGGTGATACTCAAATGGCTGTAGGGGTGGGGGGGCATGTCCTCATTGACTGATAGTCAATCAGAGAACTGAGGCTCAAGCTGTAGTAACCCTAGAAGGGGGGTGAATAGGGTCAAGCTAACTAATCAAGCACTTAGCACAAGCTAATTGGCAATTTAAAAATATAAGTGCAAGAGAAGAAGCAATAACAATACCGACACCCGATGTATCCTGGTATCCTCCCAAGAGGCAATCCATTCCCGGAACTCTCTCCGGATTTAATCCACTATTTGAGCAAATAGTTACACACGAGTTTGGATCCGAAGAACTCGCCAACTTCTTACACGAGAGCTTTAATCCGAAGGCCTCTCCGACTTCAACCGAGAGTTTGGATACGAAGACTCTCCAACTTCAACCGAGAGTTTGGATACGAAGACTCTCCAACTTCAACCTTTCACAATAGGTTTTCATCTCCTTATACAATAAGATGAAGATCTTACTTTTCAACTCAATAACTCTAACACAATTTGTGGATGGCAAATAAAAGCTTTGTAGAGTTGTTTGTGGATAGGCTTTGGTGGTTTAGAAATTTTTAGGCTCAAAGCATCATCCTTGAATGAAGGGGTTCAAGGCTATTTATAACCAAAGCAAAGGAAAGTGCAATAATGCAACTTTCTCAGGCTGATGGATCATCCCCGGATTTTCGTAAAAATCCGTCGGATCATCCGCCTGTATAGTCCAACGGCTATAAAAAGAGCCGTTGGGATCAATCATTCGTAAAATCCGACCGTTGGAATGCAAACGGTCATATGGCGGAAAATCTGTCGGAATTCCGCAATTTTCTGCCGGATAATCCGAACACTCACAGATGGTATTCTGTGAGACCATTCGGATTTTCCGTCGGATTTCTGCGGAGATCCGCCGGATTATCCGCCAGGATTTCGAAGATTATTCTGGGTTATTTTCTACCCTAGCTTTCGATTTTGCCATCTATTTCTTGTGTTTACAAAGATTCCTAAGACTCATTACAGACTCCAAATATACTGTAGTAGGAGCAAGCTTCTGCAGAGTCTTGAAATGATGATGGCTTGGCTTGGCTTCTTTCCTTGATTGATGTTGGCTTTTTCCCTTGGCGGCAGCTGTCCAAAGATATCCAGTTTGTGAAAACTGAATACCTTTCGGGGGCTTCGCCCCCGAACCTACGACGAGGGGCGCTGCCCTCTCGACCCCTGTCTGCTGACCGGGCAGCGGAACCCCCGAGTGCGTGGCTCCGGAGATGTCGTCGGGTGGTTCAGAGAAATCTTGTGCGATCCGTCGTCTTTGGCCCAGCATGATTTCTTTATTACATATGTCCATATTGATCTTGCTTATTACTTTTCTGCATGTACAGGTTAGACAAACAAAGCAATATACATAGTAGCAAGTATGATAAGTTTAATGCACATTAGGACAATGCTGAGTTTAAGTATAAGTGCCAAGGTGATAGCATAAATGATAGTGATATCATAATGATTAAACTTAATTGAATAACCACAATCAAAAATATAGTTTTGATTTTGGCAACCCGATTAAATTTAAGATAGATAAGCTCATATCACTAATAAGTAAACCAATAGGCACATATCACCAAAGGTATAAGTATAAGTAGAAATGCTATAGCGATAGTATGAAAATTAGTGATAATGAAATGCTAAACTTAACAGATTAACCATATTCAAAAATATGATACAATCATTGGGCCAACAATCTCCCTCTTTTTTATTATGGCAAATCGGTTAAGTTTAGTATGGACAGAACATATGCATGTATCACTAATATACAAAAGACATAAGCAATATTACTGAAAGCATACTACTTAGATTACTTATAAATACATACTTAAACGTACTTCTCTCCCTTTGACATGATCAAAAATACGCTCCCCCGTACTAAGAGATAAGAAATCAATCTTAAGTACATAAATCAGAGCATGAGGAAGGCATAGACAATCATGATCAAGATATACTAATTGAGGAACAATAGGAAAAGTGTGTAAAGACAAGTGTATAAAACTACATACCAAATGTAGAGTACTAAATAGAAAATTATTTGTCAAAACACAATATGGTTGGTAAAACTAAAAGTATTTGAAAAACAAGAAATAAGTAGTTTACTAACTTGAAATCCAAGGAATAAATCCAAAACACAATAGCATATGAAATATTGCTCTAGTTTTGGAAGAGAATTATGAAATAAAGGATTTCAGTCAAAAACCATGAGGATTAGATAATTGCAAAGTAATTGATATTAAAAAAATACCAATTGAGATAGTTGGAAGATATAAACTTAATACCAATTGAAATAAAAACTTGAAACATTGATCAAAAAGCCATTTGAAAGTCAAAATTGTCCACAAATAAATAGTGGAACAAAATAAAGGAATAATCAATGTAAAATAGAGCAATTGATATAGAATAATCACATTATTTGCAAAATCTATATGCTTACCTAAGTTTATGCATTTGAACTCAATTACCTTATCATGCTATATAAATGCTCTTTTTGATAAACATGAAGGTAAAGGAGAAAAATACTTGAGAAAGAGAAATTCAGTCGACTTGAATGCTCCCCTCAAGGTACTACCAAAGTTGATAAAAATCATGAATTTTGGATAAGTCCTCAACAAGGAAAGCCAAATCAATTAAGCATGAAAGAAAAGCCAAATCAACGAAAGCATAATATTCATCAAGATAAGATCTGAAAGTTAGTAATAGCAAGATGACATATTTAACCCATATGAAAGAGAGAGATAAGATAATAAGGACAATCACATACACTCTCAAAAATCCTTCAAAATAAAAATATCATGACCTCAATCAATAAGAGATGAAAATAAAGAAAATATGGGTCCATGATAAACTATGTATACGACATATTAGAGGGTATAGATAAATTAAAACAATTTATTTGCTCCCCCTCAAAATATGCGTAACTAGTTTCAAAGCACTTATAGCATCAAAATATAGGGGTAAATCAACTATGGATTTCTTTCCCTTGCTCAATGCATATAAGGCTATAAAATCGTCATAAAATAAATAATATCATCTTTAGTCAAGAAGAGATATCCAATTAATACTTACTAAAGATGAGAATTCAAAAGAATATTCCAATATAGCACATGTAATCAAAAGATGACATACACTAATCTATGTAGAAGTAACTCATATTTAAATAAGATATATTAATGTATGTTACCTTTTGAGAAAGATGTCATCATGAAAAAGAATAAGGACAGTTAAAACAATCATGATGAGAGTCAAAATATCGCTCAAAAATAAAATAAAAATAAACCTCAAATATCATGTCCATGATTATCTAATCAAGAAAGAATCAACCAATTTATTACTTTGCATGGACTAGGTATGTTGTACCACATATTTATCCAACAACGAATAAATCCAAACATTGCTAATGGTAAATTAATAACCCATAGAGTTCAAAGAGCAAAGGTCATATGTGATAAACCATGAGTAGTCAAAGTAGAGTAATAAATTAACTTGATAATCTCATAACTAGATAATTTAAGACTACTTAATCATTAGGATCATTCATAAAGTAAACAAAAGAATAAACATGATCCAATGATAAATCTCATCAAGAGAAAATTCAAAATCCATATTTATAAAGAATCTTACAGATCATTGAAAAATATGGAAAGAGTCAATCTCAAAATGATCACACATTCAAACTAAAGAGATGTAATGATAATATGATAAAATCATGACTCAAAAAGTGATAGAAATTTAAGAGAGACTTGCTAATGACTAGTATGGAAGAAAGTTAAAACAAGGAATCACAAACCTTTAAGAGAAAACAAGATCTAATAAAGAATTTGTAAAACTAGTTTTAGAGATCAAGCATATCACAAATCTTGTTTTTGTAAACTAGCATATCATATATAGATTAAAGTATAGGGATATAGTTAGATATGTGAAAGTGAGCCAAAATTATATAGCTTAATAATATATCATAAATAAGCAAACTATATAATCCAAATAAGATTAATGAGGGAAGCCATTAACAATATAAATGTGCTCATTAAATCTTAAGTCACTAACACTAAAAAAACTTGCTTAAGCAAAGAATTCTCAATAAGTATAATACATTTTGAATGATCAAAATGATTTGTAGACTCTTTATTAAGCAAGGATAAGAGTATAAGATAACAAAATAAAAAGAATTAGACTCTTATCAAGTATAGGCCAAAAGAGATATTCATGTAAACACAAATAAAATAAATCTCTTTGCCAAGTATAGAGATTAACCCAAGATAATGAAATAATGGATCGATCTAGAGAATGCAAAATATTATAGTCATTATGAAATAAGAGTATTCTCTAGAAATGGGAGATCTCTAACCAAAAGCTCAAACCATAGTAGCTAAGGACATAAGACATGATGTATCAATTACATGGATTCTCATGTGCTACAACAACATCATTGGGAAACAATAATTCCAAAGAAGCATAAACCCAAGGAATGAGCAAGGAAAGCACATTAAAAATAAGAAAGCTGATCGGATTATCCGTCGGATTTCAGCAGAAGTCTGGCGGATTATCCGAACTTAGTGCTCACAAAGCTGCTGGAATTGATTGGATTATCCGTCGGATTTTCGCGGATATCCGTCGGATGATCCGAACTATTGCTCACAGACTTGCTGTTTGCAGTCGGATGATCCGCCGGATTATACCGAAAATCCGTCGAATTTTTCGTCTTTCTATAAAATCAAATTTTCAAAGAGCTTTCATAGTGCACCAAAGAAAAGTGGAAAGATATAGACTAGAAAATGTGCACTAATTAAAGAGGTAAAATCAACATACAAGGTAAGGCACAAAACTATGTGATCCTTAATAGAACATCCATAATTAGTCATAAGTAAGACATTAATAAACATTTACTCTCAACATCCTAACTTAAAGGTATAAAACAAATAAATATCAAAAGTTAGGAATCATTTATATATATATATATATATATATATATATATATATATATATATATATATATATATATATATATATATAAAAATATATATATATATATATATATATATATATATATATAAATATGTATCCATAAAGTCAACCAAAAAGCTAAAAAGACAACATTAAAAGAAAGCTTTAAGAAAGAAGCTTATTGATTCAAAAAGAGATACACAAATTTGATCAAAAGAATCAATAGCTTAGAGTATGAGTTAAGCATAAGTTTAAAAGTAACAAGTATGAATAAATACTCTTCAAGTTAATATAAAACTTTAGCTTAACTCATATGCCTACATAAAAATATTTATACAAAAATAGATATCAATATAAGAGATACATGAACTATATGTAGATGGAAATTTAATGTATATAGTCATGTATCCTTAATGAATATTTGAAAAACAATTACAAATTCAAAAACATGTATAAATAAACTTCATTAGGCAAAGACATAATTGATTCTCAAGAAGATAATCAAGATGAAGTATGAGAATCAATAATAAATATATTATGTAAGCACAAGGTTAAAATGGAAGTATAAGTGTATACTTGTCAAGTGATAAGAAGCTTGTGCTAAACATATATATTCACAAATGCCGATTTAAAGTAAATATTACAAATTAATGAGAAATCGGTAAGAAGTAACTATCCTAAAAAACTTTAGAGACGGTGAGTTAAAATTATATTAACTCAAATCAAAATCAAGCTCCTATGGACTAGAGTGATATGCATGCTTCATAATATAGAGATTAAGAAAAACAAGAATGCATAAATCAAATGTGTCACACTTAATAGAAAATGAGTGATAAACTACATAGTGTGAACTAATCATTTAAGCCGAGTAACTAGTCATGCTAGATAAAAGAATTTATAAGAAAATTAACTAAGCATGCTAGTATTGTATCTCACATTGATTTATATAGAAGGCAACTGAAGGATATCAATGTGAGCTAGTAGCAAGACATCAAGAGAAACATGCTAAATTCTAAAAATATAAACAATTTAAAGAGAAACGATTAGCATGTTACCAAAGTGGCTCTAGTGGCCACGCTTGTGTTGGTGCAATTGCTTGGAAGATGACCTTTGAGCTTTGCAACCACCAACACGCTCCTCGGTGCTATGTTCCGATACAAGAAGCTTCACCTACAATAATAGATGAAGACTTTGGTATCCAAATAAACTTGGATCCACATTTATTAGCTTTAGGGACCCATATAGCACTTACTCTAGCATTGGTAGTGAAGGTCCTACGAATAGGGCATGTAAAGCTCATGTGTCCAATGTGAGAGCAATAGAAGCACCTAATACTAGTGTGTGCACATGTATCATAATGAGCATGGTTGTCACGACCCGCACCCAGTGTGAGGGCACGAGAAGTAACAAACGCCCAGCCTACGCCGTAGTGTCGACGGTAGAACGCTGTCCTGAGTCACCATATCTAACACAATCTAAATAACTATGAATATAGAGTAAAATAATACGTAGTTCAATCACAATACTAAGATGGAATAGAAGAAGGATCTCAAGAGAGTCACAATAAAGTCTAGGTGTGAACCACTAGAAATATCTCAAGTACAACTCATAAAAGTCTCAAATAGAAATACAAAATAAAGTACTAAGTCTCAGCTAGACTATGGGCAAGTCCTCAGCGACTGTGGGATACTCCTGTGGGTCCACGTCGCCAGTGTCATCTAAGCCAATACCATAATAAGTAGGACAGTACTCCTCATCATCACCTGTAAAATTTTTAATATGCCCAGTCAGGACGGAACGAGCACATATCTCTCACAACAGTTCATATCATGAATGGACATATAAAGCAAGCTATAGAAAATTATACATGAATCGCTATAAAGAGAAATCAACAGGAGAGAAGATATAACTGAGATATAAATATGATAAATAAAGAATATAACCTTCTACGTGAAACAGAGCATGAATTGGTTATGTAAACAGCTTGGGTTGCATATGGATACAGCTATGGAATGCACATGGATAACTACTGGGGATAATGATCACATAACCAACTACACTCTCCCTGTCCCCAACCAATACACAAGGATCGAAGCATGTTATGTTATTGCACATGGATAACAACTACTGTATACATGGAGCTCATATGGTCATGAGTGTACATGAATAACATATGAGTGCACATGGATAAATATGAATACATGGAGTACATGATGACCATGATAAAGTACATGAATATGACATACTCGATGTATCCGAGGGGATAATATCGCATAAAAAGATCCAGAGGGTACTGATCCGTGTGAACGTCGTGTCAGCATCAAGTATACTACTCTATAATAAGAGTACATATCCAAAGAAGCATAAAAAGATCAGAGAATGTACTCGTCTGGCAATCCGAACTGCTGATGATGAAAAGTGACTAGACTGGAGTAATAAGATCCTATTTAAAACAACCACATGTCATAATATAGTCTAAAATATCATAAGGAATACCTTTAATGCAAATTCTACATGATTTGGGTCAATCTAAGTCAAAGTCAACCTTGGGTCAACTTTGGTCAACCAAACTAGTCAAACTAGGTCAAAGTCTGGTCAACTAGTCTATTAGTCAATTTTTAGGTCAATACTAGTCCTAGAGTTGATTTTGGGTATGTGTTGGTGGTATCTTAGGTATCAATACTAATTATCAAGATACATCCTAATACCAAAATCCTACCAACTATTAATACACTAAAAATCAGATTTCTATCCTAAATAATACACAATACATGTACACATCTAAAAACCAAACTCTTCTTAAACTATCAACCAAAGTAAACTAACTATCAACTAACTAAACTAACTACTAACCTTGACTAAAATAGACTAACTGGACTAGCATTCCTGAAATCAAATCCATCAATTCCAACTAATCAGTAACATGAACTTAGCATCCTGAAATCAATCCTACACAACCTATTCATGTATCAGTTAGGAAACATACCTATTCCTATTTATAACCTATATGGATACTCACTCTAACCCCTATGTCTAATACCAATCTCGACCACAGCCTACCTATTAAGCAACCTAGGTATTCTTAGATAGGGCATATAGGATTCTGTAGGCTGGGTTTTATACAGAAATTTATATACGAAATCAGAGAAAAGGAAAAGAAAGAACTGAATCAGAAAACTAGAAATCATGAAGAAACCCGATACTCTATGAAACTCAATTCGATCACAGCCCTATCCTATTAAGCAAACTAACATGTATCTCTTAACTAGGTCTAATATGGTTTGTAGGTTGATTAATACAGAACATACATTTTCAAAAACCAGAACAAAAGGAAAGAAGAAAACCGAAACTGTGAACTGGGATTCTAAGAACACCCGATACTCAATATCAAAACTCAAACTCAAACTCTCGATGCTACAAACTAATAGGTAATCTCCTAGATATGGTCACATAGGGTCTGTAGGTTTGATTTAAACAGAAGATATATTCGAAACTGAACCAAACCTATCAACAAAAGAAACTAAAACTGAAAAAGGAAAACTGAGCTTATCTTGATACCCAAAACCAAACCCAAATTTGATACAACCTATTCCATGATGCAAATTAACATGTAACACAAAGGTGAGGTTAAATAGGATTTGCAGGTCAGGTTTTATACTGAAATTAACATCAAACTGATGGGAACAATTCAATCTCTGAAATTGAAAACTGGAAATCAAAACTAACCCGATACTCTAAAACACAAAACCTATCTATAACCTAAATCATTCAAAAAATTAATTAATAATCAAAACCTAAGGTTGGTAAAGTTTCAAGGGTCTGAACATGATCTGCAAGTGTCATTGTGTCCAAGAAATAGGACACGAAGTGTCCTGAACACTCGTGAACCAAAGCTGAAACCTAGTTCTCGTGCACGCATGTCACGCGACCTAGGGCTCGACACAGAGCGAATCGCGCTACGTGGTTGCTCGTACACGTAGCCCACCTATATGGCTACATGTCTACGTGCCTGCACTGGACTCTCGCCACGTGTCCGAGTCGCACGAAGTGCGTATCGGACGCCGCGTTCTCACGCACGCGCGACAGGCCGAAATCGATGCCGTGTCGATTTCTCCCTCGATACTCGACGAAACCCCACAAAATTTTATGAGCATCCTGTCAATCGTGGTCCCTCTCTACTCACCAATTTTCTCGAGTCGAAACGCCGTGTCCATCGAAAACGGACACGGCAGCAGCAGGACACGCGCGCGGTCCTCGTGCTGCGCGTGCGTGTCCTATTTTGGACACAAAAACGTGTTGATTTTATCAAGAACCTAGGGTTTGGGAATCCTTACATGTAGGGCTATCAATTCGTGAAATTAGATTGCAAAAATAACAATAATGAATTCTAAGAGGAATTTCATCGAACACGTTTAACCCTAATCCGATACGTGTCCGATACACCTATCAAACGAACACGAAACTTAACCAAACTTCATGGGTAGGTCTAGGGTACCTAGATGCATGCTACTATGAAGAAAAATCAGGAGAAACTATGATGTTTAGGTGTTTACCTATTGCGAGTTGAAAAATCAAGAAACTGACTCCTCGATCGATGAGACGACCAGTTTCCACCGAGCAAACGCCTCCAACTCCTTACTAGCAATGCTCCAGCAAATTCTCCTCCTTCCCACAATCACAACGCACTTCGTTTGAGGTAAAACGGAGATCGGATGAGAAAGTTAGGGTTTTGGAGAACTGGAAACTAGGATTTTGTAAAGGGGGTGTCCATACTAATGCAATGCTTATATAGGAAGTGGGGGTTTCCTGTTTTGGCCGGCCATATGAGTCCTACTAGGGTTAGGGTTGGTTCATGGGCCCCTCTCTACTATTTAAGTTGAGTTTAAGCCCATTTAACAAAAGGCTAAAAGGACAATTAATTAAATAGCCTAAAAATAGTCAAATAGCTTTCTAAATTAAACCAAAGCCTAAAAATAATTTCTAATTAGCTAGATGATCATCATAGGTCATGGTTAGTCTCTAATGTGGATTTTCTAAAGTTAAACCAAAGGCTAAATCAATCACAAGTCAATAATATCTACAAAATCACAAAATGACTAAAATGGCTAAAATGACTAAAATACCCTTATTTCAAAAAGTGGGTGCTACAAGTCTACCCTCCTTAAAATAATTTCGTTCTCAAAATTAAGATAATCCTACTCTTTCTAGGTCAAACCCCAACAATCATGGTCTTAAGAAAACTTATCTAAATCATGCAGTTGAAAAGAAATCATACAGGGTTATGGCAGGCAATCAGTCTGGAGTCTCGTCTAGCTACTAAAGTCATACTAGATCAAAAGTAGTCATAAGGTATCAAGCATACAAACATTATGGTAGGGTACAGTAATCATCAAGATAGGATAAGGTATGGGTCAAGAACTCACCTCTACTAGGTCTGGTAGCTGGAACTCTCTCTCCTGGAGGTAGGCCTCGTCTAGAGGCAAGTGTAGTAGAAGAGTCTCGTATCTTGTGTGCAGCTGACCCACAAAATAGGCACAATCCTAGTCTCTTCCTACAGTCCTTCCATACGTGCCCAAGCTTCTTACAGAAGGCACAGGTAGGTACTCGCTCAGCTGGTCTCTGCTGGACAGGAATCTAAACTGGATAGGATGGTCTAGGCTGAAAGCCTGGGTACTCCTGAGGCTCTGGGTATAAACTTCTCCTCGCTCTCTTGGGACTAGGATCCTCCCTCGAATGCATATAATCCCACAACAGTTGGATAATGAGACTCTGCTCTCTCATAAGCTCAGCCTGAAGTCTCTGTACCTCCCGTAAATCCTGAAGAAATCTGTGAATATGAGCTCCAACAGGAATGGCATGGGGTACCACTCTAGGAGGCAAAGGAAGGCCCTCAGTCTTCGGCTGAACTGTAGTCCTCTCCTGAAGGATAAGAGATGGAGGAAAATTCTCCGGTGAGGCTGCTAACACCTCCTGAGCAATAGAAGGGGAAAGTACAATCTCGATCTCATCCAGAATTGCAGCTGTGCACTGGGGACAAACTCTGGTCATGGGTGCCATTCTGGAAAAGATAAGGATAAATAATAAATCATTGGGCTGTCAGGTAGTATATCATCCTATACAAATACTTGTGATTATAAAAATAACTAAAATTAACCATAAAGCATTAATACTCTAAAGATGATCAAAAATCGAAAGTTTAAAGCACGACTGTCAATAACACTGAAATCCAAGCACACTATATATATATCGATAGAAATTTTAGTCTCGATATGATCTAAGTTGATCAATTACAGGATTAATCGAGGTTTGGGCAAAATGGAGAACAAGGTCGTTGAAGTTTAGGCACGAGTATCCAAGATTTGAAATCCATGTCACAATTGAATAAGGTTCCAAACATTGGACGATAAGGGAATGACCAAGTCGACTGGTCGCGATCAAGGGTTTAGAATTCAACACTATTGAAATCCTAAAGAAATACTGTGAGGATATGGAAATAAGCCACTATCCTTCTTTTGATAAGGAAGCTAAACGTGATACTCTGGGTTGACCTATTAAGTACAGTGCCTTGCCTTTCTGAAATATGTGAAAGACAAAAGCAAAAAGAGTTCAAAGACGATACTATTGAGTACAATACGTGGTTCATAGACGACGAAAATAGTTCAAGGAGAATTGCCAAACTGTCGCGGATGAGACAGATGCCCTAGAGTCTCATCCACGTAGAGTAATATATGAAAGCGAACCAAAATGCACTAGGTTGATCAGACCATCATACACCGGTTCTGATTAGACCATATGTTAGTGGGTCGACCCAATAAAATATGTCATGATCAAGCTCGAAAAAGAGATAAGCTTGCAAAACTAAGGCTAAATTAGCAACATAAGGTAGTCAAGTATAAGTAAGGGAGGTAATAATGAAGGAGAAAAAAAATAGTCCAAGATCATCAACTAAGCTGGTCAAGCAATCAAGGTAAGGTACAAGATTAAGCATTTAAGGAACAAGAAGAACTCCATCCCATGTCGGGTCAAAAGAATTGAGCCATGGTTGAATCTCGAATTTAAGTCAGAAAGTAATTTAGTATTATGGTAAGGGTTCAAGAGGTGACAACTAATACAAGAATAGAGAAAATCAAGTTGAAGCATGAAATAAATTTAATTAAGAATCCAGTGAAATAATTTAGAGACACAGTACTAAAGGCGAATACTGCTAAGGAACGATCAAATACAAACGTTTAGAAAGTCACAATAAAAGATCTAGATTTGAGGAAAGGTTGAGTAGGTCAAGATTTGAGATACAGTCCCATAGTTTAGCAGACGACTAACAACACTAGAGTATATACTACTATCATAGTCATGAGTGATATGGCAATTAGTGTGAAACATTTCTATCTCATTAAGGTTACCTTGATGGCCTACCATTGCATTCCTTTTAAAAAGGAATTTCCAAAATAACTATCGCAATTTGTATTCACTCTAAGCCATCCAATCTAATCATGACTAACATTTAAATCCTTTCCATAAACCTTATAGTAACTTTTATCACATTACTACTAACCTTTCCAAATTTAACATTTCAATCCAACTTTAAACTCCAGAGTTAATGAATCATGAATCCATAAAATTCTATATCACTTCATAAATTTAAAAACTCCCAATTTGTCTCAAATAATCCTCATGATAGACACTCAGCTTATCACGGCAATCTGGCATTTACAGCTCAGTATTTTAACGCGCTTATCAACCATAATTTCTTCTTCTAAGTCATTGAAACATAATCACTACTTCTTAAACCCAAAATCTAAATAGATTTTTATATCTTCAATCAATTGACATGATTCCAAATTTAAAAAAAAATTCTTCCAAAACAATCGTTTTCATATCTTCCCGATCTTCTAAACCAAAATTTTTAATATCATTGCTTCCACTTAAATTGAAATCCATAAACATATACATCGCAACTTGTACGACTCCATTTAATAGTTCATACTGCCACCCCCTTTTTTTCATTATTAAACCAATCTATATACGTTCAAAGACGTATAATCATAATCCAATAATTCATGAATCACATCAATTCCTGAAATCGATTTATATAGATTCTAACTAATTTCCTCCAGTGTCAAGATATAATTTTATAATCCTCTGGTGATTACTACTTAGAATCTTCAAGATAAATTTCCTTGCTAATATCCCAACTTACAAACTACTAATCATTAAATCATTCATTTAGAAAAATGCCCTTATAACTTAATCAAAGTCTCCGTGTATTCCAATTCCTTAATGTAATCCTCCTAGCCATGCGTTTGACAAATGAGTATATAGCAGTGTAGCCATCTTCCTAACCATTATTAAACACAAGAAAGTAAGGGTATTGGTGAAAATAGTTCAAACAAGATGAAAGAATCGAGGGAGGAAGGTGGACTAAAGTAAGGGAAAAGGAATTTAAATCGAAGCTCACAATGAGATTCTCAAGGGTCGTCCCAGGAACCTCTCAGAAAATTCTAATAGTGATTGAGTACCTTAACTTATTCATATATCCTACTGCAGGTTGTAATGATACTCTAGTTCGAGTACCACTATGAATCATACTAGTTGTGATCGAAGACCTGCATGGGCCACCACTAAAAACGTGTCACGACCCGCACCCAGTGTGAGGGCACGAGAAGTAACGAACGCCCAGCCTACGCCGCAGTGTCGGCGGTAGAACGCTGTCATGAGTCACCATATCTAACACAATCTAAATAACTATGAATATAGAGTAAAATAATACGTAGCTCAATCACAATACTAAGATGGAATAGAAGAAGGATCTCAAGAGAGTCACAGTAAAGTCTAGGTGTAAACCACCAGAAATATCTC
Source organism: Iris pallida (assembly GCA_029216955.1). Lineage (NCBI taxonomy): Eukaryota > Viridiplantae > Streptophyta > Magnoliopsida > Asparagales > Iridaceae > Iris > Iris pallida. The sequence continues at coordinate 1,422,459 of JANAVB010033617.1, forward strand.
AAGTATAACTCATAAAAGTCTCAAATAGAAATACAAAATAAAGTACTAAGTCTCAGCTAGACTATGGGCAAGTTCTCAGCGACTGTGGGATCCTCCTGTGGGTCCACGTCGCCAGTGTCATCTAAGCCAATACCATAATAAGTAGGACAGTACTCCTCATCATCACCTGTAAAATTTTCAATATGCCCAGTCAGGACGGAACGAGCACATATCTCTCACAACAGTTCATATCAGGAATGGACATATATAGCAAGCTATAGAAAATTATACATGAATTGCTATAAAGAGAAATCAACAGGAGAGAAGATATAACTGAGATATAAATATGATAAATAAATAATATAACCTTCTACATGAAACAGAGCATGAATTGGTTATGTAAATAGCTTGGGTTGCACATGGATACAGCTATGGAATGCACATGGATAACTACTGGGGATAATGATCACATAACCAACTACACTCTTCCTGTCCCCAACCAATACACAAGGATCGAAGCATGTTATGTTATTGCACATGGATAACAACTACTGTATACATAGAGCTCATATGGTCATGAGTGTACATGAATAACATATGAGTGCACGTGGATAAATGTGAATACATGGAGTACATAATGACCATGATAAAGTACATGAACATGACATACTCGATGTATCCGAGGGGATAACATCGCATGAAAAGATCCAGAGGGTACTGATCCGTGTGAACGTCGTGTCAGCATCAAGTATACTAGTCTATAACAAGAGTACATATCCAAAGAAGCATGAAAAGATCAGAGAATGTACTCGCCTGGCAATCCGAACTGCTGATGATGAAAAGTGACTGGACTGGAGTAATAAGATCCTATTTAAAACAACCACATGTCATAATAGAGTCTAAAATATCATAAGGAATACCTTTAATGCAAATTCTACATGATTTGGGTCAATCTAAGTCAAAGTCAACCTTGGGTCAACTTTGGTCAACCAAACTAGTCAAACTAGGTCAAAGTCTGGTCAACTAGTCTATTAGTCAATTTTTAGGTCAATACTAGTCCTAGAGTTGATTTTGGGTATGTGTTGGTGGTATCTTAGGTATCAATACTAATTATCAAGATACATCCTAATACCAAAATCCTACCAACTATTAACACACTAAAAATCAGATTTCTTTCCTAACTAATACACAATACATGTACACATCTAAAAACCAAACTCTTCTTAAACTATCAACCAAAGTAAACTAACTAAACTAACTATCAACTAACTAAACTAACTACTAACCTTGACTAAAATAGACTAACTGGACTGGCATTCCTGAAATCAAATCCATCAATTCCAACTAATCAGTAACATGAACTTAGCATCTTGAAATCAATCCTACACAACCTATTCATGTATCAGTTAGGAAATATACCTATTCCTATTTATAACCTATATGGATACTCACTCTAACCCCTATGTCTAATACCAATCTCGACCACAGCCTACCCATTAAGCAACCGAGGTATTCTTAGATAGGGCATATAGGATTCTGTAGGCTGGGTTTTATACAGAAATTTATATACGAAATCAGAGAAAAGGAAAAGAAAGAACTGAATCAGAAAACTGGAAATCATGAAGAAACCCGATACTCTATAAAACTCAATTCGATCACAGCCCTATCCTATTAAGCAAACTAACATGTATCTCTTAACTAGGTCTAATAGGGTTTATAGGTTGATTAATACAGAACATACATTTTCAAAAACCAGAACAAAAGGAAAGAAGGAAACTGAAACTGTGAACTGGGATTCTAAGAACACCCGATACTCAATATCAAAACTCGAACTCAAACTCTCGATGCTACAAACTAATAGGTAATCTCCTAGATATGGTTACATAGGGTCTGTAGGTTTGATTTAAACAGAAGATATATTCGAAACTGAACCAAACCTATCAACAAAAGAGACTGAAACTGAAAAAGGAAAACTGAGCTTATCTTGATACCCAAAACCAAACCCAAATTCGATACAACCTATTCCATGATGCAAACTAACATGTAACACAAAGGTGAGGTTCAATAGGATTTGCAGGTCAGGTTTTATACTAAAATTAACATCAAACTGATGGGAACAATCCAATCTCTGAAATTGAAAACTGGAAATCAAAACTAACCCGATACTCTAAAACACAAAACCTATCTATAAACTAAATCATTCGAAAAATCAATTAATAATCAAAACCTAAGGTTGGTAAAGTGTCAAGGGTCTGAACATGATCTGCAAGTGTCATTGTGTCCAAGAAATAGGACACAAAGTGTCCTGAACACTCGTGAACCAAAGCTGAAACCTAGTTCTCGTGCACGCGTGTCACGCGACCTAGGGCTCGACACAGAGCAAATCGTGCCACGTGGTTGCTCGTACACATAGCCCACCTATAGGGCTACACGTCCACGTACCTGTACTGGACTCTCGCCACGTGTCCGAGTCGCACGAAGTGCGTATCGGATGCCGCGTTCTCACGCGTGCGCGACAGGCCGAAATCGATGCCGTGTCGATTTCTCCCTCGATACTCGACGAAACCCTACAAAATTTTATGAGCATCCTGTCAGTCATGGTCCCTCTCTACTCACCAATTTTCTCGAGTCAAAACTCTGTGTCCATCGAGAACGGACACGACAGCAGTAGGACACGCGCGCGGTCCTTGTGCTGCGCGTGCGTGTCCTGTTTTAGACACGAAAATGTATCAATTTTATCAAGAACCTAGGGTTTGGGAATCCTCACATGTAGGGCTATCAATTCGTGAAATTAGATTGCAAAAATAACAGTAATGAATTCTAAGAGGAATTTCATCGAATACGTTTAACCCTAATCCGATACGTGTCCGATACACCTATCAAACGGATACGAAACTTAACCAAACTTCATGGGTGAGTCTAGGGTACCTAGATGCATGCTACTATGAAGAAAAAGCAGAAGAAACTATGATGTTTAGGTGTTTACCTATTGCGAGTTAAAAAATCAAGAAACTGACTCCTCGATCGATGAGATGACCAGTTTCCACCGAGCAAACGCCTCCAACTCCTTGCTAGCAATGCTCCAGCAAATTCTCCTCCTTCCCACGATCACAATGCACTTCGTTTGAGGTTAAATGGAGATTGGATGAGAAAGTTAGGATTTTGGAGAGCTGGAAACTAGGGTTTTGTAAAGGGGGTGTCCGTACTAATGCAATGCTTATATAGGAAGTGGGAGTTTCCTGTTTTGGCTGGCCATATGAGTCCTACTAGGGTTAGGGTTGGTTCATGGGCCCCTCTCTACTATTTAAGTTGAGTTTAAGCCCATTTAACAAAAGGCTAAAAGGCATATTAATTAAATAACCTAAAAATAGTCAAATGGCTTTCTAAATTAAACCAAAGCCTAAAAATAAATTCTAATTAGCTAGATGATCATCATAGATCATGGTTAGTCTCTAATGTGGATTTTCTAAAGTTAAACCAAAGGCTAAATCAATCACAAGTCAATAATATCTAGAAAATCACAAAATGACTAAAATGGCTAAAATGACTAAAATACCCTTATTTCAAAAAGTGGGTGCTACAATGGTTATGAACATGTGACATACTAGAGTGATGAATATCTCTGGAGTGAGCATGAGAAGATTTGGTTTTAAGAATATTATGTTCTAATAGCAAATCATCATGCATGCAAGTAAGAGAATCAAATTTAGCAATTAAAATATCATTCTCTTTTTCAAATAAAGCAATTCTAGAGATAAAAGCATCATTTTGTTTCTTTAAAGTGTCAATAGAAGAATCATGCAAATGATTTAGCTCATGTGTTTGCCTCTTAAGATCTTTTATTGATGAGGAAAGAGATTTGATTTTCAAAATTAAAGCCCCATTCAAACTCTTTAAAGAAACACATGATGAGTTTTGAGAATCAAGACTAGATAATAAATTATTGTTTTCATTTCTCAAAAACTCATTTGCTTCTTCTAAATGAATAACCTTTTCAGAAAGTTCTTTATTTATAGAATGAAGGTTGTCAAGAATCTCTAAGGATTGTTTAGCCATGGCTTTCCACTTAGAGTATTTCTTGTATTTAGAAGAAACATGATTGTCTATGCTACTAGAAGTAAAACCCTCTTTATCGGAGGAGGAGGAGGAGGAATACGATGCCATAGAAAAATAACAAGGATCTACTCTAAGGATATTAAGCCTAATAATAGAGTCCATGCTCTGATACCAATTGTAGTAACCCTAAAGGGGGGTGAATAGGGTCAAGCTAACTAATCAAGCACATAGCACAAGCTAATTGGCAATTTAAAAATATAAGTACAAGAGAAGAAGTAATAACAATACCGATACCTGATGTATCCTGGTATCCTCCCTAGAGGCAATCCAGTGCCGGAACTCTCTCTGGATTTAATCCACTATTTGAGCAAATAGTTACACACGAGTTTGGATCCGAAGAACTCGTCAACTTCTTACACAAGAGCTTTAATCCGAAGGCCTCTCCGACTTCAACCGAGAGTTTGGATACGAAGACTCTCCAACTTCAACCGAGAGTTTGGATACAAAGACTCTCCAACTTCAACCTTTCACAATAGGTTTTGATCTCCTTATACAATAAGATGAAGATCTTACTTTTCAACTCAATAACTCTAACACAATTTGTGGATGGCAAATGAAAGCTTTGTAGAGTTGTTTGTGGATAGGCTTTGGTTTTTTAGAAATTTTTAGGCTCAAAGCATCATCCTTTAATGAAGGGGTTCAAGGCTATTTATAACCAAAGCAAAGGAAAGTGCAATAATGTAACTTTCTCAGGCTGACGGATCATCCGCCGGATTTCTACGAAAATCCGTCGGATCATCCGCCTGTATAGTCCAACGGCTATAAAAAGAGTCGTTGGGATCAATCATTCGTAATCCGACCGTTGGAATGCTAACGGTCATATGGCAAAAAATCTGCCAGAATTCTGCGGTTTTCCGCCGGATAATCCGAACACTCACAGAAGGTATTCTGTGAGACCATTCGAATTTTTCGTCGGATTTCCGCGGAGATCAGCCGGATTATCCGCCAGGATTCCGAAGATTGTTCTGGGTTATTTTCTACCCTAGCTTTCGATTTTGCCATCTATTTCTTGTATTTACAAAGATTCCTAAGACTCATTACAAACTTCAAATATACTGTAGTAGGAGCAAGCTTCTGCAGAGTCTTGAAATGATGATGGCTTGGCTTGGCTTCTTTCCTTGATAGATGTTGGATTTTTCCCTTGGCGGCAGCTGTCCAAAGATATCCAGTTTGTGAAAACTGAATACCTTTCGGGGGCTTCGCCCCCGAACCCCCGACGAGGGGCGCTGCCCTCTCGACCCCCGTCCGCTGACCGGGCAGCGGAACCCCCGAGTGCGTGGCTTCGGAGATGTCGTCGGGTGGTTCAGAGAAATCTTATGCGATCCGTCGTCTTTGGCCCACCATGATTTCTTCATTGCATATGTCCACATTGATCTTGCTTATTACTTTTCTGCATGTACAGGTTAGACGAACAAAGCAATATACATAGTAGCAAGTATGATAAGTTTAATGCACATTAGGACAATGCTGAGTTTAAGTATAAGTGCCAAGGTGATAGCATAAATGATAGTGATATCATAATGATTAAACTTAATTGAATGACCACAATAAAAAACATAGTTTTGATTTTTGCAACCCGATTAAATTTAAGATAGATAAGCTCATATCACTAATAAGTAAACCAATAGGCACATATCACCAAAGGTATAAGTATAAGTAGAAATGCTATAGCGATAGTATGAAAATTAGTGATAATGAAATGCTAAACTTAACAGATTAACCATATTCAAAAATATGATACAATCATTGGGCCAACACAAGCCACCTCAGTCTCTTCCAAATCCTGTCTTCACCTGTACAACTCTTTCCTGCTTTACATACCTGACTGATGCTAAACCCAACCCACTCAGTCAATCAAGTGACTGAACAAGCTCTCTCCCCCATTTAGTCAGTCCTCTAATTGGACTGACACTCCAAACCGTCCCCTACCACAAACTGATGAAGTTTTCTGCGTTTCACTCGATCCTTTACCTGAAAAGTCACCCACACATCAATAAATACATTTCCTCCTATCTCCCATATACATAATAGTTAGAGAGATACATATATATATGGCAGTATATATAAACAGGCTTATATAGAGGACAGTATATATATATATATATATATATATATATATATATATATATATATATATATATATATATATATATATATATATATAGGGACATGGTTATATTTGACCCACATTACACATATCAATTTCCCCTCATCTCTACTACAGACCAGTGCACTCATATGGCACACAACAACCCCTATGCCTATATATATATATATTATATATATATATATATATATATATATATATATATATATATATATATATATATATATATATATATATATATATATATATATATATATTATATATTTTATATATATATATATATATATATATATATATATATATATATATATATATATATATATATATATATATATATATATATATATATATATATATATATATATACTTGAAAATCGTATATACTTATCCTATGAACAAACCAAGCTATAAATAGGTATAAAAACAGAAAACATGATTTAAATGGCCACTTGACATTTCGACAAACACTTGGTAGGCAACATTCATAATTGCCTCCAAATGGACACAAAACTCCATGTAGTCATCACAATAGGACTCACTAGGACCTAGTTCTACTTCTTGTCACGACCCGCTACCCAAATTGTTGGGCCGGCCCGAGCCATGTCCAGTCTACGCTTGGTTAAAGCGTAGTAAGCTGTTCTAAGAGATAGACAAAATGGTACTAAGTGTGCTAACAATTATATTAAAGCATTTTAAGAGTTCATCACAACACAACATCTATTGACGAAAGCAAACGAGTTTAGTTGGTTATTACACTTTCCAAAGTAAGAAACTGGAGACAAGGTCCAGTAACCAAATAAAAGTTATAACAACCCCAAAGTCTAAGTCCGAATAACTAAGGCAGCAACTAGGAAAAGTTCCCTGCGGGGATCTCCTCGGGAGCTAAGACCTGGTCCACGATAGTGGCCTCATAGTAGGTATCACACAACATTTCCTCCTCAGATAGTGTACCTACAACGTTATCCTGTCAGGACAGAAGCAAGTATTGATACTACAAACAGAGTATACTGAGCATGAAATAAAAAGAGATGTAATAACTGGAATCATATCATGGCACAATCTATCATATAATATCACAACTATCATGTCAAGGATACATTTGTCATGGTGACATATGCATATATATTGTTAAAACTGGAGCAGGTACGTGATCGGTCAATAGGTATAGAATATATCGGTGTATAAGCCATAAATCTGAAATGTACATATGTACAAGTAACAAGCATAGGTGTACATTCGCACAAAAATATGGGATAAGGCCTACGACAAGGTTTGCATATACAATGCGACCTTGCTCGGTACATACGTACGGAGAATGGGGGCATGATCACGTACTCAACTATCAGTTTCCTCCATGTCCCAGTAACCATCATATGAGATATACAAGAGCTTTTCTAAGCATATAAAGATACTGGGAGCAGTATAGAGTATGTGAAAGATACTGAGAGTAGTATAAAGCATGTAATGATATGACTTGCAGTTTTAAGAAACAGTATTTTAACATGGTCCATTCATAGTTCATTATCATATGCAGTAAATAAAGTTTGTAGGGGTACTTGCCTCGAGTAAAGCAAGGATATGAGATAGCAGGTATAAATGTTCGGTGTCCTGTTAAAATGATATACAATCTCAGCCTCTAAGCTATGTTCAAAATTTACACTAGTGTTGTGACACGACTCCTAATAGATACTAGCTAAGTGATGCTCTAGCAATCCAATGTGGGGTGTTACAACATCTAGACCAACAAGTAGTACCTCTACACTAAGGTAGGATAAGGTCCTGATACTAAAATATCCCAAAAACCCATAAAAACACACAAGGCAATATTAATCAATTAATTATTCAGACTGTACACTGTGTTCCAATAATTATTAAGATAGTTATACAATCCTAATTTATATGAAATAATAAACCAAATTGATCATTGTTAATTATAGTAATTTATTATAAATTTTCTGGAATTTATAATCTAGTGTAAATATTTATTAAAAATCAGTTTACAAGTGTACATTAAAAATGAGTTCGGATTTCCTATTTTTAGACAGTAGAAAAACAGTAAATTAAATCCTATAAAATTATATTAAATTAGCTTAAATAACATAGTATTTTATAATAATTTTTTTGGAATTTATTCAGTACTAAAAAGTTGTCTGAAAATTCAAATATCATAAAACACAGATTCTGGAATTAAATAAATAATTATTTAATGTATTTGTCCACGTATTTGAAATTGAACCGAAGTCTAGGTACGGGACCCGAGGCCATGAACCAAGTCCAACATACTCGACTAGACCTCAAATATGTGTAGGCTCACCCAAGTCCACTCAACCCATGCTAGGTTTGGACTTAGAGTGGTCGATTGCACAAAATACGTAAAATCGTAAATAAATACGAAATTTGAATACATGTAAGTAAATGAATTAAATTGCAAAAATTGGAAGCATACATATTACAGTATAGGCACTGTATTTATAAAATACATATTACAGTATAGGTACTGTATTTATTTACGTATTATAGTATAGACACTTTATTTATAGAGTACATATCTATATATTACAGTATAGGCACTGTATTTAATATTGACATAATTTAAATGACATAAATTAAATGACAGAATTAAATGACATAATGGAAATGACAAGATTAAAATATATCTATAGTTTAATATGATGTGTTTATCAAAAACACAAAAGGAAATTAAATATTACATTGATATCATTTTATCATATTTTATTTATAGATATATATAAACATATATACAAATATATATATATATATATATATATATATATATATATATATATATATATTTACCCCTTTTATATATATATATATATATATATATATATATATATATAAAAGGGGTAAATATATATATATATATATATATATATATATATATATATATATATATATATATATATATATATATATATATATATATACACACTAAAACAACACTAACTAAATAATAACCCAAACACAAACAAAGGGGGGCTCAAACTCGGGTCAGCCAAGGGGGTGCTCAACACACGCGCGCTGACCAGTAAGCCCACATCGGCTTGCTGTTAGGATAGGGTGTTTGATAAATTTATTATAGAAGAAAGGGGGTTGGTCACCATCTTTGTGTCCTAAGTAGCATGGTCACGGATGGAGTGTCTAGCCCGTGTCCGAGAGTGTCGGGTACGAATTCGACACCAATTCTTGTGTCCGAGGGTAGGGTTAAGTTCGCCTCGATTTTCTCCACATATTAAGACGTGTCTCTTGTCGTTTTGACACAAAAATTCGTCGTGTTCGAACCGTCTGACCTAGGGCTAGGGTTTTCTCGACGTACATGTGTCGAGGGGCTACGAAACCGAGGGCAAAAGACTCGTCATGCTGAGACGAACACAAAGGTGGAAAGAAAACGAAGAATTAAAGAAGAAATAGGAAGTTGGCATACCTGATTGGTCGGACGGGCGGCGGCGGCGGCGCTTTGATGGTCGACGACGGCGTCGGGCTCGGCTCGTCGAGCTCGACTTGCTGGCGTGCTTGGCGGTCGACGGCGACGTCGGGCGGCAGAGAACATGGGGTGTCGCCGAAGTTGGTTGCCGGCGGCGAGGTCGTGTCAGCACAGTATCGGGAAGTTTTTTCAAAATATTAAAAATGATGATTCAATTACCAATAATTAAAATTGATTAGAAATTTGGATTTTCTCCTTGGGAAGTGTGTCTATTTATAGAAAGTTTTTATTACGGCAACTTGACCATGATTAATTACTAACTCAACCCTAGGGTTAAATATTTACCATTTTACCATGAAGGTGAGAAATGCAGCTTTTGTGGTAGTAGTTTTTAAATTACCAAAAATTCAAATGACGTCCAAATGACTCTAAACAAATCACAAAAAAATTCTAAAATTTAATAGAAAAATATTTAGAAGCTAATGGAATCAATTTTGGGCAATTTTGGAATTATTTTTTATTTAATAATTTTTGAAAAAATAGGGGTTACACTCCTTAGCCATGAGTGTGTTCCTACAAGTGTCGTACATGAAAATGGAGTTCAAACTATGCAAAATGGCAAGGGTTTACCTATTGGGAGATGGATTCCCAATGTAGTGCACCAATGGGACACAAGGAAGTAGATGGACACCTCCTTCTAGCAAGCTCCACCTCAAGCTTCCTTCTTCAAGAGCTCTCTTAGCAATTTCAAGTCTCAAGCCTCCTTAGAATGAAGAGAATGGGTTTTGGAATGGTGTGCTAGGTTTTCTTCCACTAAGGCTTGTCATGAAGGGTCATATATATAGTGTCTCATTAGGTTAGGGTTTTGTTGTAGGGATTGGATAAGATGTCTTAAAAGTCCTTGCCCTTTTGTCATGAATAGAATCTTTACTAATCCCTCCATCTTTAAGGTGATAACTAACTAATCTTGTCTAATAATGACCTTTCTAATTAGTCAAGCCTATTGGTCAAGTCAAATTAAATGTGGTCCACTATATTCTAATGAATAGACTAGTCTACTAATATACACAACCATCACGTTAAATAAAATAAACAAATATACTCAAATTCGATAATAACAATAATACCCTTGTTCTAGGAAAGTGGTAGTGACAACACGTATGCCCTAGGTCCTACAATATGGTGCCTTGGGGGATGGTCTTGCTGAGGAGTTTGTGAGAACTCAATGGCCGAAGCCTGATATCCGAAAAAGTATTCTCACATGCATTTCACATAGATGATTATCATAGTTACCCTTCATTACTTGTACTTTATTTACTGTTGCTTTGGCATGTTGTTTATATCTTGCTATGTCCCCTGAGGACCTGGTGATCTCTCCCAATAGTCGACTGAGCGGAGATAGTTTACGGGACATGATGGTGTTATTATTTCTGATTCAGGTATCTTTTGCAATTACATATTTATCTTCGTTTACTTGCATTCTGCTTGTTAGCCTAGTATTTGTAGACGCATATTACTTCTTTCGAGTCTATTCGGACAAGTGTAGCATGAGTACATTGTCCATTCTTGTATTCTATATTACTGTGGATTGAGACTAAAATATTATTGAGTTATATAGATAGTTGGTTATTACTGTACAGCTTATACGTATTCGAGTTAGGTTGGAGTCCACTTGATACATAGCTAGCATGTTTACGTCTTTGGGTCCTATCTATTTTGGGACTAGGATGTTACATAATAACACTTACTCCTCTGCTAACATCTCATTAAGTAGATCTACTTGCTACCTATTTGTGTCACCCAAAGTAGGACCTCAAGTGTAGCTAGACCTGTGCCCCCCTCGACCTCTTCTACCCCTTAATGCACCCTTAACGTTCTCCAATTTGCGGGAAAGGTGAAACATCAGACTTCCCTCAACTGGAACATTTAAGGTCGAGAGTGCCACAATTCATATAAACAAAACTTGAGTAATGTAACGATGACACGTATATTAATTTCTTACCAACTATTCAAGTTTTGCTTGATAAACGGATTGAAAATGTACATTCCACATTCTTTTTTGGGTGTTTTATTGGATGTAAATGCAAATACATGCACCATTTACACAAATTCATGATGTTTGGTTTGATGGTAAAATTGGTACAATAGATGTTACATCAACTCTTCCAACTACCACGATTTTTATTGCGATCAACACCACTTATAATACTATTTATTATACCTTTTACATCACATTTTTCTCATTCTCTCACCATTCAAGTCATAAATAAACATTGAAATCATATTTACAGCAACAAAAGTTGCAATGATATATTCTAATTACATCATTCTAAATAATATATTTGTAAATACTACAACATCATTTATATACAACCAAAATAATATGTTTGTATCATCATTTCTAACAAAAAATGCTATACGCAACAAACTTTGTATATAATTTCTACCTACAGCCAACTAAACAACCTTTAAGTAAATTTTTTTTGGTAAGTAAATCAAAATGTGTAAAAATAATAACTTTATATCTAGTTTAGATTTTAATTGTCATTTAAAATGGATAAATGGTTTGGGTAGACCAAGGATTCTCATTTCAAAAAGAAAACTTATAGTGTAATACTTAGACACTTTTCTTTGATATGGTTTTCTTTTCTTTTTGTTTAGATAATTACATTTGCCAAAGAGGCTTTTACAGCGTTCTTTGATTTTCAAAGTGGATTATCAAAACTATACTTAATTTATTACAATTTTTAAAAATAAAATGATAGATTCTCTTATAAATTAAGAATAATTTCGGTAATCCACCACAAAAATTTATGGACATTGTAAAAGCTTCCGCAAGTACAATTTCCTTTGTTTATTTCTTGTATTTTATGTGAGATTTTTGTTTGTTTCTTTAATAATTTCATAGAACTAGTTTAGCATAGGGGTGAGGGTTCGATTCAATCATTTTCAACCGAATCAAAATACTCAAAACCGAATAAACTGAAATCCTAAAAACTCAAAACTGTAATCGAATTGAATTAGCCAAAATCGAAAACAAAACCGAACCAAATAACAATTCGGTTTGTTCAGTTGGAATATTTTTATTGTTCAATGGATCGGACCCAAAGTTGGAATCGTGGTTAAATTATACTAAAAATAATAATTTTCATACACATATTTGTTGTATTTCAAAGTTGTACCCAAAATTGGACTAGTTGTTAAATTATCAATGTTGAGTTTTGAAACATATACATAGAATTGTTTTCAAAATATACACAATTTTAATCATAAAATATATATAAAATTGAGAGTATTATATAATTGTATAAATTTTATAAGATTTTGGACCAAAATTAAAACTCAAAATCGAATAATTTTTTTAGTATTTTTAAAATTGAAACAAAATTATTATTTTTTTTTTAAACCAAATAGAATCTCTTATTTGATTCGGTTATGTTCGATTTTGGATAAAAATGAAATAATGCTCGCCCATAGTTTGGCAGGCTCAAAGATGGACCGGATCTTAAAAAAAAACACACCAAAAGGCTCTTTAAACTCCTCCAAACCCACATTTCTCTCTCACTTACAAACCTCTCTTTTTCTCTCCCTTTCGCCCATGGATTTCTCTGAACAAGACCTAGACGTCTTCGGAGAAGAATCCGAGCCCGAAGAGGACCGACAGAGACAACCCAAAGAAGGAGGTGGAGAAGAAGAGGAGGGAAGCGCCGACTCCTCCGGCTCCTCCTCCCCTTCGTCCTCCTCCTCCACCAGTGGCAGCGCCAGCGCCAGCAGCAGCAGCGCCGGTGAGGAGGAGGAGGAGTCGGAGCCCCCGCCGAGGATTCGGGTCGGCTCGGAGGATCGCCGGGAGGAGGAGGGGGACGGCGACGGCGACGGCGACGGCGACGGCGACGGCGACGGCGACGGCGACGAGAGGGACCTGTTCGGATCCGACAACGAGGACTACGTCCGGACTTCCGCGCGGAGCCGGTTCCCGGTACCAGGTCCGGATGTTTCTATTTTTCTGAAGAATAGCCATGTCTTAGTTTCTTGAAACTCGATGTTTATTACTACTCAGAATTGGTGCTTTCTGTTGCTATATATTGATATACGTACCGAACAATGCAATTAGGATGCTCGGTTGCAACTTTTTTTTAACTTAAAGTAGAAATGTTTTGCAATTGTTGGGTTTTTTGGCCTTTTTATTGGAACTTTAGTCTCACATCGGCTAGGCCAAAAGAGTTGTATCTCTATATATTAGCTATGCTCTATTAGAGATGCACATGTGGTGTGGAGGTGCACATGGGTGTGCCATGCGGGATTATTTTTCTAATGGGAAAAAGGCTAAATCAACAATTGAAAGTATTCCGGCCAGGTGTGCTGCCAGGTTGCGCGTCCAGTGGCGTGCCCAGTTGCACGGTTGGCGCAGGGCGCGCAGGGCGCGCAGGTGGCTCAGTGCGCGTTCAGCGCGTGGTGTACAAGGCGCGCGGGGTGCGCGAGGTGCGCAACTTGCTTCAGATCGTGCCTGTGCATGATCTGAGCGGTTACTGCACGTTCGGAGTGGTGGTTATTACCACGTCCCGAATGTTGTGCTAACCGGACAATTGTTACTTGGGCCTATAAAATGTCTCTTCTCCCTCATAGGCAGTACACATACACAGAACATATACAGAGAGTTACGAAAGTTTACAAGTGTTTCTTAACACAAGTAAACAGAAGCTGTGAGAGAGAAGAGAAGCTTTGCACCAGCGTTGCTTTTGCACGAGAGTCCGTGTACGATCCGAGGAGTCAAAAGAGCAGAAGTGTTCCAAAGTTCTCCGACGAACTTACTGGTTCCTGGAAGCTATTCGTGTGGAGCGAATATAGCTTTGAGCAACGGTGATCATTCATCCCAGCAGGATATTCATCCATCTATCGCCTGTCATCTTCATCTTCTTCGCAGCTGTGGATTACGAAATCTTTTTAGATTCTCGTAATATCATACGCTGCTGTAACGAGATCTTCTTAGATCTTCGTTATACTTGCGCAACCTTCCTAGAAGTGTTGCGTTGGAACATTGTTTTTACAATTGTTTCATCTCCTCAGTTTTTCTATCGAAAAATTGTGCCCCGGCTTTAACAACAATTAGGTGTCGTTGGAGAGTAAATGGTGAAATAAATGTTCCTGTAAGTGGTGCTGCAGCCAATCTCAATAAAAGCTGCGATGTTTTGGGGATGATTGATTCCTTTTCCCATTGGCTCGAGATTGGGGGGAATCTATCATAATTTGCCATTGATTTGTTAACTGGAATGCAAGAACTCAAGCTAACAAGTTAATTGGGAAAAAGAATAAGAACTAGGTTCTTCATTGATTCAAGAAAATATTACAAAGTGGAAAGAAAAAAGATTACAAAGTAGGAAGGAAAAGATTACAAATCACACGCCTCGTTATTTATAGGTATTCCTTATTTATAGGTATGACTTATAATTTTTTTGTAACTAATTCCCCTTATATAATTGTAACTAAGTCTTCTAACAACATTGACTGTAACAAGTTGCTCTTCACTGAAACAAGTCAAAGAGGGAATGTATCAGTGGAGTTACTGCAACTATAGTTACAACAAACCAAATACTGTAAATACTGAGCACTACTTACAGGGAACCAAACAACCCCTATGGTGTTTTGTGTTGTTTGGATGACTACAGAATACCCATGTTTATTTGTTATCTTTAACTAAGAACCTATGGATTATTACTTGAAGTCCAGTTTTTTACACTGTCCTAAGAACGTCTCTTCGGTATCATGCTATATCGTGAGTCGTGATGTATATGGTGGTTTGTGTTGTTCGGATGAATAACAATGTTAAATTTGTGATATTTATTAGGAACCCATTGAATTATCGCTTGGATTTACAAGCAACCCTTTAACTTTTCTTAGTGCAAGGTGAAGTTTAGTGCTTTATACTATTCTAAGGACTTTGCTTCGGTCTCATGCTATATACCATTGGTTTTGGTGGTTTTGTGTTGTTGTTTGGAAGAATACCCATGAACTGTACCTTTGTATACTAATGTAAGAACTTGATTTGCACTCACCATGTTCCTTTGGAATAACACCCCATATTTAGTTTAGGTTGTATATGTTGGAGGTTGTATTGGAGTTTTGGGACCTGGTCTAGGTCTAGCTACTTGTAGCAGACATGTTCTAAAGCATCTTTCTTTTTGTTTGTTTTAATGGGTGGATTATTTTATTGTCATCCTGGTTAGCAAAAGGTGAAGTGTACAACATAGAAGGGTCCACCTATTTAGTTCAAATGATTTTCTCCCAATTCATTGTGAACCCTGACTAATCAATTTACCCATAAAACCTAATTAGACACAATCAACTGGACATGGGTGGCATTCTCGGACAGTATTGGATCCATGAGCTTGTGAGTGTTCAACACTAGTGTACAACATACAGGTGTCCACGGTTCCACCTATTAGTTCAAATGATTTTATCCAAATTCCACCATAAAATCCATTGTGAACCCTACTAATCAATAACCCCATAAAACCTAATTAGGCACAGTCAACTGCAACATGGGGGTGTTCTTAGTCTGTATTGGATCCATGAGCTTGTGAGTGTTCAACACTAGGCACATGATCTAGAAACTGGCCTATCAGTAGACCAAGGGATTCTCCATTTTACAACAAAGACTCCAGATTTTAGCCTAAATTATTACATGGTTGCCCTTCCAAACCATAGTTACCTCGTACACCAAAAAACCCCTTTTCCACGTTCCGGTATGAGTGTACTGGTATGCGGTACACTTCTAACCGGATCGCTATGATATGCGATCCGGATTGCCAAATTTGGCGACCTGAATCCCCATATATTATTTGTGTCATAATAAGTTTTTATGCTGGCTATTTCTATTTTCAGAATTGGAGATTCTTTCTTTTGCTGGTAGTACAATAAATGGTTGTAAAAATAAGAAAAGTCCACCTATTTTTAAATTCATTTTTGAATGTTTAACCGTTCCATGTTAACAATTGAATGGTTTCAATTCCTTATTTGCTTAATAAAGATAATTTTCAGAAGAAACTCAATTTCTCGGTTCAATGCACTGCCATGCCTCTCTCCCCTCGGGTGCATATACTAAACTTGCATTAAGTGTTTTTCTATGCATGATTGTATTAAGTGTACAAACAAAACTCCTCTCTGTTGGTGCATATTATGAACTTGAATTCAGTTATAATAGTTGTTGGGGCATTAAAAATGCAGAGGAAACAATATAAAAACATACAGAATCAGAAGTCTTCACCATAATCAAAATATATTATATGCATCCTAAAACTTAATAGTCGCAATAAACGTTATATCTTTAAAACCTTCCTTCAACGGCACAGCTAGTGACTAACTAAAACTAATGTCCACACAACTAGTACTTTATAGCGTAATGTCAACCCAACTAGTACTTTACATCGTACTACAAACCAAGTTGATGAACCAACTAGGACTACCCCTCTGTACTGAAAATACAGACAAGTGTGTACCCTATTCCTGAACCTGTACCATACCATGACCCATAACGTACCACGATCCAGGTAAGTATGTTCCATACAATACCTTATCCTACATAAAGTAGCATATTAGTAATGGCAACCAAGTTCTCATTCTAGAACAACGACGCCTTTCAATTGTTATTTTTTGTATTTATATTGGGACTAAATTTGATTGCCTATGTTTTAGTTTGTTAATTCTATTGTAGGATTTCAGTAAGTTGTTGTCTATGATATTGATAACACTTTTCCCTGCTGATGGTTGTGTCCATTTGCACCCGACACGTGTAGACAAAAAGAAATGTATCCACTTATAAGAGTCATGGGAGTTTCATTTGAGGAAGAACATTGTGCGCCTATTTTGCAAATATTATAGCATTTCGGTAAACTCCCTATATTTAAAAAAAAATAAATTCCTTAACATATAAAACTAACTCAACCACTTTAAATATCTATTTTAGATGATGTATATTTGCAAAGATAAACATATATAACCGTCTCCTCATGTCCACATTTTGGTGAGTTGTCGTGTCTTAAGTTTAACCCCGTTTTTGGTGTTTTGGTGTCCAATAACGACAAGGGTGCCCGTATCGTACTAATCATAGGTTATTCTGTAGTTTATGCTCTACAAAAATGCTTGCTTGAATGTTAAATAAGATTTAAAAAAAAAGTTAATTGTACTAGTTTGTTTTGATATGGTAAAGCAGTGTACTAAGCTTGCCTGTGTTTCAGCTTAGGATCACAATTGAGGTTTACATCTGTAGGTGGATAGGAAGCCAATGAAGTGTATTACTTCTTAATAGCGTAGACATAGTTGGCATAAATAACAGGGTGGTCCCTTTGCATGTCCTCGTGTTAATCTTAAATAATTGGGTACTTACTAGTCTTTCCTCTTTATGATGAATCCCATTGGGAGGAATGCATCTAAACGTTATTGCTTACTTTTGCCTAAAGATGGATGCATCCAAAAGGATCATTAATTTTCCAATTAAGTGCTGAAGTTATCTACATTAACGTAGTTGGAATATGTCACTTCCTACTAGTCTAACAACCCACTAGCTACCATTAATACTATACTTATGTTTGAAGGTTTAACGCTTTGTTTTGTTCTTTATATTCCTAACTCTGCTTTTGCGGCAGTTTTTTTTTTGGCAAGAAATTCAGCTTGTTGATCCTGAGAGTCGATTAGTTATTACTCGCCTTTCTTCTCACTATGTAACTTTAGAATCGGAAATTGACCCATTAGCCTTTTCCCATAGAAGATTGTGTACTACTTTTACTCAGTAACATGCAATGCTATTATGCAATGTTCTTAACGAATTTGATGGAATGGAAGAATACCGACGCTTTAGTTTATGCTAAAGACTGCAACAACCAGGCAATCAGAATCTTGACGTTTCTCCTATAGTGAAAATATTAGTTTGCGAGGTTCCTACAGAGACACATCAGTGTAGGTGACAGTGTTAGTAGTTTTGAGATGTAGTTTCTTGACTTTCTTTTATCTCAGGCCACTTAGTACTGGTACTAGTATTCGCTGAGGTGTACCCGGTATGCCAATACGACAATTTCTAAAAATCCATCGTACGGCTACGGTTACGCCAATTACTATCAATACATCTTTGTGACTTCATAAGAGTAAATATTCTGAATTTCTTCATCATAGTCATCAGATACATTTTAGTCTAAAAAATGTAGTTGAAGTTTAAAAATAGCAATAACTTGATTTATGACAGAAATGTACCAAGCTATGTTTTAAAAGACGTCCGATGACTTGTACTAGAAAGTACCCACAAAGTACCAAAGAAGAACCCATGAAGTACCCAAAGTTAAAATTGAAAATACAAATAAATACATTTTTGGGTACTTCTGCAATAAGTACCTAGGAGTACCCAAGGAGTACGACTATATGGTACGGGTATGCCTTCGTGGATGGAGTACCCATGTTTCATAGATCTTAGGGTATTTCCAGTGGTTGTAGACTATGAATTTGTATAAACATGCAATATTTGCCATTCCAGTTCAGATAACTACTCCTGGGTCTCCATAATGTTTTTTCTTTTATGTACTTGAGGACTTAAAGGTAGCACATCAACATAAAAGCAGTTATCCTGGAAATTTGGTTTTGGCTTTGTCAATCAATTTATTCCGTTCAGCTTATTAAGACCTATATCCTGGGTCACATTAGCTAGCGTCATTTCTTTTTGATCTTTCCAATCCATTTGATTTTGCCTACCCCTCATAGTAGAACCTTTAGCTACAACTTGTCACTCCTAGTATGTTCTAATGTCTGCTGCACGTGTGCTGTCTCAGACAATTTTTTTCACATGTTATGCTCAATTGAAGCTACCTCTCTTCACATAAAACTATATTTTAAGTTGTCTATTCCTGTAATGATGGCTCAGTGCTCCTCCATTTGAAAATATCTATTTTAGCTACAGACATTTTCTGGAAATATTGTTTCTGGACTGCCATATATATCCATAAATCATAGATGGTCACAGCTGCCTGTAAAATTTTCCCTTAGCTGAAAGTGCTTAAGCACTCTTGACGTCAACTATCCTGCCCTGAGTTTCTGATGGTGTTTTTGTCAATCTAACTTCCACGCTGAATGTTTGATCTAGAATAACCACATTATTACCTTTTGGTATTTCATGGGCATCAACTGTAATTGTCACCTCTTTTCTTCTTTCACTATTAGAGCTAGATTTGATAGATTATGTCTTATAACTGGTACAATTATGTTTTAGAGTTGAGACATAGTGTCTTCCGTTGCAGTACTACCTTCTCAACAACATACAAACAGTCACGGTAGAGGAGGGTTTGGACGTGGTGGTAGATGGCAGTCTGGTAATGATAGAGGAGGCGGCCTTCTTCCACGACCAGGCCCCTATCCCCAGAGACAGAATTTCGGTTTTGGCAATAGGTTTTCTCATGGAAACGGGCGCAATCCGGAAAATTTTGTTTCAGAAATGAAGCTTAACAAAAGTGAAGAAACATTGTCCAGAAAAGTGATTGCATTTCAGGAGGTACTTGGATGCATTTTCTTCTATCTACACATATATTTAATTTTTTTTTTTCTTTACACTGTTTTTTGTATGTCTATCTGACAATGCAATATTCAAAAGCCTTGTGAGATTGCATGCTACAGCCGAATTGAAGGTGGTGGTGTCTATTTTGATGAGCGCAGCCTGGTGAGAACCTATAGTTTATATTCGAAATTATGACTTGTAATGGAAATCTGCTGTTCTATAGACATAACTTGTTATTAGTTGACAAAAAAATCCTTCACATCATTTACCTTTTTTTTTTATCCATTATGGGAACAAATTTTGTTTCAGTGTGCTTATTTTCTGAACTAGTATTGGAAACTTGTGAGTTCCCATAATTTTATCCTTCAGATCATCTGCTTTTTATCCATTATGGGAACATAATTTTGTTTCAGTATGCTTATTTTCTGAACTAGTACTGGAAACTTGAGAGTTCCCCATAATTTGCGTTTGTTTGTTTTAGCTCATACTTATATCTTTAAGTTATTCCTTTTGCCCATCTGAGGCTATTATAAACACCAGGGTATCTAAAATAATTTGTGTTTCATTTTCTTGTGGTGCTAGAGACTTTTCAAACGAATGGTATCTGAGGATGTTGGAGCAAATCTGAATATAGGGTTCGAGTCATTTGTTGAGAAAAATGGTAAGCTATTGTACCTGAGTTTTCTATGGTTAAGAACTAGTTTGTGCTATTCGTTTTATACTATCTGGTTTATGTTGTAGAATCAAGTTCTGGTGATTATCTGGTAGTATCTTTGGTCTATCAAGCAATTCTTTGTCCATATATGGTCTGTCCTTCAAAATTTCTACCATTTGTTAATTTACACTTCATAAGAGATTTCTATCCGTTGCGTTACTAGGTAATATAGTATGAACTGATGTATGCGCAGAAACCATATAAGGTCTACATATTTTTATTTTAAACATGTATTTTAGATTCTATATGCTCGTCTCTACCAACTGATGTTGAACAATTACAGCTTCTCAATGAGAAGTTAGTATGAATTTGAGCAAGATTGTATAAATTAAAAATGTTGATGCATCTTCAAATTCCGCGTAATTTTGTAGCAAACAAAATATTGTGATGCAGATATTGACATCTTTTGATATGTTGATGTCTATTTATATGGTTTGGTTAGGTAGGTAGGATAAGATATAGGATATATGTTTTGAGGGTTTCATGAAGATCCTTACAAGGCATCAAAGAAATCTTCTTTTTTCAAAGTTACGTCATGGCACCTTCTCTAGAAAAAGTTGGTGCACTAAGTTAAACTGCATGTCCATTAAGGTGAAATCCCCCTACCTGCTTACTGCTCCCCAAGTTTATGGTAAAACTCTCTTACAGTTGCCGAGAATCTCCTCTTAGAACGTGGCACACCAACTCAGGATTGATGTTCTGAATTATTAACGGCCTTCCCTAGAATTTTGTCAGTATTCTTGCCAAGTTCCGTAAGGGCTTAGATGATGGATTTCTTAATAGAAGGTTACATATTAAATTGGATTCTGTTATACCATCAAGATATTAATGGTCTTCATCTCTATATTGTTTTCTGCTACATCTTTGATCCTGTCATATGCAAAGACAACTCATGTAATTATACTGAGTAAAGACTTCCTGAAAACAATTTCTTTTAGCATTTTGAGTAGAATTCTTTAGAATGCTAACAATTGGTTGTTTTTAGGAAGTCTTAATCAATGCATGGTTTAGTTACATCTTATATCATGCGTCTTTGCATACCTGAAAATAATACATAGATGAAGACCTTTACTTGGGTCTCTTTGCATACCTCAAAATAATACATAGATGACCTTTATTTATCTTGTTGCTATAAACAAATTCCTATTTATATTGACTCTTCAATATGAAGGTTTTGAAGGGCAAAGGATCTTATTTTGAATAAGATTCTTGGAGAATGATACATGCTTGTTGTACACGTTTCCTCCAGTTACTCAACATAATTGAGAATTTGTGTATATTTTGTGTCGTGTTCAGGTTTTTAGTTTGCTTTTATGTTGAAGGTGATGATGCCCCTCAACCTAGTCAATGAATCTTGGAAATACTGCTTAGTGTGCTGTGTTCCAGAATAACTGCTTTCTACTTCTTTTGATATTTTTTTGGTTCCTTCCGTAGGATATCATCTATAACCTTCATGATGTAGATTAAGAAAGGTCATGAGCGAAGTATATAATGCACATAGTAACTGTTGCTGATGCAGGGCCCATGGGAATAACGACTTTCTACTTCTTTTGATATCTGTTTTTTGCTCCTTCCGTAGGACATCATATAGAACCTTCATGCTGTAGATTAAGACAGGTCATGAACATGCACTTAGGAACTGTTGCTGATGCAGGGCCCAATTATAAAGTAATGAAGTACCAATAATCTCTTAGTTGTTGCAGTTAGTTTTGTAACCAACTCTAGTTGACTATGCTCAACTTTATAGGGATCCTCTATCCTTTAGATTTCTCAACATATCTCCTTGAGATATTTGGTTGTAACAACCTTGAGTCTTATACAATGTGGTTAAAGGCGTCGTAGGTGCGCGTAGGTGCACAAAAGGCGAGAGGCAATGTTTCATCGCCTAATCCAATGGCAGACAAGTTGTCTTTTCTAGGCCCCTAAGCGAAAGGCGCAAAGGTGAGAGTAGACGAATGGGTAATTATGCGAGCCTAGGTGCATGTCTAGGTGTGTTGGGTGTTTTATGCTTCGTTTTTGGGCTTTATTTGTTTTTTTAATAAGTTTTATGGGCTTGTTTGGTTATATTGGTTTAAGTTGCACGTTTAGGTTTTAATGGCCCAAATAGGCTTTTTTAATAAACAAGAATACCGTACGAGGATGACACTATGATTTTTGGGTGGTTTTCACAATTGTTGATTGCGTTAAGGTAAGTTTAATCTCCTATTTCTTTTTCTATTCTTCTTTAATGTTTCTATTCTTTTTTGCACTCACCAAAAAAACATGATTTGCTTATTTCTCTTTTTTCTTCCAATGTTCTTTACTTCTTTTATTCTCTTTTTTTTTCTTCTTTTCTTTCTTTCTATAGAACTCTTACAAAAGGCAACCATTTCACATAAACAATCCCATCTAACACAACACATTTTGATGTGCTTGTTTAGATATGCTTGTTTTTTATGTTTGTTTTTTCATTTGAACAATTTGTCTTCTACCATAATGACTTATGTGTGATGTCATTGTTTTAACTTAATGTTGTGTTTCATGGACTATACTCTGAGCTTGTTAAGTTGTTTTCTATTGGTAATTTGGCATTATTTTTACTTTCTTTTACTTTATTGTATAAAACTTAAAGTTTGATGAGTTTTTAGGGATATAAGGCATATTTGGATAACCTCACATGAGCTACAAAAGTGACGAAAGGTGTTATGAAAAAGGTAATTTGAGAAGCTGCACATATGTCGCTTTTCTTCTCCGGGCAATACTAAGCGTGCCTAGGTGCTTCTTGACGATGAGGCGAGGCAGCTCGCCTAGGATCGTCTAAAGCTTTTTAAAACACTGGAATTTATATACTTTGTATACAACAACACATTAATAACAAATAGAGATTTTTTTTCCTTCCATTCTCTCTTAGAATTCTCTATTCGATTTCTGATTACAACACGTTATTAGCACGTAGCTTTACCACACAAAGCTCACGAATCGTGTGACCATCCTTGCCTTTTACTAGTAAGTATGATCTAAAAAAATTATGATTTTTTTTGTATTTTCCTCTTCTTGGTAGCGCAGAAAGGAATTTTCTTGCTATGAAGAAGAGTCCCTCGAGTTCTATAGTTAGCGGCCTAACAGCCAGGAATAACTTTCAATTTTTTACCATATCGTTCTGATATATCGGTCTTCATTGGCTTTCTAAAACTATACAACAGTCACAAATGACTTCCAATACTTCCAGATCCTTCGGGCCTGTTGGCGAGTAATAAATCTCAATATTAACGTCTACAACGCTGTCAAAATGGTCGGAGGATCGCCCTTCGCATGTATTGACGTCTCTGTTGCTTAGGACTTCTGCCCTAACCTCGTTGTATCTGTGGCTAATAATGGGTATAACATCGCTAGAAGCTACGCTAGATAGCACGCTAATCCGCGAGCTTCATTCCGCCTGAAGCGAAATTACTAGCAGGCCAGGGTTTTGCCCCGCTGCTACACTAGCATCTCTAGAAACGACATTAAACAAAGCGAGAGTGTAACTTCGCCATAAGCCAAGCTCACTATGCAAGAAAGTAGCCAAAAGGCGTAGCTATGCTACACTAGTTTTGCTAAGAAACTCAAACATTTTGGCTAAGGTAGTTTCAATAAGAAACTCGAACATTTTGTCCAAGGCATTAGGCTAGTCGTAGCGTCACCTGAAGCAAAGTTAAAATTTTGGAGCCTCACCGTTAGGGGAGCCCAGCGGCTAGAAGTAAACTTTGCGCTAGGGCTTAGTCCAACAAAACCTAGCCCCGCCTTGCGGAGCCTAGCCCAGTGGTGCATTAGCCCCCTTGTCAGCAGTTTTCTCGAAGTAGACTTGGTACTTAAACCTAGCCTCGCGGAGCCTAACCCCGAATGCGAACATTTTGCCTAAAGCAAACTCGGTATTGAGGCCTAGCCTCGCGAAGCCTAATCCTGCTGCCATCAGTTTGTCCGACGCAAACTTGGTATTGAGGCGGCCTAGCACTGTTGCTAAATTTAACGTAGAGGCCTAGTTTCACGGAGCTAAGCCCCGTTATCAGGATTTTGCTCGAAGCAAAATTTGAAGCAAAATTTGACGGAGACATGGTCCCGTCATGACAAGATCGCAGCGGCATAATACTTTTTGCCAGAAGCAAAAACATATGAGGCCTAATCTTATCAACAAAAATTCTTGTTTTCTAACACTTCACCTTTGGGCCGTTAGAAGGAGTCTCTTCCAAAATTAATTCTTGAACTTTTGCACTCCATCAATTGACTAGAACCTGAAGTTCACCCGAATATGAAATTCTTAATAAATACTAAAAATTGAAAATTTAAATTAATCATTACATGTTGAGAACCAAAAGTTACAAATGATTAATCCGACTATTTTATGTTAGTTTTAGCATCTTGTTTTTCCCTCCAATGTAGTGTCGAACTTGAACAAACTCGATTTCACCACACTGGAAGTTTTCGGAAGAAACTACTTAAAGTGGATCCGGAAAACACCCTAGAGGGGGAGGGTGAATAGGGTTTAACATAGAATTAAGCACAATTAATAATGCTAATAGACAATTTAAAACACATGCTAGAAATAAGACGAGAATACTGACATTCAATATATCGTGGTATCTTTCGTAAGGCACTTCAGTCCCGGAACTTCCTCCGATTTTAATTAACTATTATCAAAATAGTTACACTTGCGAACTTTGATCTGAAGGCCTCGCCGACTTTTTACACACGAGCTTTGTTTCGAAGGTTTGTTGACTTCTATACAAGTTTTGATACGAAGGCTTGCGGACTTCACCCTCTTTTAAGAATTTTTTTGATCTTCTTACAGTAAATTGAAATCTCAATTTACAACACAATAAAACTTCTCAAATAGATTCGACAAATGAAAGCTCTCTTATGTGGAGATGTTGTGCAATAGAAAGTTAATGCTCCAAGAAGTAGTAATGAATGCAACCAACTTTGGTTTATATAAAGTCAAAAACAATCCAAAATAATAGAGCTGTTACTCTGCAGGCGATATACTGCTCTGTACAATAACGACTATAAATGACTAGTTTTATAGCCGTTGCAACATTTATTGCTGACCAAAAAGTACCCAGATGGTATATCGCGAAATACCGGACTGTAGGTTTTGGCTCATGCTGGGGGGTTCTGTTTGAAAGATGGGTTTTACCAGTATATTGTCAATATACCGCTAGCGGTTTACCGGTCTAATACTACAGTTCAGGAATTGGGTATTTGGTTGGATTTTTATTTTGTTTTTTATTTTTTTCTCTATTGAGTTACAAATAATTCTATAGACACAAGAATAAAGAAAGATTTACAGTGAGCGCGAAGTTTTGATATCTTGGCTTCTTCCTTTGTTTGAATTGTAGCTTTTTTTTTTCCTCCTTCTGATGGCGGTTGTCCAAAGCTAACTAGATTAGAAAATCTGAATAGCTTTCGGGGGCTTCGTCCCCGAACTTCCAGGGGGTGCTGTCTCCTCGACCCTCGTCCGCGACCGAGCAGTGGAACTCCCGAGTGCGTGGCCCTGGAGATATTATGGGTGGTTCAGAGAAATCTTTGGGCTAATAGTATTTTTGGTCCATCATGATTTCTTCAATGCATACGTCTAATATTGATCTTGCTTATTGTTTTTCTGCAAATACGTGTTAGACGAACAAAGCAATATTATAGTAGCAAGAATGATAAGAAGTAATGCAGACTAGGACTGCCAAGTTTAAGTATAAGCATTATAGTAATTGTTAGATCATTAGTAATATCATAATACTAAACTTAATCGATTATCCATAATAAAAAAACTCATTGAATCATTGCGCTAACAGGTCCAAGATGTCAAGCTCCACCTCACTGCAAAGAAGTTGAGAGCAACATTTGAGCCTCTGAATAAAGTAGATGAAGTTGTCAAGGCAACTGACATGATCTTCATCCGCAACCATATGCGTGAAGCATTGCATGCGGAGTATCTCACTAAAGGGACGTGAAGGCTCTCTGTGAGGCTCTTGAAGAGCATTTTGACCATTTGTATCTCATCTACTTGCTAAAAGCAAGTCATGTCTAATTGCCAAAAGTAAGGCATGATTGGCAATACTTCCATTTCCATGATTTGAAGTCCGTGAATGAGTAAAATTCAGAAGTCTGTCGCATTCGATCCCTTCTTAAATTTTGCAAGGAGGACTTGATTGAGAAAGATCTCTTGGAGAAGACCTACTCAACTTTTTACGTCTCTAACATGCTTTTGATGCAACGGTATACAGAGTGAAAATTCGCCAAATTTTTACTTTTCGCAGCCGATCGCTCTCCTATCGCTCGCTGAAAATAACGAACTCCTGATGAAGACCATCAGGCCCGCCCAAATGGCGCGAATGCCATTCGTTGCCTGAAGCATTTCATATCTTTTGCTAGTTCCATTTTTTGGATATTATTTTTTGTAATTTTGTATGGATTACTAATAGAATTTCATCTCTTTTGCATACGCACGTGACCAAATTCAATTAAATTTGCTTAAGTACGATAAGTGGGAAAGTTAGATGTTTGGGAGACTATGACTACGTACACTATTCTCCGTGAGAAGAAATACTTTGTTAACTTCGTCCCTCAACAAAACTCTTTGAAAACCCTATTAGGTTCATCAAACCTAATAAAGGGGCACAAAATTGTTGTCTATTTTATGTTGTCTACAAGGTTGTAAAAATAGCTAGTCAGCCCTAGGGATTAATTGGACTAGTCGGATTAGTCGGTTTGGAATTTTTTTTATTAAAAATATCTATTCTACTATATAATAGGAAAACTTGGTTGTGAAACTTTTGAATTCTTAAAATACCCTTGAGTATTTTATAAACATGATTTTATTATGTCAACTTGCATGTCATTTATATTTAAGAGTCAAAGCAATAAAGTTTGCATGCTATGAAGTCTCTTCTTTCCATACAATTCTTTATGTTCCAATGGTAATAAATTTTTCTCTTCTTACAATTTTCCAAATGTTATTATTCTCAATGGAAAATTTAAAAAAAGAACAAAATTAGTATTTCGAATCCCTTGGCATTGTAAAAAGAAAGCACACACATGAATAGTCACATGGAAAAGACGGAAAGACGGTAGCTAGTCTTACGATATTTTAATTAAAATACGTGACAATGTCAGTACCCAAAGTATATATGCAATAAAAATATATTTATGCAATATATATATCATATGTCATCAAAGTATTAACTTAAGTACCCAAACTCCAAAGTGACAATGTCTTGTACATAATCAAAATTTCACAAAAAGAAAGGAGATAGATTAAAGTGCTCCTCAATCATCAAAGATATCATCGTGCTCATCCACTAATGGCACATCTCTTTCTTCATCGGACTCAAAATTATCATCTCCATCATCTTCTTCGGCTTCCGAGATAAACTCTTCCTCATCAAGTTCTCTCGTGATCCTAGAGCTCCTTCTAGGTTCAAGTAGTTCATTTGCTCCCACTGCTTGGTCAAGTACCTCCAATGTAGCTCCGGTGACGGAATCAACATCACTCTCATCATCCATCCCATCAACCAACCAATGTTGAGCATGAGTACAATTTTCCGCTTGAAGAACATCTTTATCATCATTTACTCTTTTCTTCTTATTGTGAATTTTGGAGTTGAATTGGACATACACCAACTTGTTCAATCTTTTCGAATCAAGTCTATTTCTCTTTTTTGTATGCACCTACAATATAAAATTAGAACATTCTAATTAGTTAGATGAAGAATATCAAAATCAATGTCAAAAAATAAAAT
Source organism: Iris pallida (assembly GCA_029216955.1). NCBI lineage: Eukaryota > Viridiplantae > Streptophyta > Magnoliopsida > Asparagales > Iridaceae > Iris > Iris pallida. The sequence continues at coordinate 1,451,097 of JANAVB010033617.1, forward strand.
AAAAGTGGCATACCCCTTCAAAAGTACTCCAATTTCTCTCACAATCCGATGAACTTGTGGTCAAGGAGAGGATTCTAATTGCCATCTTCTTCAAGTTTGGTGCATTGCCACCATAATTACTCCACCATCCGACTAGCATTTATTATCATACAAAAGCATGTGAATAAGTACTTAGTCAATGAAGTAAAGTAATCAAGTAAATAAATAATGAACTATGAGTTTATGAGTCGAGACTTACCGGGATTAAATTCATTGACACCTTTAGTTTGATAAGAAAGTTCCGCTTGTTTTGTTTCAAACATTCTCACCAAATTCTTGTACATGATTAATTCTTTATCACTCACTTTCACTTGAGTGTTCAAGTCATCAGGAAAGAATTTCTCCACACAATCGAGAATAGCTTCCATACAAGCTAAGTCCTCTCCTATCTCCATCATATTCTTTGCAAAATAGTATGGATTAAGGAAATTATATTCCGCCAAGTGCAAATTGGAATCAAGCCTACCCTTGGATCTAGTCTCGATAATGTCAATTATCGGTTTATAATTCTTTTCAACTCCACTGTAGGCTTCCTGCTTGATCTTTTTTTTTTTTTGCTACTTCAAGTTCTCCATACAACTATGACATAGATGGCCTATCACTATCAACAAGGCGGAGGACTCTCACTAATGGTCGGAAAACAATCAAGCATGAATTCACCGACTTCCAAAAAGAGATGCTAACACTGGTTGCATATGCCACTTTTTCCTTCACACTTTTGGAATGTGAATTCCTGGCTCATTCTTCGGAAGCAAATATATGCCTTAGTTGTTCCTTCTTCTCCACCAAGCTTTGCAAAGTAAGGTAGTTACTTGCAAATCGTGTGACTTCCGGTCGTACTATGTCACACTTCTTTGTCAACTTTTTCATCAACTCAAGGTTGAGTGATGAGAATATATGAAGATGGTTAAGGTCCTTGCCTTATCAATTGTACTCTTGAACCTTCAAAGTTTACCAAGTAAATAAGTAATGAAGTAAATCAAGTAATTAAATAATAAACTAAGAATTTATGCGTCAAGACTTACCTTGAAAGTTTATCCATCGCCTTAAGCATAAAATTTACCGTATGTGTGGCGCAAGAAGTCCAAAATAAATTAGGCCTTTTGCTTGCCATCAAAGTCGCCGCTGCCATGTTGTTTGAAGCATTATCTGTGACAACTTGCACTACCTTTTCTTGTCCTACATCATCAATGCACTTATCGACATACTCAAATATGTAGGATCCTGTATGAGATGCATCAAAATCTTCCCTTGAAGAAATGAAAGAGATCCCTTCCCTACAATGAACACACAAGTTCATAATGCTCCTTCGTTTGCGGTCGGTCCAAGCATCGGTTATAATGGAACAACCGGATATGGCCCACTCTTTTTCATGTTTTTTTAGGGAGTTCTAAACTCTTGACACCTCCGCATTCAAACATGGGTCACTCAACCGATATCGACTTGGAGTAGGTAATCCTGGACCAAACTGTCCAATAGCCTCAGTCATTAGCTTGAAACTGTCATTTTGAATGGCATTGAAAGGAATGCCACTCTCAATGACCCATCGTGCTATGTACTGTTGCGTATCCATCACCTATTTCTTGTCTATCAAGACCGTCAAATAGCTTGTTTTGTAAACATTGTAGAGTCGGTAATTTTTTTGGGATTAATCTCTACAAATCTATCAATAGTAGACCTTTTCGGTCTCGTGACTTCCGTATCCGCATCCATTTCCACATCATGTGATGTCGAAACTTTTTTCTAAGTTCCGTCTCTTCATTTTGTTTTTGCGTCTTCTTCCTCTTAGCACTATCAAGGGCCTCTACACATGCTTGTATTACTTCTTTAAGGGCCTTATTGCAAGCTTTCACATTTCCGGACCGGCTACCTACATGACATTTAAGCCGGTAGATACCTCTGGACATAATTTTCAAACAAAACTTGCATCTAACTCGGTCTAATGCCTTGCATCCATAACCTCACCAAACTCCCATTCAATGTCACCGTATGTACGTTTGAGAGCATTTTGAATGTTCAAATTACTTGTCATTTCACCAACATTGGAATTTGAAGCGGTGGATGAAGTTGTCATATCTTTCAATCCTATAATTAAAAAAATTGAATTATATTAAAAAACAAAAAAAAACTGCATAAAAAAAACTAGGGGTGAGCGTCGGTATAATCGGTCGGTATTTGGTCGATTTTTTCAGTATATTTTAAAATTGGTATTTAAAAAATCAATACCAATATCGTACCATTTAGAATCAGTTTTTTCGGTTTCGGTTAAATTGGTATTCGGTCGATTTTTGTTCGGTATCGATATTTTACCAATTAATATTTGATCAATTAACACACTTAATATTGTAGAACCTCTTAACCTATAATATATATATTTTACTTTTTTGGAAGCATTAATTTTAAAGCCAAGCCTCTACCAACCAAATAATTAATCGAATTTATTAGAACAATATGTAACAAGTCGCAAACACCTAAAAATGAGCTTAAAATATCAAACGCGGTCACTAAGTTTAATCTTTAGTATAAGTTTAAGTAACCAAAATGCACTTCAAAATTCTATGAGAACCAAAAAACATAAGCTCAAAAGATCAAAAACTCAATTCTTAGTATTCTTAACATAAATTCAAGTCCACTAAAATTCATTTCAAGTTCTAGGAAACCAACCAAAACAAAGATAAAAATAAAAATGAGTAGTGTAAAATTAATCATGAACAACATTAAAAAATGTGCGTGCGCGTGTGTGTGTATGTGTGTGTGTGAATCGGTTCGGTTCGGTATTTTCGGTATGGTATTACACTCAAACCGTTACCATTACCATTATACCGTAGTTTAGTCGGTTCGGCAATTTGGTATCGGTACATAATTTCGGTTCGGTTTTTCGGAATATTTTTATTCGGTATTCGGTATCGGTCGGTATATGTTCACCCCTAAAAAAAAGAAAATTGCAGTAAAAAAACAAAATAAATAGAAAAAAAGCAGCACCAGCTGCAGGCTTGCAGCACACATGTGAAGAAAAGAAACTAGAAACAGCAGCGGTGCAATACGAAGAAGGAAGGCTTGAAGACCAAAAAAATAACAAACATGCAACAAAATAAAAAAAACACCAAAAAAATTACCTGCAGCAGCGGCCCAGCGATGGCTCGTCGGCGGCAGCAGCTGCCTAGCGGTTGGCGGCGGTCAGGTAAGTCGGCCAGGTTTTCAATTTCCTCCTCTTCTTTCCTTTTTCTTCTCTTCTTTCCTTTCAATTTTTTTCCTGCAAAACAAAAGTCGGCTAGACTAGGTTTTGATTATTTTGGTTTTGATTTCGGGTCGGCTACGGGTCTGACCCCCTTTTTTTGTTAACGTTGGCTGACTAGTCGGCCGACTAGAGCCGCCTAAGGCGGTGTCCGACTAATTAGGCCGCCTAGGTGCCCAGGCGAGTCAACGAAGGCTGACTGCCGCCTAGTCGGCCGACTTTTGCAACATTGGTTGTCTAATGGTACCAATTTACAATTGAACTGCTTTATATTCTCCTTGTTCCAGAAGAATTCTGTTGAATTTTAAAAATATACGACAAAACAATTATCATGTTGAGACCATCGAAGAAAATGGAGTGGAATATCTTTGCACAACTTCAATACATAGGACCAGAGGCGTATCTTGAAAAAGATGCATTTGGAAAAGATGACTCCTCTCCTGAATGGATTGCATTTTACAACTATTGGAACTATAGTGACCCATCACTTGGCCCTTCTTCAACTTGGCCCTTCTTCAGCTAAGATGAGCATGCTCTTGCTTTGGTACGGCCTACTGAGATACCTGACTCGAGACTTGATGTTCCGTTTCCTTAATTCTACACAGGGACATCACCTTACCATCAATAAGGATCTCGTATATTCCAATACGCTTTGTCAAGCATGTCCCTTGGGTAAATTGAATACTAGATCGTCCCTTGCAAAGATACACTTTAACCCTCTATTTTCCTACATCGGATTCAAGGGAATATCCGTAGACCGATCCAACCTTTATGTAGATCATTTAAATATTTCATATTATTGGTTGATGTATCGACTCGCTGGTCACATGTATATATGTTGTCTATAAAAAATTCTGCATTTGTAAAGCTCCTGGCACATCTATTCAAGCTATATGGGCTTGCCACCCAGATTGTGAGACTAAGTCCAAAAGACTTGGGTGATATTGGAGAATTCACGTCAAATACGTCTGATGGGTATTGTGTATCCTTGGGTTTGAAGTTGAACATCCGGTTCCCTATGTTTACACCCAAAATGGTCTCACAGAAACATTTATTAAGTGTATCCTATTGACCGCTGGGGTTTTGTTGATGCCCACCAAACTTTTCGTTTCTTTGTGGGGGTTACGCAATATTGCATACGAGTATGTTGGTTCGTCAGAGGTCCATAACTGTATTCAACGTTTATGTTGGTTATTGAGTACGAACATGACGTTTCTTATTTATGCGATTTTAGATGTGCAATCTATGTGCTAGTTGTGCCGCAACAATGTACTAAAATTGAACCTTAGAGAAAGATAGGAATCTATGTCGGTTATGATTCACTATCGTTGATTTACTATTTAGAACCCTTAACATGCTCTCTCTTTATCGCAAGATTTGTGGATTGTCACTTCGATGAGTCCGTCATTCCGCCGTTAGGGGAGATAAGAACGTCGACGTTCTTGAAGAACAACACAAAATTTACGTAGTCTGTGTCCACTCTTTCTTATATAGATTCTCGTACCGTTTAGTATGATAATGAAGTACGGAGGATCTTAGATTTTCATATGGTAATACAAAATATGCCAGGTGTGTTCTCTAGTCTAACAAAAGTGAAGAGATCACATATACCTGCTGCAAATGTGCCTACAAGGATAGACGTCTCATACAGATGCAGAACTTCCCCTTAAGAAAATTTCGTCTCTGAAGGACGACACGGTGTTGTCCCCAAAGGACAACGTGTCGCACCCGAAGTGCGATACGGTACACCGACGCATAGCCAATCATCTACCCTTGGCCTAGGTTCAAAGGATTTCCTCTCCAGAAAAGGAGGAGCTTGACAACTCCGAATCATGTCGCTATCTCAAAGTGTTTAACTTGTGAGATTATTTTGGATTATGGAAGCGTTATGGAAGAGACGAGTATACAAAATCCCATACCCGAGGATCATAACATCTTCATATAATATGCTAGCTTAGACGAGTTGTGGAACAAGACTGAGATAATTATTGACGATATTTTTTTGCATATTCAATGGCCACATATTATAAAATGCGATGACATTGAATCGCGTTCCGTTGAAGGATGTTAACATAGAATTGATTGGTCAAATAGAAAGGCAATCCAGGTTGAGTTAGATTCCTTAGTAAATAGAAAAGTGTTCGGACATGTAGTTCCAAGACCATCCAATGTGAAACACGTCAGATAAAAATATATTTTAGTAAGGAAGCATAATGAGATGAATTAAATAGTGCGGTATAAAGCATGCTCGTGGAGCAAGACTTCTGTCAAGTTTCAACGTCCTATTGATTACGAGATGTATTTTTCCGTAATGGATGTTATTACGTTCCGCTACCTTGTCAGTTTGGTAGTTTTCGAAAAACTGAATATGGAGGTGATAGTTGTGGTTACTGCATATCTCTACGGGGAATTAGACACCGAGATATATATGGAAGTCCCTCAAGGACTTTGTCTAACTGTTACAAATAGTTATATACCCCGGAACATGCTCCTAATGAGGTCGAAGCATTCACTTTACAACTTAAAACTATTCGGACTAATGTGGTATAACTGCCTAGATGAGTATTTGATCAGTCATGGATATGTTAATAATGAAGTATGCCCTTGCGTGTTCGTCAATAAATCATATTTTGGATTTGCGATCGTAGTAATTTATATCGGTGACATGAATCTCATCAGGACTCCTGAAGAGCTTGAGATAACTTTCTCGCACATGAAGTTGGAACTTGAGATGAAGGATTTGGAAAAAAAAACTCGATTCTACTTAGGCTTGCAGTTTGATCGTTATACCTGATAGTATTTTGCAGTGTTCTAAAAATCGGCCTAGGCGCTAGGCGCCGGCCCACCGCACCGAAAACCCCCTAGGCGGTGGGCTAGGCGGCTAGGCGGGCCCTAGGCGGGCCCCTAGGTGCCCCTAGGCGGGCCTAGGCGCCCTTAGGCGGTGGATTTTTTGAATTTTTTTGATTTTGTTTATTCTTAGTTGTATTTTGGATATTTGTTTGGGTTTTAAGATAGTATTTGGATTTTAGAACATTGAAATTTCAAATTTCAAATTTCAAAATTTTCAAAATTTTCAAAAAAAAAAAAAATTCTAGGCGGCCGCCTAGGCGGGCTAGGCGCTAGGCGGACCTCCGCCGCACCGAGTCCGCCTAGCGATTTTTACAACATTGGTATTTTGGTTCACCAATCGAGTTACATCTAGAAGGTGTTACATTGGTTTAATATGGACAAAGCAGAGTATACTCATGATAGTCCGTTCTCTAGATGCTAAGGAAGATGATGAAGAGGTATTGGGATATGAAATTCCATATGTAAGTGCAATAGGCGTATTATTGTACTTCGCTTAATGCACTAGATCTGACATCTCATTTGCTATGAATCTTTAGGCTAGATTTAGCGCTGCACCAACACGTACAACTATAATGACATTGAAGACATTTATATTACCTTAATGGTACTTTGAACATGGACTTAATCTATCCCCATGTACCTCAGAATTGACAAAATCCCTTGATCCTCGAAATGATGTCCTCCTTGTCAGCTATGCTGATGTCGGTTATTTATCTGACCTGCACAAGACGAGATTCCAAAGTGGTTATATCTTTGCCATTTGGGATGCTGCAGTATCTTGGAAGTCTATAAATTAGACCAAGGTCAATACTTTTGCAAATTATTTCGTGCTCATCGTCCTCCATGATGCTACCCCCAAGTGTCACGTCCCGGTCCCGGAGGACCGATCGTCCTCGCTAAGGCGTGATGCCGCGTGAGGCTAAGTTGCGCTCACGCAAGGCCAGGTTCAGAAACGGCCGATTGAAGGCTAGGCCACAGAGTCGCACAGAGTGTCCCCATTTGCAGCGAAAAGTAAATTAACACAAGTAGACACAAAATCAAGCTTTTTATTGATATTCAAGAAGTATTACAAGCGGCGCTAGGCCGAGATTACAAATCGCTTAAGCTCTCTCGAAACATAAAAGGCGTGCCAAGCGGCTTACAACATGGGATGATACATGGCGATGTTCCAACACACTATGTCCTGTATATGGTACTTCAGCTCTTTTGCGACGTTCCAAGGCTTCAGAGTTAGCTCCGCGCCTTAGCACGCACGCGGGAAGACTCCGCACCTGACGAGGTTCTCCTGTCCCCTGCAGGCAGACTATGTGGTTATCAGTACATTGTTATGCACTGGTGGGGAGGCTAGCTCGCCCAACTCGCTATCATTACCAAACACGTTCGATTTAATTTCGTGCACCATCTATCAGTTGTCTTTCTAATCTTGCCTTAGGATCAGTTTCATGACATATAATATAAAGCCTATCCCTTGTTACCGATATCAAGTGTCGCATATGAATAGCATATGCAACTTACTATACGATCTTTCCTGTCCAAGGTAAACCAAATTAGCCAACATATTATATAAAAGGATTCGACGGAATTGCATAAACATTTACGAGCGTCATGGGCGTGTTTTAATCACAGTTGAACAAAGTACTTATGTTTTGTCGAGATGTTTTATTCTCAAGTTTGGTTCAGACAAGTTTCATTCAGTTACTCCATTGTTCAGATTTCTCAGATTACTTGTTTCAATGCAAGGTCTCGCACGCGAATTGCCACAATCGAGCCAACTTAATCTATATGCACCGGTCGCTGGCACCACAAGCCATTTGGACTATTCATCTTGGTATCGTGGTTCCCTATTAGCCAGTGATAGCTGGTACACCCTGATAGGCCACGCAATACCCGACTTACGCCTCTTGTGTGCCCGAGCCTGCACCCAAGCCGCCCTTAAGCCATGATTTCGCCTAGGCCGGCACGATGTCTCTGATCATTCCTTGGAATCCTTATTCACTTCTTTTCCTCGTGCACGAGTTGTCCGCGACCATTTCGCATTGTCTTGTCATTTTTAACTTAACAGGCTGTCTTTGAGCCATAGGCTATTACCGACTAGGTTGGCGGCGACATCCGTGCAGCGCGGGTAGCGAGCCCCGTTGCACGTCCCCGTCATACCTGTCGTTTAATCATTCTTGTCTTCTTTTATGCCTTTCTTTTCTTTCATTCATTCACTTATTCGATTGTTCATTCATACATTCATTCACTTATTCATTCATTCATTCATTTTGCAGCACTCTTTACGGGAACCGTCTTGGCGACCCAACGGTCCCGAAGCCTTTCGATGTTTCTATTACTCTGCTCGGAACGACTATTTGATAGTCTTCCTGCCTCATTTCAGTGAACCATTTATTGTTTAGTGCTTCAAGTTGTAGTACGTTCTAAGTGACAAGCAATTCATGCATTTATTGAGCACGTAAGAAAATCTAACCGATCGTAAGCTGTGCCTTGGCATGAGCGTGGAGTGCGGTGCGAGGGTTCAAGTAATATTCCAAGTTCATTTTCATGTTCTACGTAAGCATAAAAGATGGGATTATTCCCTTTGTTAGGTGTGTTCAATTCTTTTTATTAGCATGCAGGGGTTATCGCCTAGCGATCTAGCAGTATTGTCCAAGTTATTATGTGTCTAGGATAAGCAAAGACAGGTTCATCGGAGCCACCCACCTTAGCGATGATCGCATCGGCCGAGCGAGACTCGGAGCGTGCCTTTGAAAGTCTTAGTCTGGATTCTTCTGAAGGGTCAAGTCCATTGCCTTTGCCTTAAGCGAGTCATTTCGCCGAGCAAGGGGTTTGAGTCTTTGCACTTGCACCGTTTGAGTCGGCGTTCCGCTAGGGCGAAGCGGATCATTACATAATACACCACTCAGAATAAGTCTCGTTCTCGAGACTTCCTTGGTGCAAGTCATCCTACCATTTCTTAATCCATACCGTGTGCGCGTCTTAGGTAATTCCTATCGAACGACTCTATCATTTGATGGCATCGAACTATGTTCAAGTATTGTTCTAAGTTTCATGTCGCATGCACTTTGGCCAATTTTATCGAATGACTTTACTACTTATTCGAGTTGACGGTGCTCACTCAATCGTTGTGTTTCTATGACTTTGTTGCATATTTTGTCCTGGTACGGGACTATAACGATCACACGAGGTACGTTATATTTCGTCAAACATGAGGGTCATAGGCTGAGGCTAACTCACTCATCCGTTCATCCATGCGCATCTCAACATATCTACTTGCAGCTGCATTCGAGTTCATCATATCGCTGAATCTGGATCGTGCACATATTCAAGGCGTCCCCCGAATATATACATTTCAACCAAGCTTAGCGATAGCGAAGTCGGACAAGCTACTCGTGATAGTTTCAAATTGTCGGTTGCTTTACTAACTCGATTAAAGCTGAACTCTAGTTCGTTTCATTATCGTCTATCTCGTTCCTCGAGATGACTCGATTCATTTCTCAAGCGTCCTCGTCTTATGAAATCAATACGATTTCTTCTAGCAGAGTCGACCAACATCCACGTAACTCTAGCCTCGTTTACGACCAAACATTGCACTACCACCGAGCACGTCTTCCGAGCAATAATTCAAATTTGTTATTCCAACTTTTCTTGCTCATCACCGATTTCTATCGTTCACTTTGTTTGGGGCTAATATCAATATCGTTGATGCACACTCCCGGTTCCACGTCCTAACTCTAAGTCTTATTGTTCCAGATCTATCATCCATCCGAACGATTTCTAGAGTCGGTCACACAGGTTCAACCACTCGGCATAGAGTTGTCCACCTATCTGCTAGGTCAGCTCACAAGGTCATAGTTACAACTCAAGTTTGCGATTTATCGTGCAAACTCGTTGCACGACGCTCGCCCTAATCCTATGGTCAAACCATTGTTCGTTCGTACGGGATTACCCAAGCTCGCTTGACTCAGTTTTCTAAACATCGAGCAGTGTTCATCCTATTCGCATTAAGATAATTATCGCAGGGTCCGAGTCCGTTCAGCAAAGTCATCCTATGATAGGTTCTGCTCAACCAAATCCTCGACATATCAAATTCGCACGTCAAAACTAATAATTGGCATAGTCTATCTCTTCAAATATGTTTGATGTAATTTACCTATCCATCCTATCCAATTCACGTAGTCGATCACAAGGTCGTCTAGCATAGCAATATGTTACACCCCAGTCTCACGCAAGTCTGATTATCCACGGTGGACATGAAATTACCATGCCAACGCTTCCGCAGGATAATCATCCTCATCGGGGCGTAACTCTTGCATTGAGTCTAGACTAATTCATTCTCGATACGCAGATTGGGTCTACTCAATCCTCAAGTTTACTTAATCGTCAATCACAAGTTCGAACAATCCTCGAATTCACCTTCGTATCAAACCACAAGTCGAAGCAATCCAAATTGCCATGCATTGATCTTCCGAGTTCGATCGTTTCCGCTGGACATGAATCACCATGCCAGCACTTACGCGGAATGATCACCCCAAATCCGACGTAACGCATGTGCGAGGTTGGAGTTGCGCTCGTGCAAGACAAGATCGTCAATGTTGTGGTTATCATCGAAGCAATCAAGACACTTCCATTTTCATCCAAACATTCCTTTCTATCAAAATCCCAAGCATAACATCCATTAAAATATTTTACACGATTATCATTCTTCGAATCAGAGTACCCCCGAGTTATCGTACATCGATCTTTGATACGCCTCAATACCATCGATGAAGTACATAACCTGACGACCTTCCTTTGCAATGAAATCCGAGTCGTGCAACATAATTCCTCAATTCGCATCGTTCTATGCTAACTCGAGTCATTGAGCAACATCTATTCCAAATCCTTAGTCATTCTCGTATCTTCAAACCAACGTTTTCATGCACGTTATCTTCCAATCGTGCTATTTTTGTTCTCATCTATGAGTATTGCATATCCACTCAAGTTTCAATTCATTCGACTATATTCGAATTTGCACGTACGATCCACCAAGTTTCCTCGACCAAAACATCATTTGTTTTATCGTTCTCGAATCCTTATTCAATACCGTTTTCTATTATGCACTATACATCTATCGAGTATCCGAACGACATCTCGTTCGAGGCCCTCGAAATCACGACCAACTAAGCGTTACTCATTCTAAGGCTTTGTGCGAGATCACACCGTTTTATGACACTCTTTGCTACCCATAAATCCTCAATTTCGTTCGATCAATTTCCAAGACGGTCCATACACTACTCAGGATTCGAGCCACTCGACTAATCATTAAAACTTACTCTTATTCCCTTTTGAGGCTATCGTATACACCACTCATGGTTCAAGTCATCCAATTCAGTCTTCAATCACGTTTGCATCATTTGCTCATACATTTCTCCGATTCGTTCCTCAAAATTCCAGAGCGTTCCCTTGCGTCGTCTTGATAGTCTAAGTCTCGTATATCTCTATTGATAGTCCATTATGCAAATCAAAATTTTGATTCATACTCCTCGACAAATTAGTCGTTCGAACTATCCTTCAAAACCCAAACACCATTCTCGGTGTTTGCTTAGTGTTGGTCCGATAGCGTCTCTATCGATATAAACTCTAAGTCTAACTTATTCTCGTCCGAGCGATATCCAATCTCGCTCGCAAACTCGCTTGCACTAGAAGGTTTAGGTGCGCGATACTCGGCACAACTTAGCCAAAAGGCTGTGTGCATAGCCGTCCCGTTCGGACTACATTCTGGTCTCGTACATTCGTTCGCTAGTATTAGCGTAAGGTTATTCAGTCACACACTATTTGCTATCTTATAGCATGGGTTCCTTTCAACTCAAGCCCGACAAAGTTCGGCACAAAGGCCTTTTCATATCGATTCTGTTCATTTGAATTCTTGCACGAGCTTTTGAAAATATTAGACTTATTGTATGGAACATCCTAAGGCACAATGAGAGAACGTACACTTCTTTTACTTCCAAACGAGCTTTCAAAACTGAGAGAATCGATATGAAGTCCAAGGACGTAAAGTCGTGCTCTGATACCAATCTGTCACGCCTTGGTTCCAGAGGACCGATAGTCCTCGCTAAGGCGTGATGCCGCGTGAGGCTAGGTTGCGCTCACGCAAGGCCAGGTTCTGAAACGACTGATTGAAGGCTAGGCCACAGAGTCGCACAGAGTGTCCCTATTTGCAGCGAAAAGTAAATGAACACAAGTAGACACAAAATCAAGCTCTTTATTGATATTCAAGAAGTATTACAAGCGGTGCTAGGCCGAGATTACAAATCGCTCAAGTTTTCTCTCGAAACATAAAAGACGTGCCAAGCGGCTTACAACATGGGATGATACATGGCGATGTTCCAACACATTATGTCCTGTATATGATGCTTCAGCTCTTTTGCAACGTTCTAAGGCTTCAGAGTTAGCTCCGTGCCTTAGCACGCACGCGGGAAGACTCCGCACCTGACGAGGTTCTTCTGCCCCCTGCAGGCAGGCTATGTGGTTATCAATACATTGTTATGCACTGGTGGGGAGGCTAGCTCGCCCAACTCGCTATCATTACCAAACACGTTCAATTTAATTTCATGCACCATCTATCAGTTGTCTTTCTAATCTTGCCTTAGGATCAGTTTCATGGCATATAATATAAAGCCTATCCCTTGTTACCGATATCAAGTGTCGCATATGAATAGCATGCGCAACTTACCATACAATCTTCCCTGTCCAAGGTAAACCAAATTAGCCAACATATTATATAAAAGGATTCGATGGAATTGCATAAACATTTACGAGCGTCATGGGCGTGTTTTAATCACAGTTGAACAAAGTACTCATGTTTTGTCGAGATGGTTTATTCTCAAGTTTGGTTCAGACAAGTTTCACTCAGTTACTTCGTTGTTCAGATTTCTCAGATTACTTGTTTCAATGCAAGGTCTCACACGCGGATTGTCGCAATCGAGCCAACTTAATCTATATGCACCGGTCGCTGGCACCACAAGCCATTTGGACTATTGATCTTGGTATTGTGTTTCCCTATCAGCCGGTGATAGGCCACGCAATACCCGACTTACGCCTCTTGGGTGCCCGAGCCTGCACCCAATAGGGATGTAAACGGACCGGACGGACACGGACAGTCCACTGTCCGTGTTTGGTCCGTTAATGAAAATGAGTTCGGACGGACGGATACGGATAGTTCATTGTTCAAGTTCGGGCCGGACGAACACGGACAACCACTGTTTGTTAATTCAATCGGACGGTCCGCGGACAAATTAAATATATTATCAAAAGTTATTATTTTATCAAGATACCTTAATAGTTGGTTCAAAAAATCTAGTTGAAAGAAAATACAATTAAAGCTTATAGAATACAACAAACAATAGTAAAAAAATAACAAAAATCGAGACGGGACAACAAAAACTTGATGCAAAACCAAAATATTTTGACATAATTGATACAAAACCAAAAGGAGTCTCCACTATCGGACAGTTCGCGGACGAATTCGGACCGAACATGGATATGACCGTATCCGGGTTTGATTTTTAATCGGACCAAAAATATGTCCAAGTTTTGTTCGTTAATGAATCGGACGTTCCGCAATCGAACCATTTATCGAGCCGGAAACGTACGGACAACGGACTACTTTGTCCATTTTACACCCCTAGCACCCAAGCCGCCCGTAAGCCATGATTCTCCTAGGCCGGCACGATGTCTCTGATCGTTCCTTGGAATCTTTACACTTCTTTCCCTCGTGCACGAGTTGTCCGCGACCATTTCGCATTGTCTTGTCATTTTTAACTTAACAAACTGTCTTTGAGCCATAGCCAATTACCGACTAGGTTGGCGTCAGCATCCGTGTAGCGCGGGTAGCGTGTCCCGTTGCATGTTCCCATCATACCTATTGCTAATCATTCATGTCTTCTTTTATGCCTTTCTTTTCTTTCATTCATTCACTTATTCGATCGTTCATTCATACATTCATTCACTTATTCATTCGTTCATTCGTTCATTCATTCATTCATTTTGCAGCACCCTGTACAGGAACCGCCTTGGCGACCCAACGGTCCCGAAGCCTTTCGATGTTTCTATTACTCTGCTCGGAACGACTATTTGATAGTCTTCCTGCCTCATTTCAGTGAACCATTTATTGTTTAGTGCTTCAAGTTGTAGTACATTCTAAGTGACAAGCAATTCATGCATTTATTGAGCACGTAAGGAAATCTAACCGATCGTAAGCTGTGCCTTGGCATGAGCGTGGAGTGCGACGCGAGGGTTCAAGTAATATTTCAAGTTCATTTTCATGTTCTATGCAAGCATACAAGATGAGATTATTCCCTTAGCTAGGTGTGTTCAGTTCTTTTATTAGCCTGCAGGGGTTATCGCCTGGCGATCTAGCAGTATTGTCCAAGTTATTATGTGTCTAGGCTAAGCAAAGACAGGTTCATCGGAGCCACCCACCTTAGCGATGATCGCATCGGCCGAGCGGGACTCGGAGCGTGCCTTTGAAAGTCTAAGTCTGGATTCTTCTGAAGGGCCAATTTCATTGTCTTTGCCTTAAGCGAGTCATTTCGCCGAACAAGACGGGGTTCGAGTCTTTGCACTTGCACCATTTGAGTCGGCGTTCCGCTAGGATGGAGCGGGTCATTACAGCAAGTGCTTATGGTTGTAAGCAGTCATTAAGCATTTCGGACTGCGAGCGAATATTCTTCTATCAATGATGTCTCGACGACAATATATGAAGACAATACCGCATACATTGACCAGATGAAGAATGGCTACATCAAGGGAGACAATACCATGCATATCACACCAAAGTTTTTTCTCTCGCATCAACAACAACATTAAATTTAAATGATTGAAGTCAAGCAGATCCGATCCTAGGACAACTTGGCCGACATGTTGACAAAATCTATGACGAAGTCTACTTTTCAGAAGATTGTTCATGGTTTCGGATTATGGGAACTCTCTGTATTGCAATGCTCATAGTTGTAAGATAACGTCAGGAGGTATATCCAGAAGTACTCATTTGACCTTAATGCATATTTTCCCCCCAACTTATGGACATTTTTCAACTGAGTTTTGGCACCCTAAGACGGTTTTAACAAGTCACCCATATCGGAATGGCAGCCAAAATCTCGGGCGCTCAGCGGAGAGGCGGCCGCCTAGGCGCGGGTTATTTTTTTGTGTTAAGTGAAAAACCTATCAGCAGCCGACGCTCGACGCCAGCCGACGCCAGCAGCAGGAGCATGGAGACGCCGCTACGTGAGTTTCTTCTTCCTCTTGTGAGTTTCTTCTTCTTCTTCTTTGTCTTCTTTTCTGTCTTCTGTTTTTTTTGGAAGAGCAGTAGTCATTCCTTCTTCTTTGTCTGTTGGTTTTTATGGGTAGAGCAGTAGTTAGTTATCGCTGGAACAGACATGTGGGGTGGGTCTGGAACCTACAAGATCAGTCTGCTTTTTTTTTTTTCTTTCCATTTTTATATTGCAATCTGAATTTTGAAAAAAATTAAGTTGAAATATGTAAACAGAAATTTTAATATGTTTTACATAATATGTTTTTTTGACTATGAACTTGTCTAAAAATTTTAATTCCTAGATTTTTTTAATTTTTGCTGACTAGGCGGCGCCTAGGCGGTTGATGGCCGCCCGCCTAACGCCTAGCACCTTTTACAACCATGCTGAAGACTAATGCTGGTCATATCCTGAAGATTGATGTTAATCATCCCTGAAAACTGATACTGATAATTCCTGAAGACTGATATATATTGTTTATTGAGTTGTACACACTCAAGGTGAAGTGTTGCAATTAGTTTTGTATCTCAATTTACTTGACTGACTGTGCTCAACGTTACAGGGATCTTCTATCCCTTAGAGATTTCAGCAAATCTCCTTGAAATATTCGGTTGTAACAGCCTTTATACAACAACCCTAAGAGGATTAGACATTAATAAGAGATTTCTCTCTTCCATTTATTTCTTCCTAGAATTCTTCCTAGAATTCTCAGTCAATTTCCGACTACAACAACAGCAAGCAGAAGCCCTATAGATATTCAGAAATAATCAATTGAGTTCAACATTTGGCTCAAGTTTACCTGAAGAGTTACGAGGACAGAGATGTGAGAACCGTTTGTTGAAAGATGAGCATTAAGCCAATAAACTGGTCTATCCCAGGTCAAAGGAGACCTTTCTAGTCTCTCATCTTTCTTTTGTGGGTGTGAAGGGATGGAAAAAGCTTGAACCCAATCCCTACAGTGATGGATCTAAGCGCAAATTCTTAAAACCCTCCCTATTTTGATGATATTCTGTCTTACCGACATAGGGTAGCAAGTTGCAAACTGGAAAAGTCGGGGTATTTACTTGCAAACTAGGCATATTTTTTCTCAACTCTTAATTCATCATATAGATTCTGCAGTACAATGTTTATATAGGCCACACAAAGTTGGTCTCCAAGAAAGAATCCCACTCCTAAATACAAAATATAACTAGTCTAAAAATAAAATGGATCCTAATAAACCATGTCCATATATAAATAAATGATATGCACCCAAATGAGTGCACCCACAAGTAAACCCGACGTATGAATACTAACCAGCAAAACTCGAACTCTAGTTGGACCCATGTGTAGATGTGGTTCTCCATCCGTTGCTTTCTGTTATAAACACACTCTAATGTATTCCTAAAGGTTCAATCGAACATCTTTTGTCCTGGAGTTTAGAAACTAACTTTATATCTTTTCATTCTCCATCCACAATGGTATTGTGACATTTATTTTCTAGATTGAAACAAGTGTACAAACCCCCATTTCCCTTGGATATTACTTCCAGCCCCTTGCTTTCAATGCTCTTTAACTCTTTGGAGTGTGATAGCCAACTAATGCTTAGGTATGCATACCTTTTGGTTTGTTCATTAAATTTTGATTACATGGAGAATCTTTGTTTTTTTCTTAGATCTGGGCAGTGAAGGGTTTGGTGATCTCCTTGCTTGCATAAGGAACACAAGCATACCTCTCCAAAATATTCATTTTGTGGTAAACAATTAATAATACTCTTCTCTAAATTTAAGATTAGATTCTATTAATTTTGTATGAATCTTCAAGCATGCATAAGGAACATTTTTCATGATGATAAATTAACATATCTATTTATTTGCTATGTGACAGACTTTCCGCAACAACCTCAACAAGGTATGCCTTCTGTCTATATTTTTTTCTGGAAAACTTAATATAAACTTTTGGCTTCTGTAATTGTTATGATCTTCTCTTAGTTTCTAATGTATTGCTTATGATAAAAGCGAGAACTGTTTCCTTTTGGGTCTGTGTTTTTTCATCCCAAATTATCCTAAATATAGATAAACATTGATATTCTATAAGCGCCCATATTTACTAGGTTTTGCATCAAATTCCCATTTAACTGAAATCATGGTTACTTTTGACCTTTAATTTTAAGAAGCGGGACTGCACAAAATTCTCCTGCTCAAATTTTCGACACAAAATGTTTGTCTTCTTTGTGATGTATTTCGGAACTTCTCTCTTATGATTTAACTTTAGTACTATACTATAATCATCTATATTTGCACATGCCTTATGTATCTTTTTTAGCTCGTTTTAGTTGAATGCTCTGCTTCACGAGCATTATTAATTTTACTTATGTGTTCTTTAAATTGAAGAAGTTATGTTGTTCTCTTATCAGATATGGCTACATCCCACCTAAAAAACGAGAAGTGTTCATAAAAGAAGAAGACTTACCATTAATGTTTTTCTTTTCACGTGCTTTATGCATACCCTTGGACTAGTATTGCAAACGTTTACTACCTTTTTTTAGTTTGGTGTTATTTGTAACAGAATGAATCTACTTGTGCGTGCATTAAAGTGAAGACACTATACCCTTTCTTATCAGATAATGGCTACAGCTTACATAAAAAATGATCCATGGAAAATGGGTGTGCATAAGAGAAATGGAGTTGTTTATCTTGATGTCCATAAGCTTCCTGAGAGGCCCAAAACGGAGTTAGACCGTAGAAGGTATTTCAGAATCCTATTGTGTTATTTTCTTAGTTTCTTTTAACATGCTGCTACTTTTTTCTTCTCTTGTAGTACATGCACATGCACATGCAAGGAGTTTACGTACCATTGGGTCAATATTGTGTCCAAGATGACAATATCCCAACGTACCATATGACCAAGTGACGTGCACATGCTCTATTGCATATAGAGACACGAGGTCACATAGATATTCCAAACAAATGTTTAGGTACTACTAGCTAGCAATTCTAAGACTTGCTGCTCAACCAGCAAGGTTTTTTTTTATTAATTACACAGGTCTTCAAATGGTTTATTTCTGTTTGTGGTTAGAAGCTTCAAGAAGTCTAGCTCAATACGTCTTATTTCTTTAAAAGTTACCTTTGTTTAATCCTCAACTTCTGTCTTTATCTTTTGCTTGGTGCGTCATCACGGATAATATTTGCGGTAAGTATTTATTGTTCTAATTTCAACATAGATAATGCCCATCAAATGGGCCTATTGAGTAGTCAATTGTGCTTTAGCTTGAAAATTAAATGTCATCATCTGGGCCCATGCAGCTGAACCTTAGAAGCCAAAAACTCCTAGAAGGTCAACGAATCTCAGTAAGAACCTCGATTCGGCAGGTTCTTACTTGAGAGCTCGCTTCCTCGATGACGGGAGCTCATTTCTTCGACGACGAGAGCGTTTTTCTCCAACGACATGAGCACTTCCTATAATACGACCATAATTTTAAAAGATTGACATAAATTTTGGAAAGAAACTAAAAAGAGGTTTAATACACGTTTATCAAAGTACCAAGAAACTAAAGATTATTTATCTTGACATCATAAAGAATCAACATGTGAATGATCTCTCTATAAATTTGAACTGAACTTTATAAATTCTAATAAATATTAAGATATTTATAAGTTTTGATAACAATAATTAATAAACATAAATTTTTATTAGTGCACGCTCTTATCACGTTCCCAACTTTAGACTATTCCCTTCGCTTCTGCTTCCGTGCCCGCATCTGCTTCCGGCTTCTAAGAGCTGAACTATTCATTCTAGGCTTTGAAATGAGCCACTATAGAAGTTTATCTTGTTTGCCTAGTCCACTATACCCTTAAAACTCCATACTCGTGTTCTAGAGGGTTTGTGAACTAAAGATCATTTCTCCATTTTAGAAGCTTCAATCTTAATGTTGGTTTAGGGGCTATGAACAATAGGAGTTAGACTTGCAGAAAGGTATGGTTAATCTTTTTTGCCTTTAAAGTATTGGTAGATAAAAGTGTGATCTTTACTAATGAATTTGAGTAGTCAATGAGAATAGAGAAGGGTCGCTTCTAGTAGAGTGTTTTGGGGAGAATTTTTAGAATCTAAGGTCCAATTTGGTACCAAAGCTAGGTGGGAGCCAAACGGCTTCCATTTCGAATAGGCATTTTTTTTTCCAAACATGCCATTCATTTAAGGTTAATGGGCGGTTCCGAAAAGCTAGTCTAACGAGCATTCCAGAAATGGGCATTGGAGCAAATGAGATGAAATGTAACTGCAATCCAAACTAGCCCTAAGGGTTTTGGAATTGGTAAGACGAAGTCATAATCTATCAACCACAACTTAGCTCAAATTAAAAAAGAAATGAGGTAAGAATCAGATTCATTGGTAAGAGACGCATATATCTATATGTGGCTCGAGTTCAAAGAAGACGGAGCCGAAATTGCATTCAAAACAAGGTCTAAAACAGGACACAAATTCAGTTCAAGCTCGGAATCGGTATTCTGCCTGAATACATGATTTTTTTTAGCACATAAAGTAGAGGGACCGTAGGGACCGTTATTTGGTGGATTACCGGTTCATCCTGAGCACATAGTTTTAGTGGACCAAAATTTGGCGGAATTTCGGTCCATATAGGGCTGCTCTGATTTGGGTCATATTTGAATCGATTTCGATGGACAAGATCACTCCGAAAATTATAACATTTTAGGAGCATATATTAGGTGATTCCTAACCAAATTTTGGGTGAGCGTAAAGCTAATAATGAGGTTTTGCTAGAGATTGTTCTTGGAAGCCATAAAGGAGTCTAGAGAGGCGAAGGAAAGAGTTATCGTGAGGAAAGTTTGTGCGTCTGGTATCTTATACAAAATTTTGTAAGGTGTTTTCTCTCTATATTCATTAAAGTATTCTCCTCTTTCCTCGTGGATGTAGGTTTTCTTTGGCTAAACCACGTTAATAATTAATATTGTGTGTTTGTGTTCTTATTGCTATTTTCATACAGTTTTGTGCTTGTTATTCGTCACGAAAGGTGAACTCTCCAATTCTGCAGTTATAAGAATTGGTATAATAAAGAGGGAATCAAATGGATTTCAGTTTCAACGATCTTGGTCAACGGTAGGTAACGACATTGTTTCGCTCTCTATATTCGTGATTCGTGTGAGATCATTGGTTCCTAAGGACCGTAGAGAGTTATATAAGGATCTTTCGAGAAGACGAGTAACAAGGTTAATAACACAATGTTCGAGGTGGAGAAGTTTAACGGTAATGATAACTTTTCGATGGTATAAGGCCATTGCCGGTAAAGATAAAATATATACCAACATTGAAATACATACCGACATGAAGGAGGACGCTTGGAATGATATAGACCATAATGCACAATAATAAGCTTTGTCTGACTTATGAGTGTTGATATATAATATAATGTCAGAGACTATTGTGACAAGTTTATGGAAGAAGCTAGAGAGCTTGTACATGACAAAATCATTGTCAAACAAGTTGTATCTCAAGCAAGGTTCGCAGTGGTATCAGTAGTATCGACAGTTTCGGATCAGAGTATTGTTTTTTTTGGTCTCAGAAAGCAAATAATTATCAATAATTTATTAAAAATTAAAAAAACATTTTATTTAATTAGACATAATTTTCATAATTTTCAGTGTTGTTTCTTAGTAGTTTTGACATCGGTTTACTTACGATAAATAATTTTTCTTCATTTACATACTTTTACAACCTAACTATGCTTTTATACCCTTGTTGATTGGTCCTTTTTATTCAATTTTCTCTGCCGAATTAACTGGGAAAGAGACCCCCAATGTTGGTATTGATTAGTATCAGTAACAGTCAATATCGGATCGGACATGCCAAATGTATCGGTATTAGCCGTATTGTATCAATATCGACCGATACTACAAATTACAATCTCAAGAAGCCAAGTATACACTCTCCCCATGAAGGAAGGGGGACAAATCATCTTAACCACTTCAATAAGGCGGTCACTAACCTTGTGTCTTGATGTAAAGTTAGATAGAGGGGGACCCGCTACTATTCTTATATATTCACTTCCCTCGTCGTAGGTATAACTACTTGGTGACCATAATCTTTATATGGAAAGGAGACTCTCGATATAGAGGAGGTTATGGCGAACTTCTAAATAATGAGATTATGAGAAGCCAAATCTGGCAGAGGAGTCATCAGGGTTGATCGCAAGTGAAAGGGAAAGATTGAAGAATAAAGGTGAAAACAAGAGTAAGAGGGGAATCTAATTTGAGACAAGATGGTGATGAGTGATTTTTCTGCAAACAGTTAGGACACATAAAGAAGCAATGCCCAAAGCACAAGTAGTGGTTAGAAAAAAGGGTAAAGGTGCCGTCACAGCCAGTTTGAGTCAAAGTCAATATTGCAATAGAAGCTCAAAGTTACCGTATGACGTATTTACGGTTCATAGCATGCATGATGTGTTTTCCTAAGCTTGGATTGTTGACTTGGAGTGTTCATATCATGTGCCTCAAAAGGGAGTCGTTCAAACACCTATAAGAAGTTTAGTGGTGGTGTTCTAATGGGAAACAATGAATCGTGCAAAACCATTGGCGTAGAGAACATCAACCTTTGCATGTTTTAGTGCGGACACTCGCGAATGTAAGACACGTTCCGAAATTAAAGAACTTATTACTGTAGATGCGTTGGATGCACGTGTTGCAAGTTCATTGGTTATGCTCCAGTGTTGAAGATAGTTAAGGGCATAGTTATTAGTTTGTAGTATCGGCCAATACCGATCTGATACAGTGGATGCAGATACTGTTTGACATGTCCCAATCCGATACCGACTAATATCAGTATAGACAGATACCGACATTAGGGGTCTCTTTCCCAATCAATTCAGTGAAAAAAAATTGAACGAAAAAGACTAATTAATAATGATGTAAAAGCATAGTAAGATTGTAAAAGCATGTAAATGAAAAAAAATTATTTATCGTAGGTAAACCAATAAGCAAGGATGATTATTATTTCATTCAAGTTCAGAATCACTATGAAATAACTTAGAAAATACTTAAAAATATGCCTAAATGTCTAAAACATTTTTTCTAAATTTTAATAATTTACTAATAATTATTTGTTTTTCGATACCAAAAAAATCTGATACTCCCATCAGAACCTGTCTCCCGATACTCATAGGAAGTGTCCGATACTGATTTCGATACCGATACTGCGAACCTTGGTTAAAGGCAACATGTTGGTCATGAAGGACACCGTATGTTGTCGAACTTGTATCGTTGGATGGGAGCATAGTTATTGGTGGTGCAACTGTCATTATAGAGAATGAGGTGTAGAATACTATAAAGTTGTGACATATGCATCTAAGCCACATGAGTGAGTGGGGTCTTCCGAGTTGTACAAAAGGGAGTTGGTAAATGGTCTAAAGGAGTGCAAACTTGATTTATGCAAGTATTGCACGATGGGTAAGCAACATTAGGTTGGTTTTAAGTAGTCGATGCATAAGACCAAATGACTTATTGACTATATCTTTTCAGACATATGAGGGTCATCATTGGTTCGATCAAAGAGAGATGTCAAGTATTACGTTACTTTTATTGACGACTTCTCACGCAAGGTTTGGGTATATTTTCTTAAACAAAATATAAAGTATTTACTAGATTTCGAGAGTGGAAGACGGTCGTGTAGAAGCAGAAGGGACCGAACAGTAAAATACTTTTGAGGACAAATAATGGAGATAAGTACACCTCGCAAGAGTTTCAGGACTTCTGTAAGGAGCATGACATACAAAGGCAATATAAGGTACCGGGGCTTCCGGAGCATAACATGGTAGCGGAGCACATTAATAGGGACACTCATAGAGAGAACCGTAAGTATGCGGTTAGAGACATGCCTTACAGAGGACTTCTGGAGGGAAACAGTGAATCATTCGTGCTATTTGGTTAATAGGTCATCATCTACAAGTATCCATCTTCAAATTCCTAAAGTATAGAGAGGAATGTCAGTTAGCTATAATTCGTTATGTTTGTTTGTGTGTCATGTCTATTCACTAGTGAATTAGAAGGACATAACCAAGCTTGTCATGTCTATTCACTAGTGAGTTAGAAGGACATAACCAAGCTGGAAAAGAAAAGAAGTCTTGAGTTTCATATACGAGTGCAATGGGATCGTTGATGTATGCGATAGTATGCACTCGTCCAAATTTGTCGTATGCAATCAGTATGGTTAGAAGGTATGGAAGAAGAAACATGTTAAATCCATGAAGGCCTCACTGGGAAGTCGTAAGTGGATACTTCGGTACCTTAAGGGCACTAAGAATCTTTTGTTTCACAAGTCAGAGCATGGATCAAGTCACTTGCTGGGTTATATGGCTGCTGATTACATTGGTGACTTGGATAAAGAGAAGATCAACTACGGGCTATGTATACATCCTTATAGATTCTCCAGTCAATTGGAAGACGACCGTTCATCATATTGTGATGCTTTTCATTACCGAGTCAGAATACATGGCGACAATAGAGATATCGAAGGAGCCCGGATCTCTCCGAAACTTATAATATTTTAGGAGAGTATATTTGGTGTTCGTAACCTAATTTTGGATGAGCTTGAGTCTAATAAGGAGGCTTTGCTAGAGATTGTTCTCGGAAGCAAGGGGTCAGAGAGAGACGAAGAAAAGAGTTCTCGTCAGAGATCTCATAAGAGTTTGTGCGTCTGGCTCCTTGTACGAATTCTTGATAGGTGTTTTTTCTCCATATTAAATTCCCCCTTGCCCCGTGGACCTCCATATTAAATAAAGTATTTTTTCCTTGTCATGTGGACATATGTCATCTTTGGTTGAACCACATTAATATTGTGTGTTTGTGTTCTTGTTGCTATTGCATACGGTTTTGTGCTTGTTCTTCATCGTCGTAAGGTGAACTCTTCGAGTTTGCGGTTATAAGAATATAATGCATGGTTTAATCTTTAAAATCAATCATCCGTTGTTATAGAGAGGTTGAGAAGCATGTTGTTCATAGAAATAAAATGGGATGGCCAAAATGCACAGTGCTTCTGGAGTGCTTAATCACATGATACCCTTGAAGTAGAAATGAAAATTACATAATACAGTTACAACATGTCCAGAAGACGAAATAAAAATGCTAAGATGGAGAATGATAGTAATTAGAAAGATAGGATAACAAATGTGTGTATTCATTGGAAGTTGGATGTGTTGCATTTTGAGGATGGGATTAGAAAAAGTCTCAGGTAACAGGTGCAATATAGAGCAATAGATGCACCATTCAGGAGTGATAGGATATTAGCTAAAGGATTTGCTAGAACTTAGGCCTAAAGAATGAACTTAGATTGAGCTGTAAAGAAGAAATATGGTTTTTGTTATTGTTGCATAAGACATAGCTTTTAATAGAGTTGAATGATAAAGAAGATTCAAATAGCCTACCCTAAAAAAATGGGATCAAGGCTTATTCGTTATTGTATTAATTTATAAGTTATTCGTTTGTTCATAGTTATTTGTATGGTATACGGCTGCAGAAACCTGCAAATCTCTTCTAACACAACTTCTTGTAATCTGAGCCTGCACATATATAGTTGCACTGTATAATTACTTGTATCCGTCTATTCTATTACTGTTTACAGATGCTACTGGGGTTATGCTTTTGAGAATCTTGCTACTGAGAACTCTAGAGAAATGGATGGAGATGGGAAAGGTATTGATGCAAACATAGAGTTCTGTTCTGTTATCAAAACAAAATTAGGTGCACATCGCATTATTATGGGTGCTGAGATGGACTGTTGTGATTCAACTGATGATGGTAGGAAGTTCTATATAGAGTTGAAGACAAGCCGCGAGGTACTTCTTTTCCCTTGTAAGCTTCTTAAGGAAATCCAGTGAGATGTACAGTGTATTCACTACCTAGTGTTTTTCTTTTTGACTTGTACTCTCAGTTAGACTACCGTACAGAAGAACGATTTGAGAGAGAGAAGCTGCTTAAATTTTGGGTATTATTCAATTTCTTTTGATTGATCCTGCATATGTTATTGTAATACCTCTAATTACATATTATCTAATCAATTTTTGATTTAGTCCTTATTTTGAAATCTGAACATATTGTGTGCTTTCTCCCCTTGTGTATTAATCTAATGTTACTTTTCTATGTAAACATTTAGTATAAATTTTATAGAAGAAGAAGCTTGATTTGGTCACAGACCTTAGGGCAAAGACAATGGTTAACTTTAGGATTTCTCTTTTACGTTTTTTTTGTCTTCTCTTCTTGTTTTGCTCTTTTTTCGTACTTGTAACTATAAAAATATAGCTATACTACAAGGAGGCAGTGTCAAGACCTAGCTAGGCTAAGAGAAGCTAGATTGAGTTACGGTCCTTTGGGCAAAGGCAATAGTTGACTTTGTAGGTTCTCTTTTACTGTATTTGTCTTTTCCTCTCGTTTTGCTCTTTTTTGTACTTGTAAGTTGTAACTATTAGAAAAGAGAGGTTTACTACAAGGAAGTAGTGTCGAGACCAAGGTAAGCTAAAAGGAAAAAAAGAATAGATATTAAAGGAGGAAGAAGAAAAGAGGAATCCTTGAAATATTTAAACCGAAGAGAAACTTGAGCTTCCAAGGGTCTGAAGGACCTTATTAGGATTATCTAGCTTTGTTCCTCGAGGGAACATGAAAATAAGAACCCTATTCTCAATCTAACTTTTAGTGAAGAAATAAAATTGCTAAATTGTTAGGAAACAATTGGAGATATTGCTAAGATCTAAAGCTAGAAAAGTAGATGAGGTTTTGATCTGAAGTAGATGTGTATCTATTAGATCTAACATAGATAAAAGCTGATCTGGCTTAGATCTAATAAATACTTGAAAAGTTATATTGCAAAAAGCCACATGTATGCTATATTAGACTAGTGTTTTAATTAAATGCACAGACTATATATGGAACAAAGGAGACAAGATTGTGATGAATAGATGACTCAGTTGAGGACAGTGTTTTCAAATTTGCTATGAGGATTCGATGTGGAGGAGGGCCGCCTAGGCGCCGAACTTTTTTTTTTTTTTTTTGAAATTTGAAATCCATAATACACATTTGAAGTTTGAAATTCATAATTTGAAATCCAAACATGTTCTAAATCCATACTACAGTTCATAATTTTTTTTGAAATTGAAATTTGAAATCCATATTACAAATTTAAAATTTCAATGTTCTATATCCAAATTCAATCTTAAAATCCAAACAACATATTCACAATATAACTAAGCATAAAAAAAACTTAAAATTCGAACAGCCGCACATGGACGCATAGGCTGACACATGGTTCGAACATGCTCGCACAGCTACATAAACTCGCCAAACATGGGGTTTTCAGTTCAGCCTAGGGCCGCCTAGCGCCGGCCGCGTAGGATGATTTTTAGAACACTGGTTTTGGTACATTGTGTAAACATCGGACGCATAGGCCCGCACATGGTTCGAACAACTGCATAAACCCGCCGAACAGGGGGTTTTCGGTTCAGCCTAGGGCCGGCGCCTAGGTTGATTTTTAGAACACTGGTTTTTGTACATTGTGTAAACATCGGACCTGATTAAAGATTTTGATCCAATTGCATTACATTATCCATGTTGCTTGCACCATTGGTAGCCCCAATATAGACGTTTGGAGTGCTACTATTGCTTTCATGGGATTTGGTTTTGTAGGGAGGACTCAACTAATTAGGATATATTTATTAAGGTGGGATTAGAAGGGGGAGAGATGCATAGTAGAAAATGGAGTTACACAATAGGAAATGCTTACAAAATAGACCCTTTTACAGTGCATTGCAAGTTGGAGCTGCAGCATAGATGTCCCCTCACACTACTGCTTTTCTGAGTTTGTCTGTTGAGAGGACTCAACTAACATCATTCAACACAATCCATGATCCTTGAACAAGAGGCTGAGAAGACACCCTCTTTGGGTGTTTATTCTTCCATTGATGATGTTGTTATCACACTCGTTCAAAAGTGTATGCAATAGGTGTAGGATGAAAAAGAAGGAAAAAAATGGTAGTTTGTTGGAAGTTAGAAGAAGAAAAAACGGATAAGAATGTTACATACGAGCAAACGGAGAAGAATAAAGATTTGAAAACATATTTATTGTACATGAGAGGGAGAAATGCACTGAGTACCGATGTTCGTTCAACTGTTTGACAATATGAAATCCAAAAGCTGTCTTTTTAGGGATGAACATATAACAAGGGTGTACTTTGTGGAGTTAAAAAAGAGAGGATAAAAGCCATATATGAAAAAAGGAAAAAGGAAAAGATAAAGAAGAAGAAGAAAACCTCATTCAACCTTGCTTCATTCCCTCAAGTCGTGAACGAGTTGCTTCAGGCCCAACCTCATCCATTCTGCACACAGAACCTCTTCGAGAAGAAGAAGAAAAGAAGAAGAAGAGGAGGAGGAGGAAGAAGAAAACCTCATTCAACCTTGCTTCATTCACTCAAGTCGTGAACGAGTTGCTTTAGGCCCAACCTCATCCATTCCGCACACAGAACCTCTTCGAGATCTCCGATGACTTGTGTCCGAACCTAGCCAACATGACCTACTTCGCCACCTTAGTTGCTACCGTACCAGTACTTCACCTACTTGGCCATCATCAGTTGCCAACCTGCACCGACCAACCTCACTTTAATAAAATCTCAGTCCATACCCATTGAATTTGTTAGTTGGAATGCAACTTAGCCCGAATACAAATCTGTATGATTCTCAATTGAGCGTCCTCTCTCCTCATGATTCTTTGCTCTAAAACTCCAACTGCACATCAGCACCCTCTCTCCAATTCCTTATCTGCTCGACTCTCACACAGTCTCTCTATCTCTATTTTCTCAGTTTCTCTTCTCGATAGTTCACCTCCAAAACTCCAATAACTATTTCTCCAATTACTAGGCTATCTTCGGTTGCCAACATGCCTTGAGCAACCCCACTGTAATAAAAACTCCAGCCCATATCCATTGAATTTGTAAGTTGGTATGTAGTTTAGCCCAAATAAAAATATGAAATGACTCTCAATTTGGCATCCTTTCTCCTTATGATTGCTTTGCCCTAAAATTCCAACTCTATAATAGTGCCCTCTCTCTAATAGTAAGATATATGGAATACCACAACAACGTCATAACACGAGTCCAATTGCTTCCTCAAGATTACAGGTTGCTAGAGAAAAATGGTCCCGTGCAAGTGGGATGCCACCAACAAAGTAGGAAAGTAGAGGCTAGAGACGACAATCAATGGGAAAGGTTATAGTAAGCAATGGTATCATATTATGGAGCAGAGGATTTGGGTTCATGCTTAAAGAAGTTCATGAAAACAAGGTTAATACTTAATTAATTGTTAAAACCTTATTGAATCTAAGTGAAGGTTCTAAATGCAGTTTCTTATCTTCTCGTATAAGAAGTCTCTTCTTACATATACACACATATATATACATGGGGTTATCATTCCTTAGCATATAACAAATTGAGATGAATGCAGTTTCTAATAGGGGTGAGCATTCGGTTTATTCGGTTTCACCAAACCGAAGTTGTCAAAATCGAATAAACCGAACTTCTAAAACTCCAAAACCGAAGCCGAACCGAAATTAGCCATATCCAAAACCTACCGATAATCAATTCACTTTATTTGGTTGGACTATTTTTATTATTTAATGAGTCAGGTCCAATGTTGGGATTGCGGTTAATTATATTAAAAAAATACTATTTTTGTACATACATTTGTAGTATTTCAAAGTTGGGTCCAAAGTTGGACTAATTGTTAAATTATTAAAGTTAGATTTTAAAAAGCACATACATAAAATTGTTGTTTTCAAAATATACAAAAAATTATACACATTTTTAATGATAAAATATACGTAAAATTGAGGTTATTTACATAATTGAATAAGTCTTATTCGATTTTTGACCGAAACCCAAAACAGAAACCGAATAAGGAATTTTAGTATTTTCAAATCAGAAACCGAACCGAAATTTTTCACAAACCGAACCAAATTTTTTCCAAACCGAACTAATTTTTTTTCCAAACCGAACCGAGTCTCTTATTCGGTTGGATTCTCGGTCCAAAATCGAATAATGCTCACCCCTAGTTCCTATAACAAAATGTATCATCTTATCTCTTCAACTATTACACTCTAGAGAAATGCTCCTTGGTTGCATGAGCTTAAACTGTAATCCAAAAGGTAGGTATACTTGCCTGCCAAATGAGAACCTATATTTTATGATATTGGCACCATAATAGATGGTTAACATCAGGTCGACAATCGGTCATAGAACTTGTCAAATCTTGTATGGAGTTTTCTTATGCTCCTTAGCCGACTCCGTTCAATGGGAGAAGGCTTGAATCAAGATGTTGATGATATATATAGACACAAACACATTAAAAGCGGTAATTGTGTTATAGACTCCTAGCTCGAAGGCCCCACACATCCCGACCCGAAGGGCACATCCCTGCCCGAAGATCTGCACTTGCATCGCACCTGCATCACACCTGTCATGTCCCAATTTCGTAGAATCGATAGTTGTCCCCCGGACATGATGCCGGCGAGCCTAAGTTGTACTCGCACAAAGCAGTGCTATAAGATTATCTGAAACACAACAACAAAGAGTACACAGAGAAAACCAGAAGGAAACTTTGCTTTATTGATAATGAACATCATATTACGAGACTCGATTACAAAAAGTGCAGCGCGAGCTTACATATTTGACTCAAAATGAACGCAGATGAAATAGTCGTCCGGGGGACGACTATCGATTCTATGGAATCGAGACTTGACAACACCTGCACCGCACCACAACTCACATTAATTTTCCACTAAAAAGTTAATATGCTTCCCCGTTGCTCGAACTACCAATCTCTTCGGGGCGGTATATGCCTCACTCTAACCACTTGAGCGAGGTCCTTGGCCCTTTTATACACACACACACTTTTGTTATGTACCTTTAACTCCTATGTAATTCTTTTGGGCTTAATGTAAGTCCCTTAAATCTGCTATATTTTTAAAAGAAGTCCTAAGTTTTGTGAATTGTGTAGAAGTCCCTCGAATCACAATAAGATAATGTTATGGCCTTTAGCCGTAACTATCATTTGAAAATTAATCCAATCCAAGGATTAATTGTATAAAAAGACAATTATGCCCTCATCTTCCTCCCTACACCTTTCCCCCTCTCTTACAGGCGCAACAAAACCCCTAAAACCCCTCCTTCGTCGTTGGAGCTCCTCACTCCTCCCACTCTTAGGTTTTCCCTCCTTCCTCACCTCCCCCAGCCGTTACTCATGGCCACGACTGAATTCAATTTTTAACTTCAATTATGAAAAAAGCTATCATATAGTGATCTATATGCAAATATAGAGAACTCCACTATAGAAAAGTTAAGCATGCATTTATAAGTTTAATTGCCTAGCTCAATGCAATCGAAGATTAAGATAATATCTAGAAAGAGTACAAAATTTAAACAAAAAGAACAAGAGTCATGTAGTTGCCATTAATTCAATTATATAAGAAGCTAGGAGCTCCAATCTCCATGAGATTTCAATTGACACAACCTATGCAGTTAAAGCGGCAGCAAGCCGCTTTTTGACTAGTCGGGACTAGTCGTCAAAAAAGGTAAAAAAGCAAACCATGTTCTTTTATTACTAGTATTAATTCTAACATAATAATATCCAATGATATCAGTAAAACAAACTAATACCAAATCATGTCAATAAAAAAAGATTTCCACAAAGTACCTCATTATGTCCATAATCATAGATAATATAATGTTACATAAATAAACTACTATTAAAAGGAAATAGTTAGAATACATGATATAAATTAATTAAGTAAAACTCACGCTGTCAGGTGCCACTCAATTTTTTGTGAAAATCAGCAAAAATCGGTCAAAAATCGATGCCTTTTTAAGGGCCAATTTTTTGACAGCAATTTTGTGAAAATTCAGTCGGTTCTACGGCACCAGGCTACTACTCTAGTCGCCGCTTTAACTGCACAGAACACAACACAGACAACAATAATGCAAAGACGTATAATATAATAACGTTCTAACAAATGATATAGGAACCGGACAATGATAATAAGTAACAAATAACCTTCGATTTTTATAATCTTGGTTGCTCTGACCAGTCTTCGCCTTGGAGATCTCCACCATGCCCATTGCCTTGTTGTCAAAGGAGCACTTATGGATGTCAGAATATTGGTAGCAGCTGCGGTAGTGCTCTCCTTATTGACATAAAAAGTGAGTGGGTCCAACCCTCTCCCCCAAGTTGAGCACCGTCTCCTAATCGAATTGACGATTGATCATTTTGCGCTAGTCCTTCGGCCTCTAGGTCTTAGTAGGGATAATTCTTGGATAGAATTTAAGAACGGAAATAGAAATATGATGGTGATGTTGTTGATGGAGGGAGAGTACCAAAGAAGAGGGTGAATTGAGGAGGGGGAACACCAAGGAAAAGGAAGAAGATAGGTGGATGATAAGAGGCCACTCAGCACGGAGGCGATGGTGTTGAAGATTTGGTTTTATTGCAGTGGCATAGACATCCACAAATGAGCACAAAAGCCAACAGGACAAACTAGTCAAAAGATTATAATCTTGAATTTAATGGAATATTCCCATTTCAAATGGGTTTTAGATGAAAGGGACTCATAGCTCTAATTTCTGGTAATTTGGAGAGTTCTCTAAGTAATTCATGAAATTTAGAGGATTTAAAAAATATAGTAGATTTAAAGGACTAATATGCAAAACCTCAGTTCTTTATTGGCTATTGCTGAGGTTCTGTGTATTTCATGCCTTCTTGCCTCTCTTGTGTAAGGCTTTTACCAACTACTATGAAGGATTGTTATCACACTGTAAAGACCTGGGTGGTTTTCAAAAAAGGCTACATATGGTTTACAAGTATTTACCTTCATTTGAATGTTTTTACAAGCCTGCGATGTTATATTCTATGGGGAATTTTATACCTAAATTTTTGCTGTATAATTCAAATTTCAATGCATTTATGAAATTCTGATATTGTAAAGTTGTTACATGAGTTTCTCCAAGGATGATATGGTCTTTTAATTATTGTAGATCCAATCGTTCCTAGCAGGTGTGCCATATATTGTCGTCGGATATAGGTAATACTTTTTTTATACTTCTTTTGCTCTTCGATAATATCAGGCTGCACTCCTTTCCCATGATTTTTGCCACAACCAAGTTTTTACTGAAATATGACAAAGGATTATTTGGCACAGTAAGGTGAAGCCTATCCATGTGCCCAAGTCTATGCAATCATACTTGGACTGTTTTAAATCATGCAAAAATATATCTATTGGATACATACCAATACAAGTTGAGCTTATATACATTTAATATTATGCTTATATTCAAATGACGCGGTGCATATATAAGAATTTAATAAGGATCCCTTGACAATGTGATCATGATGTTCTCACGACCTACATCAAGACGGTATAACTTTTTATGGATGAAATGATATTTATAAGGACTTGAAGGAATTTGCAGCTGAAATTGAGGCTTATCAAGATACAATGAATGCCTCTTTTATCTTCAGTCTATTCAGGGAGTTTCTTTCCAGGGAAAACCTTACAGAAATGTATTATATATATTGTTCCTCTTTCCTGTCTTTGTTCATCCGTATATTGTTCTTTTGTTTATTCATTGATCGTAATCCTGTTATAGGATTGAAAGAATACTTGTGAGAACTTTAACTCTAAAGCCTGAATGGCTAGTTGCCATATAAGGAAACTTCTCATACCATGCAGTTTAACCTCATGCACTATAATGCTTGGGGTGGCATAGTATAAGCCGTTTCCTGTGAAGGGGTGAGCGGTTCTCGAGGATCTGCCACCTCAAGGACTGAAATGTTTGTAGTAGTAGATTGTTGAGGATTTTAGGTTAAAAAATGGACATAAGGAATCCTAGCATTTTCTTTTTTCAGTGTGGTCCGTCCAGACCACTTCATGAAGTTACATGGTTGGATGAAATAACTATGTGCTACAGTACCCTATGCCGAAGTGAGCCTAGCTTAGCTGCCCAGGTGGGGTTCGTTGAAGATTATCTATGGTTGCAGTCTTCTCTTTTGTTCTCCTTCTGGTTCTGTTGAGAAGTTTTACCTGGCTGTCACCCATGGAGTGGATCTCAACCTAGTAGCATGGACCAGGTCTTTCAACTTCTTTTCCGTCCTTTTACCTATGCTACTTGATTTGCATGCGCTATCAACTAAGTCACTCCCCTACTTTTAATGTTTCGTGAGGAGTTCAACGGGATGGTCTCAGTGAATCTTCTTATATTTCTTGGACCATGAAAGAATCTAAGTGAAGAATAAAGATTCAAAGAGCTTTATTATGGAACTCCTTTCACCTTGAGTCCAACTGTCCCATATGTGGAAATTATCGAAGGGTGAAAATGGTTCCCAGTTTTTAAAACTCGAAGATGCTATATGTTACTAATGCAGAATGTGCGTCTTGCTCCTTCTCTTCTTTACTTGAGATCAAGCTAGGTTCAAAGCCATTTCTATTTTATTATAAGGTCATGCTGCATAATTTTCTTACTATCAGAGAACTTGTAGGTGAGTTTCCTAATTGCAGTATGCTGAAGCAGGATTGAGCTTGCATCATGTAGAACAATAGATAGGGAACCAATTCGTGACTGAACCTTTTTGATCTGCAGTGACTCATACAAAGATATTGACTTTGAGATGTGGAGGTCTATGCCATGTTTCCTATGTTATGTTCTCTAGCTACAGTTAACCAACTTTTCATATTTAAGGAGCCAACCACAAGCAGAGATTGGATGGAACTGAAGAACATTTTTTGATGCTTTCAACTCATATAGTATTTGAAGATGCTGAAGAGAGAAACTTTGAATGACATTAATGGTAATATGACTATTAACAATACGCTACAGCCTGCAGGTTCCTCTTCCTCCATTGCATTAATGAGATCTATCCACTTGAAAAGGCATATTACTTGGCTAGAATGATACACTCAAGCATGGCTTTTTTATTGTGATTTATGTATATCGTCACATAGACTCCTTACTTCCTTGAAGCTGTATTTTGTCGTGAAGATCGAATTCTGACATACCAACTAAAAAGAAAGCAGATCCATGTGGACAAGAGCTACCACTAGCTAGTTTAGTTTATTTACTTGTCAGCCTAGCTTTCGGGATAAGATGCTGTTGGCTCCACCACTATGGTTTACCAACAGGAAAGGGTGCTCTTAACTGAAAGGCTCCAAAAAACTAGAATTATACAATTCCCTGAAGCATGTTACTGTTTGGTGGTTGCACTCCAAACTCCACATGGGAAGCATGCTGAGATGGATTCCATCATTTCTCTGTTCCAAAGGCACCCTGGGAAACAATACGGCTAGACTTCAGATTTTGGATCTCACTTAGGGCTTACATTGGAGGCTTAGTTTTCTGCAGGTGCTTAGCTGTGATACTTATGTGGATGATGCAGTCATGATACAACCCTTAACGTCATTACAATTCATTGCTGAGTGCCATTATATGTAGGTGTTCCCAAAACAATCAGGAACCATGCAAGCATGTTATATATAATTCTCTTGGGGATTATATTTCAAGAGGAACTTCTGCGTTCGTTTTTGGAGAACTGCAATTTGCTTGACATTAGTGATTGAAGCAGAGGGCCTTGAACAGTGAGGTTTCCTCTATAGTATTTTCTTCCTTTGTTTCTGAAGAAACCTTGGTCATTTAACTTAAGATTAACCCAAGGCAAATTGACGACTCCTGAGAGCATAAATGTTGGAGAATAGCAGCCCAACATAATCTCAAAGGTCGATGCAGGAATATTTTTTTTGTTGAATTTCCTTATTCTGAATGTCGACTTTCCTATGCATCAAGTTTGTCACTAATCAATGTTCTGAAACACAGTAGGGACGACTAGGTAGCCTGGAGTGGTCCCAGCAGCCATGGGCCTAGGCATAATTGAGCGAAATATGAATTGAAGATCAAACCAAAGTTGGCAGAAATGTTGTAAAAAAGATCAGATTTATTAAATTAGTAAAAGAGGGAATCCATGTCTAGAAGTCATCATATACATCTAGAAAGCCGTATACTTCGGAAGAAGCTTACATCACACAATAAACTTAAAACAAACACATAAGCATGTTACAACATCATGTCTAAACACAAACATGGAACCTAGTTATCAAATTAAACGAAGCAAATAGACAAAATCAATCCTAATTAAACGCTAAAGGGGCGTTTGGTATGCGGTATTTTTTTTTATTCTCGAAAAAATTTAGGGTGAGAATCTTTTACCATGTTTGTAAAGGCTATATAAAAATTATTCTCAGGTATTAAGAATGTAAATAATTTACCCACAAACCATTGGAATCCTATCCCTTAAGAAATGGGTAGGTATATTTTTTGTCCGGGCAAAAAAAATTTGTTTTAGTTTTTTTTTTTCTTTCCCTTTTTGATCCTTTTTGAACTTGTTTTTTTTTTTCATTTTTAATCGTTTTTATCGTTTTGGTCGTTTTTTATCATTTTTTCCTTTTTTGATCTTTTTTCGTTTTTTAGTTTTTTTGGTTTTTGTGGTTTTTTTGGTCATTTTTGTCGTTTTTTGTTTTTTTGTCGTTTTTCTCTTTTGTCATTTTTGTCGTTTGTCGCTTTTTGTCGTTGTTTTGTCGTTTCTGATATTTTTGTTTGTTTTTTGCCTCTTGTCGTGTTTTGGTCGTTTTTCCCCTTTTTGTAGATTTTTGGTCGCTTTTGTCGTTTTTTTTTTGCCTCTTTTGTCGTTTTTGGTTCTTTTTTGTCGAATTTTAGTCTTTTTTGGTTTTTTTTTGTCACTTTTTGTTTTTTGTCATTTTTGGTTGCTTTTTGTCGGTTTCTCGTCATATTTTTTTTTTGTCGTTGTTGTGTCCTTTTTGGGTCTTTTGTCCTTTTTGGTCATTTTGTCTTTTTTGTTGTTTTTGGTCTTTTTATCGGTTTTTTGTCTTTTGTCGTTTTGGTCTTTTTTGGTCGATTTTGTTTGATCTTTTTTTTGTTTTTGATCTTTTTTGTCGTTTTTTCGTTTTGATCCTTTTTTGTCGTTTTTTTCTAGTTTTCATTTTTGATCATTTTTTTCGTTTTTGGTCATATTTTTAGTTTTTGATCGTTTTTTTTTGATCATTTTTTGTTTTTTTATTGTGTTTTTGATTTTTTTTGTTTTTTTCGATTTTTTCCTGCTTTTTCGGTTCTTTTTTTTGTTTTTTCCGTTTTTGTGTTGTTTTCATTTTTGTGTTTTTTCCTTTTATTTTTTCGTTTTTTTTTTATCTTTTTTTATTTTTTCCTAGGGAATATTTATATAGTCACCAAACATAGGAACATAATTTTTCGGAGGATTTAATTACTTGAAATTTGATTCTCGGAAATGTAGAATTTTCGGCTATATAGTATTCCGCATACCAAATGTCCCCTAAATAGAAGATAGAACTCATACTGAAACTCCAAACAACAAAATATGAAGCATATTAATTCTTAAAAGAGGATGAGCGGTAGAAGCAAAAGAAGGGCTATATATATATATATATATATATATATATATATATATATATATATATATATATATATATATAAGTTGAACATATTAGACAACAATAAAGAGTCACTAATAATGCAAGTGAGCATCATTAGAAAGTCGACAACTAAAGTGAAACTAAAACAAAATTTACACAACCATCGTAACTTCCTAACATCCAAAATTTATCCATTCAATACCAAAATGTTCAAAATAGAAATAATAGTTAATGAAACATTCAAAAGAAAAGAAATTCAAAACAACATAGCAGAAATCTCAATAAATATACAAAGAAAATAGAAAAAGGTAAAACATTTAAAAGACAAAACAAAAATGTTTCGTATTAGACTATAAAAAAATCTTATGATTTGTTTTCCCGATTCGATACACCTATACAATCCGTATTGAAAACATTTTTTATTGTATATTATCGTACCATTCATGTTATATATTTTTTTTTGGAATAAGGGTAAATTTTATTCCTCGCACATCGCGGTAAAGGTAGTACAATACACTATTCTCACAACTCCCTCCCCAGTTAAGGGGCCATTACAGTTACATCGAATTCTATATTATGTAGAATTCCTACTGGCGGAGTAACCAGTCCCTCAAAGATACGCCTGTTGCGCTCCCTCCAGACATGCCAGACAGAAGCTGCAAGTCTAACTCTAGCCATCTTGGCCCAACCAGGATCCATCTCTCGGCGGTCGCTGATCCAGCTGAGGATCCCCCGGATATCTCTAGCACTACCAACTCTACCCATCGATCGTGTACACTGTTCTGCCCAGATGAGCCAAGACAACGGACACTCAAAGAAGAGGTGGCCCATAGATTCCGCTTCGCCCATACAAAGTACACACTTCGGGTCGGAAATCTGCATCCCAAACTTGATAAGTCTGTCCCGCGTCATCAACCTGCCCAGAAGGAGTCTGTATGAACAGAGTTGCATTTTGCGGGCAATCCCCTTCGCCCAGATGAAGTCATACTCCGCAATCCTGTCATGAGGAGGCCGAACCAGAGTATAGCAACTTTTAAAACTGAATGTCCCGGACCCACCAACTGAACCAGGAGCAACCCAACTCCAGGAGTCCGCAGGCTGGCTAGTATCGATAGATATCCACCGGATCGCCTCTCCAAACTGAGCCGTGAAAGGGTACTCCTCGGGACTCCAGCTTCCATCCCTTATGATCCGACTGCATTTCACCCCCCGGCTCGCCTCTCTGTCCCACTGAGGACCCAAGATCTCCAGAAGGGAGCCATTATCCATCCACGGGTCCAGCCATAGATCAGTATTCGCTCCGTCCTTCATAATCCTGCAAATATCGGACTGTAGCACCGGTCTGCACCTAAGGATAGCCTTAAATGAGACCGAAAAATTGTTATCAATCCTGCATTGCCAATAATTCATTCGCCGCACATATCTGCTAGCCAGCCACTCTGCCCAAAGGGAACCTCCCGAGATAAACCGCCACGCCATCCGCACCCCAGATGCCTCCCTAACCACCCGAAGAGGCCGCAACCCCACTCCTCCTTCCTTCCGGGGCCGGCATAGTTGTTCCCAAGCAATCGTATGCATACCTCCTCTCCAGATGAAATTAGCACAAATGGACTCCACCTTCCTTATAGTAGCTACCGGAATCTGAATCGACTGCAACCAGAACATAGCGATGTCAGAGATAACAGACCTCACCAGCTCAATACGACCACCAAAAGACAGACCAGTAGCCTGCCAGCCTTCTACTCTCCTTTGGGCAAAGTCCACCAGACTGAGACAATCCTGGTCCCTGGCATAATTGACCGTCAACGGAACCCCCAGATACTTCACCGGTAACTCTCCTTTCTCCACTCCCAGAGTAAGGGCCCGTTCCTCCTTGAGGGTGCACTGAGAGCTGAAATAGACCCTGCTCTTCTCCCTATTCAGCTGCAGACCGGACAGCCGCCCAAACTCCTCCATAATATCTGAAAGTGCCCTCATCCCCCTCATAGATGGATGCAGAAATACCAGGAGGTCGTCAGCATAAATCAAGTGTGACACCACCGGCTTGACCTGCCTGAAAAGAGGAACAAGCTTCCTACTACGCACCACCAGGTCCATCAAACAAGTGAAGTACTCCATCACCAAGGTGAACAGGTACGGAGAGAGAGGATCCCCCTGCCGTAGTCCCCTATTGCTCGAGAAGTAACCATATGGAGTACCCTGTATGAGGACCGAAAAAGTGGGGGAGCATATGCACTCCCTTACCCTTGCCATCCATCTCTCATCAAACCCCATAGTAAGCATAAGATGACACAGGAAGTCCCTGTTGACCGTGTCATAGGCTTTCCGCAAATCCAGCTTCACACAAGCCTTCATCTCCCCGGCTTGTTGAAATCTCTCACCATCTCATGGGCAAGGAGGCTATGCTCAGCAATCGAGCGCCCCTTGATGAAAGTCGCTTGATTCCGAGACACCAAACCCTGCATAATCTCCTCCATACGCCGACACATGAGGTGAGTAATTATCTTGTAGAGATAATTACAACACGCAATAGGCCTGAAGTCGGCGAGGGAGGTCGCACCCTCCTTCTTCGGAACCAAGGTCAAGAATGTGTGATTCAGCTCCTTCAACAACTTCCCTTCCATGAAGAACTCCTGCACCACCTCCAGGACTGAGAACTTAATCTCACCCCAGTGACGCCTAAAAAAGCCGCAGGAGAAGCCGTCCGGACCCGGAGCCTTATTAGGGTCTGCCTGCATCACAATAGCCTCCACCTCCTCCAATCTCACTGGTGCTAGCAGCAAACTATTTCCATGTTGTGTCACCAGCCGCTTCGTGACAAGCACTGGGAACGTGATGGGATAATCTGACTGCTGGTATAAGTCCGAGTAGAACCTGACTGCCTCCTCCTAGATCTCCACTGGGTCACCAACAAGCCTGCCCTCGCCATTAAGCAGTCTGGGGATGCTGTTCCGGTGCTGTCTGGCCCGGATCACATCATAGAAGAACTTGGTACAACGATCACTATCCTTGAGCCAAGAACACTTGGCCCTCTGGGCTGCACTAATCTCCTGCTGAAGTCTAATGGTGTTGACCTCCGCAATCAGGTCCCTCTTCCTAGCCGCCAACTCTCCGCTCAGCATGTCAGACTGCAGAGCCTCCTGGACCTCTCGAAGCTCGGCCTCCTTTTCCTCCAGGGAAGACCGCGGCATCTTCCTCACCCAATCCCGGATAGCTCTCTTGACCTGTTTGAGTTTGTGAACCATGCGGAACTGAGCCGTGCCCTCCCTAGAATGCTGCAGCCCTCCCATAACAACCTCCTCGTATCCCGCAGAAAGGTACCAGCCATTGTTGTACCGGAATGGCCGAGACTTCCAAGAGGGCCTCTCAGAGAGACCTACCCGAATAGGGGAGTGATCGCTGGTCCCCGCCGCTAGCCCTTCCGCCCTGGAATTCGGGAAGTAGCGAAACCATTCGCTATTTCCCAAGGTCCGATCAAGCTGACAGGCGATCCTGTTATGAACCGTCTTATTGTGCCAGGTCCAGATGTGTCCATCCCTCTCCAGACCCCTCAGCCCAGACAAGAGGAGACACCTCTGGAAGTCGTATAGGATCGGATCCGGCACCGGACGGCCTCCCACCTTCTCATGCCGATGAAGCATGGCATTGAAGTCTCCCATAAGCAGCAGGGGGAGATGCAGGAGCTCCGTCATCCGTCCTACGCGAACAATATCCTCCCACAAGGTATCACGTCGCCGCCTGTCGTTGTGCCCATAGACTGCGCCAAGGATGAAGCGGAATCCTCCTTTGTTTATAAAGGAGAT
This sequence comes from Iris pallida, assembly GCA_029216955.1. Classification (NCBI taxonomy): domain Eukaryota; kingdom Viridiplantae; phylum Streptophyta; class Magnoliopsida; order Asparagales; family Iridaceae; genus Iris; species Iris pallida. Next base: position 1,491,824 of record JANAVB010033617.1, read on the forward strand.
GCCAATAAGCTGCTCCGACATCAGCACCTGATCCCCCTCCCAACAATCTCTGTTCCACCGAACCCAGATCCTCGCCATATCGCAGAGATCCAGGTTGTGAGCTTGCCCCCAGTTCCCCGGAGTCCTGCGAGATAGCATAGTCGCCCCTCTAATCTTCGTCTCAAGCAGAATAGAAATGTCACACTTCTCCCTCTTCAGAACACTACTAATCTCCCTCCATCTCTCAATGGAACACCCTCCACGAATGTTCCAGGCAAGGACCGACATTAATTAATTAATGTGGGGTCCCCCTGAACGCCATCCAGACTGACACCCGAGGGAAGTGTCTCGTCCGTCAAATCTATATCCTCCCCCATCTCCGTCCCCGAGGAGGGAGCGAGGTGTGCCTGAATCCTGGCAAGGGCCAAGGTCCAATCTGGATTTGCCTCGGTCTGATCATCTAGCCCCCCTGGCCGGAGCTCATCTTCCCGTGGGGACGGGGCATGTCTTTTCCTGCTATAGACCTTTGCCACCATAGAAGTTTCCTTCACATCATGTCTGCTGACCAGAGAACTCATACCCCTGGTCACCATCATCCTCTGGGCCCTGAACGGGACCAACGCGCCCTGGGAACCCTCTTGTCTCGGCTGGGTGTCAGTCTCTGACCTCCTGGCCACCTCCATCAAGGAGTCCTCCTCCGTCGGCCTGACTGTCGCCGCCACTCTGGTAATGGGACTGGGAGCCACCTCTGGCTCAGCTACCTCCATCTGCGCATCCGAGGGCCTAGCTGTCTCCGCCCCTCTCGTCAGGCAAGCACTAGAAGAGTGCCCAAAGCACGCACAAAGGGAGCACATTGGGGGGACCCAATCATACTCTACGACCTGCGTCAGGACCTCCCCGGTCACCTGATACTCGAGCACACTCGGAAGCTCCGTCCCAGCCTTAATCTCCACAAATACCCTGGCGTACATCAGCCTGGTACGGAAAGCCGTAGCCTCATCCGCCTTGATCGGCTTACCGACCAAGCTAGCTAATCTCATAAGCAGCGGGATACTCCAGTATTTCACCGGGAACTCAGGAAAGCGAATCCAGACGGGAATCGCATTCAACACGTCCTTCTCACACCTCAACTCCGGTGTCCACTCCTTCAGGATAATGAGCCGCCCATCAAAGGACCAGGGCCCTCCTTGAATGATCCTGGACACATCTTCCTCCAGGCCGAATTTCACATAGTAAAATCCATTCTCTCGTGAGAAGAACTCCATACTCCCCTTGGGCCGCCACACCCTCTCTGCATAACCCCGAATCTGCCCATAGAACGGTTTACTCCCCAAAACATACATCACCAGCGTGTTCTTCCAGAAGTCCGTGACCTCCGCTATCTCTTCCGCCGGAAAATATGCACGAAGTCCTCCTCCAACCTGCATCGGTGGCACATACTCCATCGACACCGGACTCTTGTTCCCACCCTGCATACACACATCCTTCCAGGATTTGGGACGAGGCCCGTCTGTGCCCGTCCGGGGAGTTGCAGACGGAGGCCTCTGACTCCCAACATCTCCAGCAATACTCTTTCCTTTCTCCGCCGTAGTCGCCTTAGGCCTCCATCCAGCCGTAGTGCGTCCCAGTCCTCCTCCCTGTCGTCGTGTGTTACCGAGGCCAATGGTAGACCTACTCCCGCTCCTTCCCGGGCCCGTCCGACTCATACCCTGAGTTTGAGCCCCTCATCCCCCTCCCGGACGTCGTCTCACCACCGTCGTCCAACCATTATCATCAATCCGGCCATCCCTAGGCCCGGATCCCGATCCGAATTCAAAATATACGATTCCGACACCGCCGCCGGAGACGTGTGACCCCGGCCGGCCGCCGCCGCCGCCCTGTCCGCCGCCACCGCCTGGGAGGGGTCGACCGCCCCCCTGGCCGCCGCCGGCCCCTCCCCCTGCTCCTGCTGCTTTTGTGGGGGGTCCGCAGGACCCCCTGTCCCCGCCGCCAGGCCCGCCCCCCGCCTGGGGGGCCACCGCCACCGCCTGCCGGGGGGGCCACCCGCCCCCTCCGTTCCTCACCGGCGTCCTCCCCCCCGCGAGTGGGTCCGGCGGCCGGGAAGGAGGCGTCGGGTTCGATGACCTAATCCCCAGGCGTCGGGTTTCGTTGACCATCATATTCTTTTATATATATATATATATATATATATATATATATATATATATATATATATATATAAGAACACCCTTAGGTTTCCTCTCTCTATATATTTTTTGTTCTTGTTCGCTCCTACCGAAATTTGAACACCGTCCACTCGGGTCTTATGTCTCCACTCTAGCCACTTGAGCTATCAATTTTTGATGATATATAGGGACTACTATGCAGAAGCATGCAACAAAATAAGAAAACACGAGTCAAAGAAGCAGGGATAATAAGCTAACTGGTAAACATTTAGAAACGTGTGTAGCTATATTGTAAACATATTTTTAAGATCAGTAGAATTACCTTTCTACACGCAAGCTTGCTTTCTACCTCTCTCTAACACACACACACACACATATATATATATATAATATTATTTTTTTCCCACTCTCTCTCTCTCTCTATATATATATATATATATATATATATATATATATATATAGGGGTGCAACTCGGACGGGTTGGATCGAGTTTGAGCTCAACCCAAGCCTAACCAGTGAATCATAAGTCCAGTCCTAGCCCAAGCCTAACCCGACCTCGGGTTCCAACATATGAAGCCGAAGACTGAACCCGGAGGAATAGAAAGGAATCCAGGTTCCTCGGGTTGGGTCGGGTCCATCGGATTTTTGGGGTTCTAATATGATATTTGAACCAAATTTAAACAAGATTAGTATTAGAAACATAATCAAATAACAATCAAGTCTCAATGTTATAAAATTCAAACTGAAATGAGATTTATGGTAAGGAGGTGAAGAGTTTGGGTGGATAAATTTAGGGTTTAAACCTTTTATTTAGGGTGGTGCTATTAACACTCCTAAAATATCATTCTGTACTCCTCTTTAATTTTATATCATTCAAATTCCAATTCTATTCCTGCATTAAATATGACATTAATTTATATATGCATAGAGGGAGGAGTGCAGAATGCCATTTTAAGAGTGTCAATAATGTTAATGCAATGATAAATTTGAAATTTGAATGATAAAAAAAATAAAAAAGGAGTGCAAGATGATATTTTAGGAGTATTAATAGCACCACCCTTTATTTAAGAAGTACGAAACAACACACACACACACACACACACACACACACACACATATATATATATATATATATATATATATATATGTGTGTGTGTGTGTGTGTGGGGGGGGGGTTTCGGGTTCTTTGAGTAACCCGACACATGAACCCGAGTCCAACCTGATTTTTGATCGGGTTCAAATATTTTAACCCGAGCCCAAGTATCTTCAACCCAAACCCAATTCATTAACGGGTTTACCCCGCTCGAGTTGCACCCCTGTATATATATAATATGGTAAACCCCTCAGTTCTTTAGAGAAGGTTTGGAGTCATATATATATATATATATATATATATATATATATATATAAGTAGGAATATCACATTTACTGGTAAATTTGGGGAACAGATTCTTTAACTGGAGGGGATGAGGGGAACTCAACCTTAACAAAGGTAACATTCCGAGATACAATCGCTCTCTTCAAAGTCGGGAGAAAACAATGATACCTTTTCTGATCCTTAGGATATCCAAGAAAATTATATTTGAGTGCCTTCAGACCTAATTTAGAAAGAGTAGTGCAATATCACGAACGTAACACATGCACCAATTTTTTTTGAGATGTAAAGGAAGTGACATACGATTGGGATATAGCATAGAAAAAGGGGTATTGCTATTGAAGACAACAGATGGCATACAATTGATTATATAACAAGTCATAAGAATAGCATCCGACCAAATTTTTTTAGGTGTACTGGCATGAAACATAAGTGCTCGAGTTGTTTTGAAGAGATGACGGTTCTTACGTTCTGCTACACCATTTTGTTGTGGTGTGTAAAGACAAGAAGTTTGGTGGATAATCCCATGTTTAGCAAGATAGAAAATGAACTCTCGAGACACATACTCATGTCCATTGTCGCTTTGAAGACATTTAATGGAAATCCCAAATTTGGTTTTTATTTTAGTATAAAAATTGCACCATATATCAAATAATTTGGAACGATTTTCATTAAGTACATGTGAGTAGTCATCAACAATGAAAACAAAATATTTTAAACGTAACACAGATTCAATAGGGCGTAGATCCCATATATCAGAATGTACTAAATCAATGAGATAGCTTTATTCAAACTCACCTGATATGGTGTCCGGTGATGTTTAGCTAATTAGCTATAGACTACATACTCACAATTAAGTGGAACTCGAAGATCTAGTGATGGACACATTTTTTGAAGAGCATGGATAGACGAATAACCTAGCCGACAGTGCAACTCAAACGGGTTGAGGGACACGTCGGCACAGACAACAGTAGGATTCAATTCAAACAGGTACAAGCCTCCAGCTACATGTCCCCTACCAATAGTTTTTCCAGTCTTCAGGTCCTGAAAACACAACCATCATAAAAAATGTTACCGAGTAGTGCAAAGTCACGAGTATTCGACTAATATATAATAAACCGAATGAGATTCTAGACGTATATAAAACTGAAGTGAGTGGCAGGCTAGGAGAAAGACGGGTACTTTCTTTTCCACGAACTTTTAGAGAACTGTCATTCACAACATTAATATTTGTTATACGACCCACATGAATAATCATGCAGTATACTACATCGCCTGTCATGTGATCAGATGTGTCCGAATATATTATCTATTGCTTCGGTGTAACCACACACGCCGCTGAGTATCCGGTTGTGGATCCAGATGTAGAGGCTCCACCATGACGTTGAGCTTGAAATTTATGAATTCTGCGTAGGTTTCTGCAGTCATCTTTATGAATCGCTCTTCATTATAAGCATCCGATGCAATATTCACGATAGGAGCTTTAGGATATTGCCACAAAAAATGTCCTGGTTGACCACAACTGAAACTTGTTCTTTCATCACGACAATTACTACCTCGTCCGCCATCACGACCAGCATTCCGGCCACAACGTCTACCACCATGACCCCATGGAATCAACCACAAACATCGCTCACGGCAGATCGATCAGTAGGTGCATCGCTCATATCAGTTCCAACTTCTTTTGCTGTCCGTACGATACAAAAGTAGGCTTCCATCAGAGTTGGTACCTCAGCCCCAACAATAATCTAAGACTTTGCAAAATCTGCATCGGGACGAAATAATGCTAGATATGCCATGACATAGAGTTGCTGACGTTGAGTCATCGTCTCATTGAGATCCATCGTTAAAGGTAACACATAATCCACAAAGTGAAACTTATGTGACTTGTCCCCTTGATCAGATCGGTAGACGCTGACAACCGAGTCATAAATACGAGATAAATTGCACTTTCCATCATACGCAACTGCTAAGACCTCCCATAATTCCTTCACTGAATCCTTGTTTTGAACCATATTCTCGAGTGATGGTTCCATTGAGTTCAACTATGTAAACAGTCTGCTATCATCCGTCTCATACTGCTCGTATGTGGGATCATCCGTCTTTGGAGGGTTGTCAGTGAGATATTTTGACAACCATATTTTCCTAAACATCTTCTCGACCTTCTTGCGCTAAGTGGAATAGCCATCTGGACCATTCAGCCTCCGATCAATAAGTCTAATCGATGAAACCGTCGTACCGGTGTTCGGTGTCTCCCCCTTTGTGTTTCCAACACTGGTGTTGTCAGCAGTGCTATTCACCTCGGTGCTCGACATTCTTCAGGTTCTTGATTCCACTATCGTTGCTTGGCACAGCTCGATATTCATATCAATCCAATGCTCGATGTTGACATCAACTTTGTCAATGTTTGCTTGCGCATTCTTGGCAGAGATCGGAGATAGATCACACAAGCTAGAAATAGAGATTCACGCAAAACTAGTTTACTCTCTTAGATCCTAATGGATATCGGGCTAGGAACCGAGATTTACACAAACTATCACAGTTTGCTCTCTATTAACTCCTGATGTTGATTCACACAAATTGTCATGGTTTGCTCTCTAAAGAACTTAACTCCAACACACACACACACACACACACACACACACACACATATATATATATATGTTGGAATATATATATATATATATATATATATATATATATATATATATATGTTGGAGTTGAGTTCTTTAGAGAGCAAACTTATATATATCGGAAGAGGGGGGGGGGGGGGAGTTGGATCTGGAGGGAGGGATAGGGTTTGTGGGCGGGAGGCACTGGCTGAGGGGAGGTGGAAGCGATTGTAGAGGTAGCGGCGGAAGGCGGTAGCGGGCTGAGGGGAGAGCCGGCGGATGAGGTGGTGAGAGAAAGATTGGGAAGAAAGAAGAGGCGGCTAGGATTAGGGTTTGAGAGAAAGAAGAGGGGGTAGACGGTTATGGTTTTGGATCTGATATCATGTAGAGTATAATGAACCCCTCAACTCTGTAGAGAGGGTTTGGACTCATATATATAGAAGTAGGAATGTCACATTATATATAGACCACACTTTTTTAGATATTACGTAATAGTGTGTGTGTGTGTGTGTGTGTGTGTGTGTGTATATATATATATATATATATATATATATATAAATATATATATATATATATATATATATATATATATATCCCGGCACACTTCCCCTCTGAGTTCTGATTACGAGTTCGTCTGGTGCAAGGGTCTGGCCAGGAAGATGCAGTTGTGTGTTTACAAGCTTCTTCTGGGTCGCCTCTTGACGAGGGATCGCCTGAGTTCTTTTGGAGTGCCAGTGCCGGACCCCAAATGTGTGCTTTGCTGTTTGGAGTCTGAGTCTATTAAACATATCTTTTTCGAGTGCACTCTGGCATGGCAGATATGGTCGGAGCAGAGTCGGGTATTGGGAGTGTGCGCCTCTGGTAAATGCATTGGGGACATCATCCAGGGGATACGAGATAGCAGGGGTCGAGGTCAGGACTGGTTCCGCACAGCCAGAGTTCATCTGGCGGCTTCGGTTTGGCATGTTTGGCGGGAGCGAAACCGCCGGATCTTTGAGGGACTAGTCACACCTCCGGTTGGCATTCTCCATAATATTGAGTTTGATGTGAATGCTATGGAGAATGGATGAGTGTTGAGTGGGAGTCCCACTCAGATTGTATGTTGTATGATTATGGCTTTTCATTTGGAATAAAATTTACCTTTTTCCAAATATATATATATATATATATATATATATATATATATATATATATATATATTTTTTTTTTTTTTTTTTTTTATAAACCAAGGCCCGTGGACAACGCCGCCCAGCCAGCCTTGGCCCAGAGGCCGTGGACAATGCCACCCAGCCGCCTTCGTGGGAGTGGGGGCTCGAACCCGCGCCCTCACCCCCGAGTGCCAGTTGTCTTACCGGTGCGCCACCGTGTGTGTGTATATATATATATATATATATATTTTTTTTTTTTTTTTTTTTTTTGTGTGTGTATATATATATATATATATATATATTATCGTCTGTAACATGTCAGAGGTTACTGATATTGTTCTCCCGTGCTTCCATTTGTTATCACAATTACTATAGAGAGGACAAACATCAAGAGATGATACAAGGGTGAAGAGACATGAACATGTGAGGAAGTGACTTTGGTTCTCGTTTAATAGATTTAGTCACTAAGACAAATAGGTAGCCCAAAACCTTTTGGTAATAATATAAGTCGGTATAGATCCAAATTATTTAGATATAAATTTAGACTAAACCTCTTAAACAGATTCTGGGAGCCTCAACACTAATAAAGTTAAAAAAGATAGAATCAACCTAAGCAGATTCATGGTCATGAGTAGAAACGCTATGAAGAGTCACTATTATGGGTAGAAACCTCATTATCAGTAGTCAACTGTAGGAAAGGTCGACAAACTATCCAAGAGAATGCAACAGTAATAGCCAAAGTAGATAGTAATGGAGGCTGATGCTCGACCAGCAATAGGAGAGGACAGCGCACGAGGATGCACAACCAAAAGTAGTGAAGATCGGCCCAAAAGATGCACAAGTAGACTAGTTAGTAAATAGTAAAGATCGATGCATGATGATGTATATCCAAAAATAGCCAAGAAATCGACGATACTAGTGCATGAGGAGGCAAGACGTGAATTACAGAGAAACAGTTGACATTGGCACACACGGGCGCGTAATTAAAAGTAGCAGAAATGAGTAGAGATTAGCACCAAAATACTTTGCGAAGTTCCCTCTCAACTTAGGCATGATAAGCATACAACAACTTGCAGTAGTAGATACCAGCAACATAGACAAGCTGTAGAAGCAGTAGGAGAGAACAGATTACCTCATGGAGTGGAGGCACCTAAATGACAGGAGCACTAGTTGATCATAGCAAGTACATATCCAAATTTTAGACACGGGATTCACGAAGAGTAGAAACAAAAACGTCAATTTATAAACATGCTATGCTATAGGATGGCCAGGACAGCTAGGGCTTAAGGTTCTTACCTAGGATTTTGATTTTCTTGTGGGTGGTTTTGGTTTATTTTCCTGAGTTAGGGTGTTGGATATTTGATGCCTACTGTTCACAAAAAGGAAAAGAAAACATTATCAAATTGCATTCCCTTATTGATGTGACGTGTTTCCAGTTGAGAAATCTATTATAGACTATATATATCATTACCCGTTGTTAATTTAGTATCATGTGCTTTGATGAGTGGTTCAGCTGAATAAATCCATAAAGGTATAACATTTATCTAAGCCTTACTATTTTACTTGTGTGCCGAGTCACTGTTTGTAGGCCTTCTTTTGGAACTTACATAAGCCATGTCATGCTTTTTATAATTTAGAGCCTGGTTATTGCAGGGATGATCAAGGCATACTAGTCCGTACTGAGAGGCTAAGAACAAAGGATATAACACAGAGAGTGAAGATGAAAAACTATTGGCAGGTTTGTGATTTACTATCATTTGACCAAGAGGTATCTTTATTGTTATGAAGACTCAACAATACTATTTAGCAACTAGCAAGTGTGGGAAGTAGAAAGTGACAGTGAGCCTTGAAAATCAACAAAACTATATGTTCAAATCCAAACTCTTTTTGTGTATGCACTTACATTGTTTTGCCATTTCCCGACTCATCTTTATGTAGCTTTGGTAGATTATTTTCCATCATGGATAAGACAGATTTCATGGTTTTCAAGCAATCCATATGTTCAGGGAAAAAATGTTCTATAAGGTGGTCAAGTGATCATAGGCAAACTAATAAAAAGTTTACCATATATGATGCTGACAATGTTTCACATTTTAACCTTTCCAATAGAATGAATTATGATATACTTTGGGTGTCTTCTTTTCAATAGAGTGAATTATGATTTACTTTGGGCGTCTTTAAGAGACTCAGGCAAATGGTTAATTCTTTGGAGGCCAACATTTTTGAAGAAATTTGGAATTGTTTATTTTTGTTAAAACTTGAACTTTCGTGAAACAGTTTTTCTTACATATAATTTTTGAACTTAAATAGGAAGATATTACATACCGTATCTTAAGTGGAATACGTTGAAGGATAGGAAAAGAAATGAGCATATTCCTTGGCAGTTAAGGTTGCGTCAATGATGGCAAGATGAAAGAAATTGCCTTAGGTGGTTTGGACATGTGCAACCACCAACGTAGACCAACAGATGCTCCAGTAAGGAGGAGCGATAAGATAGATAGTAGTTAAAGGAGACACTAAGACTAGAGGTAGATCTAAACGAACATGGATTGAGATTTTAAAGAAGGATATGCTTACTGCTGCTTAACAAAGCTGAATGGAAGAAAATGATTTAAACATCCTACCCCAAAAATCTGGTATCAAGACTTTGTTGTTTTATTATCTTAAGTGGAGATACGTGAGTAAACACCGTCATTTGTTTGTATCATATGTTTAACCATTTACCATATTGGAGGGTGTGAAAATAAATAGATTTTGTAACACGTGGTACATTATGTTGCAATCAAGATGAGGCGATTCTCTCTGGTGTCCTCCAACGGGAACTAGGTGGCCTCAGTGGCTCCTTAAAATGCTCATATTCTCAACATGTAATAAATAGTAAGTGAAGCGTTTATGAGATGTTATGCTAGGCTGAATGGCTTAGGATTATGTGAAGCCTAGCCTAAGTACAAGCATTTATTATATGAACCAAATTTGCTAACTCAAGTACATCCTACTACTCTCATGCTGCCAAGTATGGCCTTTCATAGGCCCAAGCCAAGTGGGACAATCTAACCTGCGACAACCCTACTCAGATTTAGCGAAAATAACCAGATGGCACAGTTTTGAATGGTGCTCAGGTCGATGTATATGAAGCAAACCACCAGTGTAAGTTGCATGTGTTGTTTGTCGACTGGCAGTCTACATATATTCATGAACTTCCGGACTTGCTTCCCTTATATTTATTTTGAATAAATCATCTTTATACAACTTAAAATCTTTATAGCTTTCTGTAGGAATATAGTATATTCTTTTGCTATTCCTACTTATCTGGTGAGAATGTTGGACTTGTTATCTTTCTCTAGAAAAGTTTGCATGTAATTAAATGTTCTTTGCCGTATGATTAGTTTTCTAAGCAGAACATGGAAAGCTACATTTACATATTACCTTGTAATCATGACAAAAGTATCTCTCATGTGTGACAATTTTTTTTTTCTCCATTTTACAAAATCAAGTTTTGTTTAGTGTTGTATTAGAATATACTATAGGACCCCTTTATAGAATAGCAAGCATTCATTTTCTTTCCTACTTAAGTTTGTTAGAGTTTAGTACCTGTTATTCAAGACAAGTTTGTATGCAAAATCATATTTTACTTATCATGTTAGTTTTCTGTACAAAACCTAGAAAGCATCATTTGTGCATAACCTGGTAAAAGTTAATTTTTGGATAACCCAGGGCCGGCCCTGGCCCAGGGCGGCCAGGGCGACCGCCCAGGGCCCCATAAAATTTGGGGGCCCAAAAAAATTAATTTAAATGTATATATATATATTAGTAATCTTATATTAAAAATAGAACTAATATATAATATGATCCTCCTTTATCACAAAACATTTGTGGTGTAGTGGTAGTTTGTTATACTTGTACACAAGAGATCCTAGGTTCTAGCCTTGGCTGTATCATTTTTTAGTTCAATTTTTTTATATATATATGGGCCCCATTTTAAAATTTTGCCTAGGGCCCCCATTAACTCAGGGCCGGCCCTGGGATAACCTAGTAAAAGTTATTTGGTTCCTTTCTTTTACTCAATAAATAAGTTGATTGTTATATTATAGATAGCCTATAAGAAACCCCTTGAAGTTTGCTCAAAGTTGGTTTACCATCAAATACATTGCTGATACGTGCTTACCTCTTTGGAGTATCTCTTCTTTACACTTACTGCACTTTCCTTGTAGCAATATTTAATGTGCATGTTAATTGTGTTGTGGTGGAGAATGTAATCTATGGGGATCGTATAATGGAGGTTGTGTGGTGGGTTTTGTTTTCCTGTTGAAGATGGTGAACCAATTTGAGGTTAAAGTTCGGAGAGGTTTTCTAAAGTTTTAATCTTTAACCACTATAATTAAGGACCAAACAGCTCTAAGTTTGTACTTTGTAGTAAAGGTTCAGTTATATAATGTGCATTTAGCAGATATTCTTTTCAACACATAGCATGTCTGTTGTACTTGTACCTATAGCAATAGCTATATACCGTATGCTAACTTCTTCCAACTATTTTTCATATCAAGTAACTACACCGCCTAATGTTTTTTTTTATTTTTTCTATACATGTCATAGGGAGGGGTGTGCTTGGCCTTTGCTGATGAGGTTTTTTGTTGGTTGTATGGAACTGTCAAAGAGAGTAAGTTTTAACTTTACCTGCCTATACTCTTCTAAACCTTGCATTTCTTTGTCCATGGCACGATTTCTTATTTTCTCACCTTACGCATTCAGATGAAGACTACATTCTACAGTTTGTACATCCCTTCCGGCGCCTGGAGCTCCTCCGAGTACAGTCATGTCCAGATTCTATTTCTCAACATGTGGCGCAACTCCTCTAGGAAGACCAGATCTGTTCTACTTACTGGTTAAAACATGATCATCATTGGTTAAAACCTCTGCATTAACAGTTAAAACTGCTTAGTCGTAGTAAATTGTATTAGTCTACCAGAGGCGGCTGGCACAAAGCCACACGAGTAGTAAAGTGACCATCACAAACAGGTGAGATTTTGTGCGAATACTTCACAATTTTTCAGCCCCATGCTGAACATTTAATTTATAAGCAAGGGCGTCTAATGATGATGATAAGTATCTAAGAGCTCCTTTGTAACCATAACATATCACAATAGGAAATGTGCTTTCAGACCTACTCCTGTATCCTTCTTTCCTGTTTTATATATGTATCTTCTTTTAATGTTGCGATATGTTATGTTGAGGATATTGATAGATGAAAAAAAAAAACTTGATCATTGCTGTTATGTTGGCAATTAATTGCATTGCTTCATGGACTGATCAGAGTTGAGTTAAACGTTTAGTTGGAACTTGGGGTCAGTCGGCTACCTGATTGGCTTAGATAAGCCAGATTAATCAACCAATTTATTGGTTGCTTAATCGTCAATTACTCTTTCATTAGAGCATTAATCTTTTGCATCATCAAGTGAAAGCCTGTGTGTTTCTTGTTACTCCTCTGGAAATTAGGAAATGTTCTAGGGTTATCAACAGTTGAAACAACTAGGTGGGGATTTAAATAACAGTGATTTTATAGCAGAGAAGCCTCTTTACGTCTCTCCCAGTATTTGATTGCAACTTCAGTGATTTCATAGCTAATATATTGCTGCCACTTCAAAACCAGAATGATTTACTTTGTGCTTAAATTGAATCAGCTAATCCAATTTGGTATTCTGACCTCAAGGATTAATAACATAGAAGTGGAATTCGATTTTAATACTCTTCTCATGTCATGGAAGTCGCAAATTGTTTTATACACGGTACCTCGTGACAATATGACGTGAATGAAGCATCGAGAATGAGATATCAATGACGATCCGAACTCGTTAATTTTTGTTAGAGCTTCAATACTTGGTCAAGTTTGAAAATATGAGTTGTACAGTTTCAGTGTTTGGTAGGCTACTTGCACATCATGAGTCATAGCTTAATATGCGGTCAACAACTTGTAGCGTGAGTTGCACGCGCTCATTAAGTTTTGGTGTTAGCTAATTCTAACTCATGTTTCACGGGGATAGAGTCAATTATTATTCGAAAATTACCATTAACAATTTGATGACGAATTCATCCTTTGCTTGGAAGATTCCTAGGTAATACAAGGTCACCAAATGATGAATTTAACTTGATGAAAAAAATGTATGGAACAATTTGTTGTGATTTATCTGTACTATTGGATCAATTTTACCGAATCTCACCATTCTAGGTAATTAAGTAGTATGTACTGTTACAGATTCGTTCTAACCTCCCATTAAATGAGTTTTCCTCGGCCGACTATTATTAGATTTTTGTGTTTTATTTATTTTTTATTGTTTGTTCGAACCCAAAACCTCCACATTAATCCACACCGGCCCTGACTTTCCTGTGGTTTTTGCTCAACCACTAAATAATATTTTAGAGTGATTCTCTCCTCTTGAGAAAATTTCAATTCATTCATTCGTATTCCTTTATTTATACAGTTCTCTTCTACATGGGAATTTTTTAAGTATAATGTAGGAAAACCTATAGGGGCTGGAATAGGGTTTGTTGGTGCTTTCTTTACATGGAGAGCTTGCTCTCAACATGCCTTGTAAATTTTAGTCCCACATCGGAAATGCACCATGAGTTATCTCAACATATATACTTGGGTGTGTTGTTGAGAGATGCACATGGGGTGGTGACCCTAAGGAGGGAACCGTGTGGGTGATTTTACTAGGAGGTAAGAATAAGGCTCCAAGGATTAAGCATTAATGCTTTTGTCATTCTCTTGGATTAATTTCCATTTGGAGCTAAGTCCCAAATTAGCGACTCGGACTCGGACTCGGACTCGGACTCGGGCTCGGGCTCGGGCTCATGAGGCGTAATGTGGCGTACGTCAGCAGTCATGCGGCTCATATGCGGCTCATGCGGCCCATGCGGTCCTTGCGGCCATGAAGCTCATGCGACCAGGCTGCTGCTGCTGCCGCATAGAGGGCTCCGCTGACTGTGCAGATTACAAGTCAGTTATGGTAAGGCTGAATCATTGCGATTAATTCAGATCATATCTTTGTGGAATTTGAATTAATTTCGTGGGATTTGAATTAATCTCGTTGCTATCTTTTTGGGATTTGATTCAATCTTTCCATAACTGAAGAGGCGGCTAGGGTTTCCACCATCTCTCTATAAATACTCTCTTCTGGCCTCCTTTGTGGTAGTCACGAAAAATATAAGTCAGAAAAGGAGAAAGAGAGATAGAGCTGCTGCCACCATTGCAAGTCCATCCGAGGAGTCAGAACAGAGGTAACTTCGAGCGTTTCACAAGTTCTTCAAACTTGCTGGTTCCTGGAAGCAGATCGTGTGGGGCGAATCTTGTTTTGAGCAACGGTTGTTTCGACACTCCAGCATTATTCTTCTTCTCATCTCTCTCTAGATTATTGTAACTCGTTCTGTCCCAATTGCAACACGTTTGCAAGGAAGAACGAGAGATCTTCTTTTCTCTATTTTTCTCCTCCATATTGTAATCGGGTTATTTGGTATTTGTATCTTCGTAGATCTTTGTTGCATCTGTTTTACCATCTTTGATCAAGCCCCGGGACTAACAATCTCAAAGCAAGATCCGTGTAGATGGAAACATTAATGCTTCGCTCCTCCAATCGGACTTCTGCAAGTTGGAAAAGTTCGATGGAGAGCATTATCAAGTCTGAAAGTGAAAGGTTTACCTAACTCTTCAACTAAAAGACGTTGATCATGTTTGGGAGGAAGAACCCTCTGTTCCAGACACTGGATCTACTGCCGCAATCAACGCGGCTACCAAACTCCAGGCCAAGTGGAGAAGGGAAAATAGCATCTGCAGGCTTCTCATCCTGAATGCTATGGAGGACTCCCTGGCAGAATCCTACTCGAAGAAGGATAGGGGTGTCAACGGATGCTTATCGGTACGGACAGGACAATATCCGTATCCGTATC